>JAOTOL010001241.1:127500-434242 GCA_034440575.1 Imbricaverruca yamaguchii
TATCCTTACATGGGTATAACCACGGATTCGAAATTGGGGGGACAATCCCGGGACGCGGTAAAACAGAAGACAGGGACCCAACCCTGCCTTCCCCCCCCCCCCCCCAAAAAAAAAAAAAAATCCTTGGATTTCAACTGCTTCTTTTTCAGTGTCCTTTCAGACACTTCAACTTAATGTTTAGTGCAGCTCAATCTTTCAAATTTACCATTGTTAAAAACGATATTTTGGGGACTAAATGTTCTACCAAAATTAGCAAGTTTCGATACTTATCACTACTTAAGAACATTTAGGCTTATGTTGTATGTGGTGCATCAGATTTCGCGATCATCATAGAGCAATGCTATAAGTATGTTAAACGTTGTCCTCGTGTAGCAAGAAATGGGCGCTACATGACCAATGTAGTCGATGCGCCCTAAAGCCCTAATAACTAACTCGTGTAGCAAGAAAAACACAATATTTGACGATAGTTTTATGGTAGGAAATATGAACATACAATCACCTCTCCCATGCTTTCCTGTTTTCCGGAGACACATTTCGATGCAATGACAACCAGGGTGGATAAAGGATCTGACATTGAGGGTATGTATCACACGTGAAAGGTGGCGAAACTCAGACCAGGAAAATGAGTCCCTCTGAAAAGGTTCCAGTTTTTTCTCTCTCGAATTTTTCAGCCGGAGGCGCCCCCATGAAATAAAAAGGCATCCCTTGCAACAAAAAGGTAATTCAAACTACCCCTTGGAAGGAAATGCGCCCCTTCGGGAAAGGCCCAGTGCAACTGGCCCTCTCGAATGTTGCAGCCGGAGCAACCGTCCAGGTGCTTTCGCAGTGGCGCCGCTCCAAAGAGATGTCCCTCCAGACAAGTGCTACCGTGACAATTTCTTGATCTGCCCTTGATTACAACATTGTTCTCTCGCTGTTATGAACTCGGGTTAGTTATTTTGTGCGCATTCACGTGTGGCTTCTCTTGCAAATTTGACAACTTCCGTTGAACCATTAAAAGGAAGGCGGACAACTTCAAAAAGTTATATATTGTATATGTCCGAAACAGCAACGTTGCAGTGTAAATTATAAACCAGCGATGAGAGCACCATCCGAGCAGGTTATGAAGGATTTCTTGGGGGCCCCTAGTCATATAGGATACGAGTGCTTGCTATCACGAGGGCTGCGAACAAAAATATGTTTGACCCTCATATGCCAATTATACTCAATCATTGTAAACACGCTGGACCTTCGACACCTTTGAAATTATTTCGGTATCTCAGCATTCTGATACCGCACGGCAGCCATGTCGAATGACACCCACATAATGCAAATTGAAATCATAGCCACGAAACACGAGGACTCTCAAAATTAAACTATCATTTGACCTTGAAGCTCTTTACCCTGCCACATTCTCGCAACTGAGCTTGACAAGGTGATTTGTGAGGAATCAGTAGAACTTTAGAGGAAGTGCCTTATTCTCGGTGACTTTAATCAAAGGTTATGAAAATGTGGGTGGCTCCCATCATGCAAATGTTCAGGAAAGCCTTGAAGAGGACCTGTTCTTACACCAGTTTGTTCGGAACCTACCAGGCATGTTTTTGGACCTTTATTTCGGATTTAGTGACTTGGTAGACTTGCTGTGGCGAACTCTGGGAAAAGTGACCATAACAAGGATCAGCACATGTGGGGAAATTATCAGGATAATGGTAAGGTTAATCGAGGACTTTAACGGCATGAGCGGCTAGTGCATCGATGGGAGAGAATCTCCAATTTAATGCCTGTGAAATGTGGGAGTTAATCTTACTTAAGGAAACCAGATTAGACATGCCCCCAAAGCAAAGACAAGAAGGGTGGAAAGCCAGCAGGCTACACCAGACGTGATAAAGCAATTAGGGCTAAAACTGCATTTGTTTAAGAAGCCTCAATGTATTAATCTAAAGGCGTATCAAAAAGCAAGAAAACCGCAGCAAAGCGAGCAAGAACTGGTAGCTAGAAACTGTAATGGGGACAGTAAAGTTTTTAGTTTTAAGCTGAGTAATTTTATTGGTATGGAGAAAACTACTGGGTGGGATGTGGATGGTTGGGCGAGAAGGTTAAAGGTATTGGAAGATATGACAATCTGCGACCGTAACCATTTTTAGGATCGACAATGTGTTGTTTGGTGTGTTTAAATATATAGAAAATAAAGCCAAATAAGGCGCAGGACTGATAATGGAACTAAAACGGCGATATATGATGATATAACCTAGGAAAGGTAGAAGGAAAAACAAGGCAGCCCGGGCACAATAGAAAAATGTGATTGGATCATACAAAAAGAGAAACCAAACAAACAAGATGTGCATACGCGTAAGGCCTGTCCCCTAAGTATGATAGCGGTAGGGAAATATGGTGGCCATAGGTGCTAATATAAGAACAATGTTGCCCGGACGCCAACTCATATATGTAATAAATAGGCCTGCGTAGTAATGCGATGAAGGGGCATAACGGGGCTACCGCTGCAAAAACTTGAGACGGTCGAGAATGGCAAATGAATAACTGATAAGTGCAAAACAGTGTGGTGAGGGGGGGCTTATTCTGACATGTCCCGGGTTCAGATGCAATTCGAGAGTTGCCCACGGGCTATCTCTTGATACCATTCATAGGTAGCTTTGGGAGAAAACGAAGAAACCTGGGGCGACCGAAGAAATGAGGTCGACCTTTGATTTTGAAAATTAATGTGATTTATGAACAGTTTGCTGGAGTACGACACGGCGCGTCGAATGACTTCACTTGATAAAATTGAAGGCATAGCGACGAGGCCCGAGGACTTCGAACAATTTAATCTTACCTTCAGTCTTGTGGTTTGACACTGACATGTCCCGGTTTGAAATGTTACACTTACTTGAGGTGTACCATGGGCTATTGCTTGGTACTATATCCGGGTAGATTAGTGCGACCAAAAAGTTGCGAGGCGACCTAAGAAATCGGCTTGACCTTTGTCCTTATAAATTAGCTATATTTGGTAACATCATAATACGGCACAAGTCACGTCGAGTGAGACACCAACTTGGTGCAAAATGAATCCATAGCAACGAATCGCGAGGACTTCGAAAAATTAAAACAAGCCTTTGACCTTCAGGTTTGACCTCGACATATTCCAGTTTAAAAATGTAACTCAAGGGTCTACCATGGGCCGTCGCCTGTAGTGGATCTGGGCAGGCTTGGGCGAAAACCGCCAATTAAGATGAGGCGATCGAATAAATCAGCTTGAATTTTGATCCGTCGAGATTATTTCGAAATATCAACTTTCTGATACTCCACAGGATAACACGAATAACACATTACGAATTATATCCATTTTCTGCACATTGAAGCCATAGCAACGAAACGCGGGGACATCGAAGAACTCAGTAAAACCTTTGACCTAGACGTGTCCCGGTTTGGAATTTTGCCTGAGTGTTCACCACTGATTATTGCTTTATACCATATTTGGATAGGTTTGAGAGAAAACGTAAAATAGGCGACCAAAAGATCAGCTCGGCCTTTGTCCTTGAAAATTGTATATTGCTTAGCCTTCTGATACTGCATAGCAAGCCACGTCAAATGACGCTTACCGGTTTGCGTTGAACCTTAACCGTCAAAGGGGTAATGTGAGACCTATGTAGTTCCTTCCAGTGTGTCAGGCAGAATCATTTGTGGTAATTGGTTCGAACGATCATAAACCCGTCGCTGAATGCCTCTGGTGGATACGTCGCTGAATACGAATACGAATACGACGATAACTTGACGTACGTGCTTAAGGCTGCTCATGACCGTATCTCGAAGAACCGTGTCCATGACTTCCATCAATAGTCTTCAAGATTCCCAAGGATACCCAGAGTCGCACTTGTTCAAGATATGTCAATATATGAGCAGGGGAATGCAACTTAAGACATGTAACCTATATAAAAGATATGCAACCTATATAAAGCCTTGCAATAATGCAAATTTGTTGCCTAGCAGATCACAATTTTCCACCCAAGCGAAGATTGTGTGGAAAATTGCGAAGATATTTTCTCCACCCAAGCGAAGATAGTCAAGATTCATGTTATTCAAGGGTGGGCTGGAAGCAGAATTGTCTAACGCTTGCTGATTTACCATTTGGATATTTTGTGACGACAGATAGCCTGTGAAGTCCGTTGATTGGCTAAATTGGCTTTTAGTGTTTTCGGTGATTCTGTCGCATATAAATTTTCCCTTTATACATGATTAAGTAGAATTTTGCCACGATGATACTCAGGTAGCTGAGGCTTGGGAAGACACGAAAGAAATTGAGGGGGAAAATCGTCAATTTTGGTAATATGGGGACATGTCCCCCCAGACCCCACATTGATTACATATATATATATATATATATATATATATATATATATATATATGTATATATATACACAAGAAGTCGCACATAGAGAGAAACTATATTTCCACCACAAAGCACATCATCAACGTTTCGGCCACAGGCCTTCTTCAGGATGATGTAACTGCAAAAATTGCATTTTGCCGTTGACATTGTTTCATCTGGAGCAGAAATAATCTTCTGCTCAAGTGACACGCAGCAGCCTATGCTTAGCAAGAGCTTCGTTGACAATTGCGCATCGTGATTATCCAGTCTGTGTATCGCATGACCTATATGAAGAAAAAAGTGTCCCCACCTTGCGTCAGCCAAATTCCTGACTGGTATCACTGCATCCTGTCATCCACTTTACTCGCCACGCATACAAACACTCAATCTCAAAGGCGTGCATAGGGCGACATCATATGTTCTGGCACCTCCCAACAATAACAACGCAAATACTGGTGGATTGAGCATGGTTGTCGCTCTTCCGTTTGTCACATGCCATCCATTGTTTCGTCTTAAGAGCTATCAATAGGACCAACGTAACCCAGAATTGCTACTGGTATGCTGAACAAGTGTTTAATATGTCAGATTGCGAACAGCCATGATTGGGTCTTCCATGCTCGAAAATCGCCAGTTATGTCGCCGTCAAATAATTTCCGCAGAATAGTTGGTGTCTGCTGATTTGTGCGGTTTTACAACACACCAGTCGAGACCATTGGCTCAACTGGAAGGCTTTACGTGGCGCCAGTCTAAACCATTGGTTCAACGTTAGGCTTCAGACGCAATGTTAATGCGGACATCGATGGGACATGCGGACATCTCCCATAAAGAAAGAAACAAGCAGGCTCCTGATGCCATTCAAGAACTCTGAAATATGCTCCCGCGACGGGCGCGCCCGGATGCTCACTAGTGTGTGGGCGAAAAAAAAAGTTCCTATTTATGGTACTCTGTCTGTATAAAAATATGATGTGAAGTGCATTAATTAAAGTTAGCTTGCTTTCAGGCGTCAATTTCATTGTCACTTATAGTGATATATTGGGCATATTTTTACTTTGCGCATTATCTTTTGGAACTATTTTCTCCAACTTCATACACCATAGCCGGCGGACCGCCGGCGGCGCCGGCCGCGGCCCGCCGCCCGCCGCTGACCGCCCCGCCATTCATGGTGTGGCGGGGCGCGGAACCGTTCCCATGAATATCAATAGCCGCTGATGCCAAAGTTACCAGCATATTTTCATATTTGAAACCATAAGTAATGTGCATGGCATGATTCCCCCGCCACCATTGAAGTTGAGGTCGACAGGTCTCTTCACTATTGTTTAAGAACATTACGCTTGTTGGCGTTGAATGGAAGGAATGCATCTACAACCGTTAATTTATCATGGATAATTTTAGCGTGATGGAGCCAATGTTACTTGGTATTGATCAAGGCCGGAACTGTATTTATGTCGTGCCGCCATTCGGCGCCCCTTCGAATCTTCCGGGTAGCAACTGTCGGCGCTTGACGTGCATCCAGGCATGCCAGAACCTCAATAATGCCTGAAAGCTTCATGTCAAAATGTGAAATATGACAAGGTTAGATATCCATAAAAGTAGTCGAGTGTGGCATCAGACGTGAGCTAATTCTATGTCGGTTTATTTAAGACCGTTGAATATTAATTCGCTAATGTAGAATGTCTGATATACAATTTAAAGGAATACAATGTGATAATGCGAGGCACAAACCCTGGAATTTAATGCAAAAATGTCCGGGTTAGATATATTTATATATATATAGAAGTAGTGAAGTGTGACATCAGAAGGCAGCTGATTTTATGTTCGTTTATTTGAGACCATTGGAAATTTATTCGCTTATGTAGAACATCTGGTATACAATTTAAAGGAGTGCAGTGTGATAATTCGAGACACAAATCCTGGAATTGGGTGCAAAAATGACGGAGGTAGATATATATGAAAGGAATCGAGTATGGTATCGGAAGGCAGCTGATTTTATACCGGTTTATTTGTAACCGGGGAATATATTCCATAATGCAGAATTTCTGATATTCAATGGAAAGGAATATAATATGATAATTTTGGACACAAATTCTGGAATTGGGTGCAAGAGTGACATGATTAAACCTTCATGGAAGTTATTCAAGGTAATATATCATTGTAACACGGTCAATTTCGTTTCGCTAAGAACATTTGAAATTGTGAGCACACCTCAAAGAAGATGCATGACGCGTTTGTATTACAATATGTTGAGTGGCCAACTGCTGCCATTTCACTTTAAGGGCAAAGTGACAGGGTGAAATGATTTGATTATAAAACGAACTATGCATCATTAGAGGGCTTGTTTCAATGTTGTTCAAATATGGCCATTCGAAATTACTTGCACTTTCTCTAGAAACTATAACATAACATTAACCATATCAAGTGCACTCCGGTGGTGTTCCTTCAGAAACACACCACCAGAGCGGCGTCACCGGTATTGTGTCCGCTCCTGACGCCTAACGTCAGCTGGTAGGTAATGGCGCCACTCGTGTCTCACCCCTACAGCAAGGACGGCCATTGCGGCGAGTCGCACCCGTACCTTTGGTTTCACAGGCATTCAGGTTAACTACTGATCCACCAGCGCCCCAAATATTTATCGTCGTCGAAATATCATAGACCACATGCATGCCATTGCACAATACAAATACACTTAGCAATCTACTAAACGAAGCAGCTACGTCCGTCCGGAAAGAACTTTGAGCACCAACAGTAGCGTGCTTTATTCATGATTCATTGTTGCTGATTGATAAAAATAATCTGACCTTCGCTGTCTAATAAAGGTCATTTGACCTTGGCTGGCTGATATAGATCATCTGACCTTGGCTTTTTGATAAAAATCGCCCGATCTTGGCCGACGGGCTCTACAATCATTCGGACCCAAACATGATGATATGTGGCGTTACGTTTTGCTCATACAACTGAGCATATCAGCATACGTTCACATATCTGGCATTCCTAATTTTTCGTACTTTTATATATAATGTCATTGAACTCCAATTCTGCTGATTTTAGCTGGTTGACGGGGTCTGGTGGACTGGTTGACGGGGGTTTAACTGGTTGATATACGGGATCTGCAGATTTTCACTGGTCAACGGTTTCAAAACAATAAGCAGACTCAGTCCACGTATCATACTCCTGTATGGAAGTTCGAGAGGGAGGGCAGAATCGATGGTAGACCCGAGGTCTGCAAGAACACCTTGCAAAATAGGATAAGCCAACAGATATATGAAGCTTTAATTAGAAGGCCACAAGTTTTCTTTTAATGCCGAAAATGAGCTCAAGACGCGACGTCCGTGGACAGCATTTGGCACAAAGTCGAAGCGAACATGGCGATTTTTGGAAACAAGTTCTCCTACTTTAAACATAGCTGCTGCATTCCACAGTTTTCGGCAACTTGTGCATGCTTTCCTCCGCCTTCCCCTTCTTCAGCTGGACTTCCTTATCTGCCGGCGAGAAAGACCGCCGGCACTGACTCCTGGTCCACCGTGGCTCCTAAAAGTCGACGTCGGGTAATTGACAATAGCTTCATTTCGAGCGAGATACTGTGCGATAGAGAATGCGAGTCCGTGCGAGCCTACTGCCAGGTATGTGATAGAACAGTTCAGGCGAGCAGTTTCTCGACTGGCCGCGTCCGATCCCACCGCCACGCTCTCTTGAAACCGTAATTACTTTTTACTGCAGCGTTTCGCGTTCTAATTTGTTCACTCAGAGTCAAATGTGTTACTTTGATTTTATGTGTCAATTTTTATCTGAACAGTCTTCATGATGGGTGCTTAATCTTTGCTCAAACAAAAAAGTTCGAGGTAGCGTTTCCACTGGCGGCAAACTTTCCACAGAATTATACGATTTAATGCAGCATTTCAAGTTATGATTTTCTCACTGAGAGCCGGATCTGCTCTTGTCGTTTTAATAGTTGCCAAACACCGTCACAATATTTCTCCGGAAGTGCTCTCAATCGTTGCTCAAAGTAAATGGACAGTGGCGACATTCCTCTGCGTGGGCAGTTTACCATGCGCATCGGACCGTAGCGGGCGTCCTCCCTCCGTCCCTCCGCCCTTCCCAGCCACTGCTGGCTGACATTGTGACGTCTTGCACGACACGACCTACACGTCTCAGAGCCTGACGTATCGAATGTGGGCCGATCCCATGCTGGCTGGTGAGATGAGAAGGTTGCATGTGGCATTGACTGAGCGGGCTGGCTGTGAGATGAGGGCCGTGACACAGTGTGGCTCCTAGTCCAGTTTGGCATGGTCCACGAAGTTTGAGCTCCAATACGTGCCTTCCCGGTCTGTCGGGAGAGTGCCCGCTGCGGTCTGACCACCAATTCCGCCTGGACGTTCGGTGGCCTATCTTGTGCCTGCAGCAGGTGTGTCCCACAGTCCGCCGACCTTTTGCTCGTCTAGCGTACCTGCTGGCGATTCATGCTGTTTCCTAGAAATGCCGAGAACCCGTCGGCATTCGGTGAAGTCTAAATGGCTAAGCAGGTGATGTCGAGGCGGACATAGCGGGAAAACACAGACGGACGGGGTGGACATAGCGGGAAAGACACGGACGTACTGGGGGACGAGTAGTCTAGGGGTAAGTTGCCCGTCTCACAGTCGAGAGATTGTGGGTTCGTGTCTCATCTGTCGCTACTTTTCTTGCGTGAGAGATTGGCGACGATACATGACTCAACGGTCGACGTTTCGTAAAAAAACCAATAACCAACCAACCAACACAGACGGACGGAGTGGACATAGCGAGGTAGGCACGGATGGACTGTGTGGACATAGCGGAGAAGACACATACGGACGGGATTAACATAGCGGAGAAGACGCGGGTGGACGGGGTGAACATAGCGGAGAAGACACAGAAGGACGGGGCGGACAGAGCAGAGAAGACGCGGGTGGACGGGGTGAACATAGCGGAGAAGACACATACGGACGGGATTAACATAGCGGAGAAGACGCGGGTGGACGGGGTGAACATAGCGGAGAAGACACAGACGGACGGAGTGGACATAGCGAGGAAGGCACAGACGGACGGGGTGAACATAGCGGAGAAGACACAGGCGGACGGGCGGACAGAGCAGAGAAGACGCGGACGGACGGGGTGGGAATAACAGGGAAGACAGACGGGCGGGGTGGGAATAACGGGGAGGACACAAATGGATGGGGCGGACATAGTGGGGATGACACAAACGGATGGGTGAACATAACGGGCATGGCGTGGAAGACACAGACGGACGGGATGAACATAGCGCAGAAGGCGCGGATGGACGAGGTGAACATAGCGGAAAAGACACAGGCGGCGGGGCGGACAGGGCGGAGAAGACGCGGACGGACGGTGCGGATATGGTGGGGAAGACGCGGACGGACGGTGCGGATATGGTGGGGAAGACGCGGACGGACGGTGCGGATATGGTGGGGAAGACGCGGACGGACGGTGCGGATATGGTGGGGAAGACGCGGACGGACGGGGCGGACAGAGCGGAGAAGACGCGGACGGACGGTGCGGACAGAGCTGGGAAAACACAGACGGATGTGGCCGGGTCAATTTTTAGCCAGGTAATGGGTTCAGGACCGCCAAGCAAAATGATACATGTGAGACGCGTGGGCCAGGAGGTTGGGAGAGAACCGGAAATGTGTCATCAATGGCTGTCAAACTTTGCATCTTTCATCCAAATTGTCCTTAAAATAGCATCTTAACTGTGATCTGGATCGATTGGAACGTTGTACTGTATTCATTGTAGCCAGTGGATCGGAAGTCTTTCTGACACTTAAAAGCTTGACATGAAAAATTTATACAATTAGAGTATGTCGCACACTAGTACTTAATTGCTTGTCTTGGAATCGAGTTTTTGAGTTTGAAAGTACCGCATAGCTCTGCAGTCAAGGGTGTATTAAGACGTGACATAAAAGTAATGTTTGCTGCGCGAAAGAACCTGCATAGGTTGACCACTAAACAGTTGAAAGGCGCCATTATTGGATCTTGTTTTTGGTTGTTGAATACTGGTTGTGGTTTGGTTGTTGGCCATCCTAACAAAGAGGAAGCATAGACGGTGCTGGCACGGCATGGAGTCACAGTATCAACAAATTGCCCATATTTTACAGTGTCAACAAACTGCCCGGAGTTCACGACCCGAAGCATAGGCAGGGCATGAGTTTCCAAATTGTATTCGAAAATGACCAGGAGGAAGTACTTCAACTTCAACGTAACATAAATTTTAACGACTTATCATCAGAGCATGATTAATTAGATGGCTCGTATTTTATGGAGTGGGTAGGTACAATCAAGGGTACAATCACGAAAGCTGTGACAAATCCTCCATGCACGGATTAATAATGAATGATGAAACACATCGCACAAAATTGAGTGACGGTAGCAACACACGTATCAGATTAGGAAGAAGGGATTAATTCCTGGAGTGGATGTACAAGAAACGGAAGCACCAATAATCGTTGGCAAATTATTTCGTTTAGGCATCCTTGGCGGCACGTCCATATTGTTTATTTTCACAGACGATCGATGCGTCAGGTGTTTGTGGTGGAATGTCACCTGCGCAATGGCGGTGATGTTGCGGGAAGTCTGGTGGCAGTAATTGTGTGCTGAATTTGACCGGACTCAGACGTGATGTGAATGCTGGGCAGTCACATCGCATGTCAGCGACAGCTGATATGTTGACGTGATGATATGTTGTGGTTCGGATCATGTTAATAAGTGTCAATGCGCTGCGCCGACCCGCCTCGATTTGGACTTGGGTGTCGCATGACCACTGCGATGGATGAACACGTAGTAGCGACATGAGTACTTCTGACACAAGGGATGTTTTGTTAAAAAAATAAGACAAGTATCCAGTCATTTGTTCCGTGACAGTTTCCAGACAAAGGTAATCACAACTAATACAAGCAAAGGAACGTACCAGGTCGTAGTGACATGCTCAGAAAATGGCTTACGGGTGAGCCAAGTGAAAACGAATGGAATAGTGAATATAAATCTGAACAAAAGCAGTAGTTGAATTTATCAATCGAATATAATTTCGCCTTTCGCTTATCATAAAAAAGTGTGGCACCGATAGAGATATATTTATCGATACACTCTGACAATGCAACTACAAGTCCAAATGGAATATATAAAGTGGTGCATAGAGGTATGCGGTCCCAACTTGGATACCCGCCCGACAATTCGGGAATATATATGCTGTGCCGTTGGCTATCGTTAGAAGCAGGATAAGATCAGTAGTATTTGTTATGCGTTCATTTTTAATACAAAGTGTATTATATACTAGTTCGTAGTAGTAATTTGTTTTGCTCTCATGTATGCCATCGTCCGTACTGTTTTGACTCCGCTTCCTTAAACTAAATATTTTAGTTGAAAACGTAAATTGCAAATGAATCAAGACTGTAATGACCATACATAATATATTTGAACATAAGTCAAACGCCAGCTAAATCATAGAAGAACATATTTAAGAGTAAATTGTGGTGCCCATAAATGACACAGTTCAGCAGACACAGTTGGGTCCTTCCTGGGGAAAACCAATGACTTCAAACATATCCCTCCCCACAAGCTCTGGTGTTCGGTCGACTCTGCGGTGTAAGTTATCGAGACGTTGTGAACAAAGACGCAGCCAGGAGCGGACCCGTAGCCCGCTCCTCCTCTTCCTTAGCAATACAAAAATGCACTAGATGAAAAGAGAAATGTGATGTTTTCACCACGTAAGACGAGATGTTTTAAGTAGTCTCTTTTACATTATTTTGTGTTGTTGGTCCCTCGCAAGAAAATCCTGGCTGCGCCCCTGGATGTAAAACGAGCAGTCCACTCGTTGACCTGCGCTGACCTGAGGTAACCTTCGCTGACCGGCCACCGTCGCTGCGCAGGCTTCCTGGTGTACGCGCTGTACGGCTCCCGGCACAGCAGGATGGCGGCCGAGGTGGCGGTGACGCACCAGTGCGACCTCTTCGACCTGCAGCCGGTCGGGACGCACCACGTGGTGCCGACCGGCGTGGGCACTGCACCCAGGGCGTTCGAGGGGGTCAGCCGCAGCTGTTGAGGTCGACAATCTCGCGCTGGGCAGCTGACGACTGTCATCGGAAACTTGGGCGCCACGTCGGCGTGAGTTTTTCCAGAGTACAATTTGCCACCGTGCAGACAATTCTCTATATTTATAGTGAGTCCTCACGCAATCTCATGCCAAATAATGTGCTAATAATTCATGGAGGCTTCGTTCAGCAAATAAAAACCAGCTCTAGGCATAAAAGCCCCAAAGCACAAGATTGGCTGCCACAGCCTGATCAAAGTCCTTCCGTGATGAGAGAGAAGACAGCTAATTTGGGGAGGGCCCCACGCCACAAGAGGAAATCCAGAGATAAGTTGGTAGTTCCAGAAAATGAGGTAAGACTCCCAAAACGGGACAAGAGACCCAAAATATGAGAGAGGAGGTCTCAGAACCGTACATGAGGTAATGAAGCCCAAGTGTGGTAGAAGATGACCACCAAAAATGAGAGGAAGTCACTAACTTGTAAAAGCCTCATGATGGTTGGATTCAAGAGGATGGACAGGAGGTCCCTGAAGAGCCTCTACGGAAACAAGATGCAGGGAGTGCCCATCCCCAAGGTCTGATGATTCCCACGGATAACCGCTCCCCCACCCCCAGTAAAAATTGAGGCGCCTTTCTTGCTTCTATATGGCATGTTGATGGCCAACTGATCAACTTAGAAGTGCCTGGTATCGACATACCACAACACTCCCGTCTCATGCTACTCATTATATTTATCTTCCATCGGCCGTCTCCCCGAGCCACCGTCACGGTAATGTATACTGAGAATGCCGTGTTTTCGGCGGGTCGGTTGCCAAATTGCAAAAGACTCTACACACTAGAGGAAAATTTGTACTATAATCTACACAGTGGCAAATCGTATTTTGAAAAGCATACGCCTCGTCGCGCCTAGCCAGCTGGGGAGGTCCACTGCTAGGCGACCAAAATTCTTAGGAAATGACACCGCCATGCGAGCGATTTCAACCTATGTGGGTGTATAGGATAGTCAGTTTTAGCTTCGTACTGGCAGCGACCTCGGAAATATGGCCTGAATAAATTTGCATAGGTGACATAGCAGGTCAATCTTTGAGAGCGATTATCTCCCGTATTTTAAGACCTGGCATAGACATGTAGCATATCTGTAGAATCGCAATGACCTATTCTTTTCATTTCTTGGATCCGTTTTTAATTTTGAACAAATTTCACAACTTTGGCCATTTTACCTCAGGTCACGTGACCTATCATGACCACAAGCCACGTGATATTCACATTTGTAACAACATTTACTACAAGGGCCATCAATTATCTTTCGAAACAATTTTTTTTTCTCCTGATAACTATGATTAATTTGTCTTTATTCTGTCGGAGTTTATTGATTTTCGCACGTTTCGCTGAGTGGGCGGGTCAGTCTTTTTCTAGTAATTTACCCCCAAAGCTTATATGGTTATAATTTAAGATATGCACTTATCAAGCATGATGAGACGAACTCGAATATGCCCGACTTCATGACCTCAAGTCACAGGTCACCTATCCAGGTTTGGTTAAATACGTCAGTGGAAGTGAAAAAAATTGTAATGTCGGAAGACGTTGGAAAGTAACTTCATCTTTACCCTGATGTTCGCCAGCCATGAGAGCTGAAATGTTAGCCCGAACAGTTTTTAGAGATAGCATTAATATGCCAACATGTATTCATTTCACATGCAAAGTAAAAAACAAACACTGGCAACATAACGCTATATACACTTATATGCATAATACGAATAATATCGACATTAGAATAAACGAATCCTCCAACAACAAAACTCCGTATCCACAATCCAAAATAAATGAAAATATCGTCACGCGTTTGTGTATTGGCATGCCTACATTCGCCCACACTTGATCACCTAAAATCAACTACATATCAACACTACTTACTCATCATTTCAAACGCGAACATGAACTTCTGCAGTACTGAATGATAGTTCAGAGGCAATGATGTGAAACCGATCAACTGGTGTAAACCTATGAAACCTTTGTGTGCCCTTGACAGTGAAAGCCTTGGCGAACCGCTCTTTAAGGAATTCAGTCACTTTTGAAACGTAATCTTTGGAAACAAATAGGAAGTGAATGACCGAAATGAATTTTTCACTAAGAATCCGGTGCATATCTTCAGCATTCAGAATCTGGTCCTGGCTAGGTCATCTCAAACTCTCCATAGCCGTCGCTCTTGTCATTGTACCACGGACACCATCGCATACGCTCTTGCCATGGGAGGTGCCTAAGAAGTTCCGCTCGCAGTCAACATCGAAATCTTCACGGTGACGGCAAAGATTCACAAAATTGAACGGTTCTTGCACTGGCCGGCGCATCCGTTTGATACGTAGTGAATCTTTTTGAGACCAGGGACACGTGACTTCAAAATAGGAACTAACTGTTGCAAGAACGCGTGTATAATAGCAGCATTGTGCTTCAGTGCATCGGATATAACACATAAACCCTGATGCACTGTGGAGTTGTCCTCTTTCCAAGAAGCTATAAACGGATGAACCGTCACTTGAGGAGCGTCCCAATGATAACTCTGTACCTCATCCTGGACAACGTAGGTATAGTTCTCGGCAAAATCGCCTACAACTACTGCCTCACCCACACCGACTGAATCCTTCAATTCCTGAAAAGCATGCCCCTGTTCCTTACACACATTATGATGTTTGGTCAGATTGCGGATCGTCTTAGACAAGGTAGTCATAAACGCGTTACGCGGCTCGATATGATCGAGCAATGTACGATCAGTTTTAACCCACTGTTTGTATGTGATGGTGTCCTCCATGTTCATGTTGTCCTTGTACACGTCCTCTGCTAATTCTATGAAGGAGGGGACGCCCTGCTCCCCGGGGAAATTGAGGCACTTTCCCATCACGCATGTTTCGTTCGTAGTGTCGCCGACGGCCGTGCCCATGAGATCGTGATATGTCAGCCCCGCAACGCCTAATGACTCGACCATTAGGTTTGCATTCTGGTGATAGGTGCACACACATACTGCGTTTGTACCGCTGGACCCTGCCAACACGCAGTATTTAGGCCGTAGTGCTGCGAAAGAAGAGAAGCCCAAGGCTGACACACAGTTATAAATTATTCGTGAAATATGGTGGAACATACCACTTTCTGAACACTCCCTCGACATCCTTCTCCAAGAAGTATCGACATCCTGCTTGCTTATGAAGTCTTCGAGTCTCCTTTCTAACAGTAATTCGTGTAAGATTATCATGTCAATGTTCTCGATAAGGAATGGTGTTACGCGAACATTTCACAACACAATTTCGGGCAAAGGAATTAGCTATGTCATGTGGCTTACAGCACCAGCTTATAGCATAGATATTATTCTCCCTATGCCCAATACACCTCTTCCGAAATTATAAATATCAAAGCAAATGATAAAGGTACACTCATAAGTAAGTACTTTCTGAATACACCATTGGCTCAAATTTCAGCCTGAAACACATCAAGAGTATTTTAGATGACACTAATTCCATGGTAAATTTCAACATCCTACTGTGCTCGTTTCGACATCTCACATCTAATGAAAAACCATTATTTTAACCCTGCTGGCACATCGTAGGCCTCCTTGTAGACGACATAAATCTCCATTATAAGGCGCTTCTGTTTCGTCACTTTTACTCCGTTCTGATCACGAACGACGATGCAGTCTTTATTTCCGGGACACATCTTACTTATCTCGTCAGACCCGTAGAAATCGATAACTGCACGCTTATCCTGGCCACTTGAACACTTTCCTCTGCTAACTTTGTCTACTACAGGAAACAACCCCCTCTCCTCTCTGAGTGTTCGGCTTTTCTTCACCAGGTAGGGACTGGCTCCAAAGAACTCCGCCGTGCACTCGATTCCGAAAGGTGACAGGGTCAGAATCTGAAGCCGACGTCTGTAGTCCCCTGCACTCTTCTCGTATTCATCCTTCAGCTTATGCATCAGTTCCTCGTACTTGACGGCTCGCCAACTTGTAAAATGTAGTATTTTGGGGAAGAACATAAAACAATTACGAAACACACCAATGTCACTGATGTCACTAAGTGGATGTGTTGGACTGCTTTCCTCTTGTGGGCGCGGGCTGCTGGGATCTTTCTTCAGCGCAGCAAGACAATTTACACATAGCAGATATCGCCTTCCGACGCGTTTGTCATTTACCACTTAGATTAAATGATCGTATACCGTTCGAAAATTCTTCTTGATACGTTTTTTGTGCTTCTCGAACGGATCACAGCAATAACAATGCATCATTTTTCAGTAGACTGAACACGGCTAGCACAATGTCTCAGTGCTCACGCGCTTCCCTCACTCAGACGACTGACAGTAATGTGTACTGCTCTCGTTTCGGCCCTACTGATAACGACCATTGTCATCGATGCCTGATCTCCTATTTCATCCCTTCCCGATATTATACCCCCTACCGTCGTCCCATAGCAATCGCTGTTTACATCTCGACCGATCGTTATCAGTTTCTCGGTCGACCAGCTGTCATTGACCGCGCGAGCCGCAACACAAAGATGGGAGTACGAAAACTGTGAAGTGAATTATTTGCCCATCATTCTCATTGACTACGTAACAGGCATACATTGAATATGTATTTAGGTGTAAATCAGCAACTATCTCACTACTATGGGTCCAAAACGTCTTCCGACATTACCATTTTCACGTCCATTGATGTATTTAACCTGAACTGGATAGGTGACCTGGTGACCTGAGGTCATGAAATCTGACAGGTTCGGATTCATCTCATCATGCCTGATAAGTGCATATCTCAAATCATAGCCCTATTTGCTTTTGTGGGTCAATCGAAGGCAAAAGACTGACCCGACCACTCAGCCAATCGTGCGAAAATCAATAAACTCGGGTAGAATAAAGAGAAATGATTAATAGCTATCAGTAAATAAACATAATTTTTAGTTTTTGCTTCGAAAGACAATCCATGACCCTTATAGTAAATGTGGTAACAAATGTGAATATCAAGTGGCTTGGGGTCACGGGAGGTCACGGGACCTGAGGTCAAATGACCAAAGATGTGAAATTTGTTCAAAATGAAAAACCGATCCAAGAAATGAAAAGAAGAGATCTTTGCGATTCTACAAATATGTTACATGTCTATGATAGGTTTTAAAGTACCAGAGATAATCGCCCTCAAAGACTGACCTGCAATGTGACCTATGAAAATTTCACTCAGACCATATCTCCGAGGTCGCTGCCAGTACGAAGCTAACACTTTCACAGGTTGCTTCAGCGCCCATGACAACTCTATACACCCACTTAGGCTGAAATCGCTCGCATGGCGACGTCGCCCGTTGGTTGCCCGGTGCTGGACCGCCCCAGCTGGCAAACATTAGCCAGCTGACAAGCCCAGGCACGCCAGGGGCACAAACACGAATCTCGTCTACCTTGTCTGTGCGCGCGTGGAGTGCAGCTGGCGCACTCGCCTCTGTGACCGGTGCTTGTGTGGAAGCGCAGTGCTTTTGTGAAAACTATTTTGTATTTGTGTACGAAGCAAACAGAGGAGGCCATAATACATGCGTAATGTGTGCTGTGTTTGGTACTGGTCGGGCTGGTAAATTGTCCAAATGTTGACCGTGAGCATAGGCTCACGGTCACCGCAGCCGTCGATGAAATTTCCTACGTCATCAACACGAGCGTTCTCTTTGTCACGCGAGTAGGAAGCATTCGATTGCGGCTGGGCCGGTGCTTCCAGGTCGCTATTCGGACAGCATTACCATCTAAGCACGGTATTAGGCGTCGGTGGTTCCGGCGCAGACCACCCAATCATGCGCATAATGATCTGGGGAGAACAATTATTGGACGCCGGTAGACATCGGGTGTCGGTAATGGAGTTGGCTGGCAGCGTCGTGGGGTGTCATAGACGGCGCAGTCGGGGTGTGGCAAAAGGCACCATGGCTGGAGCGAACCGTCCGACTGTGTAGCACAAGCATAACGCTTAGTTGCGTCGGCTATTTCTTATTTTCCGGTAAAAATAATGCCGCACTTTCGACACGCGATTTGCCACCTATATTACACGCTAAACCATGTTTTGTTTCTGATACTGCGAAATGGCCGTTGAATGCACCTCATGCTACACAAACCACTCCCCTATTATTCATGCGTATTTGCTTTGAAAGTGCACTGGGTGTACAGCCGAACAATAAAAAGATATGGAACGAAAAACCTAATAGATGGCATCAAGTTCTTAAGTGAAGAATTCGCACAATAAATGCTAAGGAGCAATCATTTGAGATGACAAATTTGTCATCTTCACATCTTTAAAAATACATTTGAGCGGAACAGAAACGAAAGCGGTGGGCAGCTCATTCCAGGAAAATTATCGGAACCGGGATTCCAGGATCAGAACCGGGAAACGGGACCAGGGGACGGGACCTGGGATCGGGACCTGGGAAATGGATTGGGAAACGGGACTGGGAAACGGGACCGGTGCCGGTGAACGGGAACAGGACGGGGAAACGGAACCGGGGAACCAGGACGGGACCAGGAACGGGACCGAGGAACGGGACCGAGGAACGGGACCGAGGAACGGGACCGAGGAACGGGACCGAGGAACGGGACCGAGGAACGGGACCGAGGAACGGGACCGAGGAACGGGACCGAGGAACGGGACCGGGGAAGGGGACCGAGGAACGGGACCGATGAACGGGACCGAGGAACTGGACCGAGGAACGGGACCGAGGAAGGGGACCGAGGAACGGGACCGGGGAAGGGGACCGGGGAATGTGGCCGAAGAATGGAACCGGAGACGGAACCAGGTAATCGAACCGGTGAAGGAGACTGTCGAGGGGGCTGGGAAAAGGGAATAAAGACGACACAGGAAAGAGCATTAATGGATGTAGCGGAAGGAAACGGAGGACACGTACAGGGGATGAGGTCAGGGAAGAAAATTAAAAATGGCATTGCTCGGCGAATTACTACTGGCAAGGTGAATTAATCGAGGATGCTACGTCACTGAGGCACCTTCATCGCCCGCCCAGCATACAGCATAATGCCATCGCGTGAAGGGGAGCAACGTGTAGTTCAATAATCATTTGATCACCGCAGCAGCATAATTGAAAACAATGTAGCAAAAGCGTGTAACCTCAAAAGGTATACAACCGTGAAGTTGGGTGTACGTGCATAACTGCACTTTGGAAATAATGTGGAGTCCAAAATTTCGTCAATCAAAATGATAACTTGTAACGCATGGTGTATGCAATGCAGTACAGCTGTGTTATTCCGTGTATGGAAATGCAGTTAAGAGAGAGAGCAGAGCTAGGTCAGATCAAAGGAGGTCTGCTTTGGCAAGGCTAGGGTAGGGTAGGTTAGGATAGGGACGATCATACAATGTATCAAAATGCCCATATTAAGCAAAATAGAGTCATGGATCGTTCTGACATGCTAATGGCATAGTCATTCTTTCGGGACAGAGTATATGTAAAGAGCCATCTTACGCACATTATTTGTGGTACATGTTTTATGTATCAGTCCGTGCACCAATATCGACGAAGTGATTTCGTCATCACCCACACTATAATATCGGTCATGTTTGCCTCCTAGCATAACAAGCAGAGTATGAAGGGTAGGGTGAAAGAGCAGGGTTGGTCATTTGAATGGGCTTGATAGGATCACATGACATCTGCTTGGGTTAGGTCAGGTCAGGTCGTATTGCGCTAGGCTTGGTTAGGTTTGAATATATTTGGTTAGGTTAGGCGAGGTTTGATTATATTTGGCTAGGCTTGGTTAAGCTTATTTAGATTTGGCTGCGCTTGGTTAAGTTTGGTTAGGTTTGGTTAGAAATTGTTTGATCTGGTTAGGATAGGTTAGGCTTGACCAGAATTGGTTAGGTTGGCAAAGGTTAGGTTAGGTCAGGTTGTGTTAGGTTTCGTTTATGTTTGTTTCGGTTTGGTTATAATTCGCTTAGGATTGGTTCAGTTTGATTCGGTTTGGTTAGGTTTGGTGTGGTTTGGTTAGGTTTGGTTAGGTTTCGTTAATTTTTGTCTGGTTTCGCTATGTTTAGTTAGGCTAGTTTAGGTTAGGTTAGGTTAGGCTAATTTAGGCTAGGTTAGGTTTGTGTAGATTTGCGAATTTTAGGTGAATTCCGTTCAGAGCTGATTGAGAGCGTAATGGCGTGGATCGATTTTGAACCAACCAACCAAGTTAGTGGGGCTGGTGTGCATCTGCCTATTGGCAGGGGGAATTTATACTCTTTATGAATCACCACGTTTGTGAGGTTTTAACTTTTTCAGCATTTTTCCCTTTTTTAAATGAAACTTAAAATTTGCTTAATGTTCTTCACATTGAAATGGTGGTTTGGAAAATTTTGCAACGCGAAATGGTCGGCTTCTAGTTCCAGGAAAAACAATGAACAAAAAAGGCGTACAGCTGTGTTCAATAGCTCTATTTCCCAAAGCGCCTGATGTCTGCGTGCGCTAACGGCGACTGAGGCGACAAAACTACTTCTCCTTTCCCCGTATCAGGATACTCGGAAAGTGTAATCCACGTGGAAAACCAAAATAAGTGTAGTTGTTTATGCCTACATTTGGATGTTGGTAGAGACCGTCACCATGCCGGCGTATGTCAACAATGATCAATCTGCATAAGGCACCAAATCGGGCGCTGGACAAACGACGCCAAGTTTTCATATCGCGGGCCAAGTCGAGTCTTCGCGTGTGTCGGTCATACCTCAAGAGCGCATTTTGTTCACTGCTTAAACAGCCATACGCCTTCACGCATGCTAAGGTGATTTCGGATCGGCCGTTCACCCAGTTTCATCACTAAGAGCAAAATTAGATAGTCATCTCTCGCTGAATGTGAACTCGAAGCCACGATACACAAACCAACGACTTCACCCATTTGCCACCCAACACGGATGGCGAGTGCTGCCTGTGGTGTGACATTTATGGTTGGCTGCCCTTGCGCCGGAATGTGGCCGCAAAACCCCTCATTCTAGAACAGGCTGAGACAACTTGCTGATCGGAAAATGTGGATGAATATTTGCAGGAAAGTTGGTAAGCTTCAAAATAAAATGAGCCGATCCAAATTTCAGTGGAGAAATCAGAACACGACACGCTTTAGAAAGGAAGTGATTGCGGTTTAAAAAGCGTAACAGTCGTGCCGAGTTGGGACCCTGAGATGAACGCTTTTGCCGTATGCACGGAAAAAAGCGTCTTCGAATTTGCCTTCGCTCGCAATTAGACTGTATAGAGAAATACACGGAACGAAGGAAGCACAAAGGCAAAACTATGTGTGACATCAGTCGACCCGAACTCCATGGCAGTCGATAGGTGTCATCATGACAACTGGAATGTTGGACTGGGCTGTCGCCCAGTCCTGTTTACGTACTGGTAGCTACGACGGTCCAGTCCGGTCTCCCACGGGTCTTATTGAGACCATAGCCTGGTCTACCTGCGGGCTACCAGTTCGCTGCGACTGCATCTCACCTGAGCCCACTGCCGACTGGCCGACTGCAGTGTCTCAAATGAGACTGCTGTCGGATCCGACCGCCTTAGAGTCCCGACTGTCGCTCATCCTAGCCAACTGTTCAGGCCGGGCGAGACGTTTCGTGTGCCGGCAGTTTGATGTGGCTGGGATTAGCGCAGCTTCGTCAGAGGTCGGCCAGTCCCGGCGGCACGTGCTGTGAATTTTCGCCGAATGCGGGTCGCTTGAAAAATGGGTTTAAAACGCTGACGCTGGTCGGCGCCCGACGGCTGCCTAATTAGCAGACATTGAAACCAAAGTCTATGCCCACTCGGGACAGCAGCTGCCCGGGCTGATGGAGATTGTCGAGCTGATGAATTAGCTGCCTGTGCTGGCAGCTGGCCAGAGCAGGGCTGATCGACCGACCGGCTCGCCAGCTGTGAGTCTGACGAGACTTCACACGGGGTGGTGTCGGTGTGTTTATCTTATATTGGCTCTCTGTGTGACTAGACTGCGAACATCCGTTGAACATGGGGTAAAACTACACAATGTAGGGATGCTGATAACTTGGATCGGCAATCACCCTCCATGCTTGCAGGCGTACCTAATACTAAATATGCTTGGTTTTAATAATACTTTACTACCACCGGAAGACATCAAACACTTAAAACTATGTTCTCATGAATTGCAATGTCCCTGTATCTGTTTTCTGTCCATGGTTGACACCTGAAAAAATGCATTATAGCGTTGCCACAAGAAGAAAAGCCACGGATGCTTTCACGGCGACCGTAGTAAAGTGCAACTGACAGGCCATGTCACACCGCCACTCTTTCACGCCGAATAGCCTGTGCAAGCCAGAGTACTA
Source organism: Imbricaverruca yamaguchii (assembly GCA_034440575.1). Lineage (NCBI taxonomy): Eukaryota > Metazoa > Arthropoda > Thecostraca > Neoverrucidae > Imbricaverruca > Imbricaverruca yamaguchii. The sequence goes on from JAOTOL010001241.1 coordinate 150,199, forward strand.
AGGAACTTGAGCTGGAGGTGTTATAGTTACGAGACAGTCCCACTATCCGCTTGATAGTGGTAGTGGGCACACTCCTCACAATCGCACCAGAGTCTGATGTTGGGTGGTCACTCTCCACTTGGTAGTGGGTACAATCCGCACAATCGCGCCATACCCTGGTGTTGGGTGGTCACTCTCCACTGGGTAGTGGGCACAGTCCGCACAATCGCGCCATACCCTGGTGTTGGGTGGTCACTCTCCACTGGGTAGTGGGTACAGTCCGCACAATCGCGCCATACCCTGGTGTTGGGTGGTCACTTTCCACTGGGTAGTGGGTACAGTCCGCACAATCGCGCCATACCCTGGTGTTGGGTGGTCACTCTCCACTGGGTAATTGGCGCAGTCCGCACAATCGCGCCATACCCTGGTGTTGGGTGGTCACTCTCCACTGGGTAGTGGGTACAGTCCGCACAATCGCGCCATACCCTGGTGTTGGGTGGTCACTCTCCACTGGGTAGTGGGCACAGTCCGCACAATCGCGCCATACTCTGGTGTTGGGTGGTCGCCCGTGATGGCAAGGATATCGACCCATTAGATCCATAGCTTGTGTGGGTGCACAGCTCAACGCCCGCACCAACAGGAATCACAGGAATTATGCACACCATTACTGAGGGAGGATAAGGCATTCTATGGTATTGTCAGCTCCCAGTTTGGATTTTGCGGTCGTCTTTTCTCCTTGCGACCCGAAAGCAATCATTTGCCATCTGTTCTGCCCATTGAGCAGAACACTTGGTGTGGCCTACGACGGCATCACCTCGCCTAGTCTGTGAAGATGCACGTCCCGAGGCTGAGTGAGATGTTCATAATTTTTATTTAGCTGTTTGATCTTCAGGACGCCTCGACTGGTGTGGGCATATTGCGACCAGCCCATTTTTATATATAAAAAACTAAGCTACTCCTTGGCGATTAGTTCTTGGCTATATCTCAAATGCGTTCGATGCACCGCCTAATTCAAGCTGCCTATTTCCAACATTTCCGGTAATCTTATCCTTAACCTGTTTTTGGAAGAACACACATCGACGAAGTGTATAAGATCGTGCACCATTGTATTGGTCACCGACACGCGCCGCTCCAGCTACTCTGTGGGACCCTGTCAGGGACGAGATAGCAATGGATGGTGCCAATCGCCACCCTCCCCTCCCACTCCTTCCGATGGAAAGACTCCGATATGCTGCGGTGGGTGTGAGCTTTCCGCACACCAAGAGCGTCCACATTCTGAACAGCACAGGCAATCGGGCAAACTCGCAAATCTTCATATCCTGTGAGGTCTCGGGAGAATTGTAAAGCCGGATCTGACTGATGATTGGTCGACGGGAACACAGTCCGCAAAACAACAAATCCGCGGCGTGCTGTTAAATCATAGCTAGTGGTGGCGCAAATGGTAGCAATAGTAGCAGACTTCGTTGACGTGAACCATCCATTGAAATGCACACCACACGGACAATATCTGCAAAACACACAAAACGCAAGAATAATACAAATCGCCGTCAGGTTTGCACAAGGCAGGTGGCGCAGCGAGGCCATGGTGGCATCTAACGCGAGAACACTCGACACAGACAGTCCCAGCCGAATGGAGACACCACCGGTAAGCAAGCACAGCATGAGGGGCACGCAGCGCGGCTCGCGATCGCTTCGTGCGGCGGTTGGCAGGCACCACACACGGCCAGCCGGCTCGGCACGCTCCGGGTTCGCTCGGCGGACCCAGGGCGGCAGGGCAGCACCGCCCCGAACGCCAAGGTCTCGGACGGCGGCCAGACAGAGCCGCTCGGGAAAAAATAGACCAGCATGTCACAGGAGGTGGGCACGGCCTGAAACGGGCACGTGGCGCACCGCGCAAGGTAGCGTGCCGCTCTCCGGCCCCGTACGGGCGCCGTATGGCGAGCGGCGTCCCGTGCTGAAGCGGCTGTCTGGCCGCCGAATCTGGGGCGGCGTGGAACTGGCGGGGGTGAATCGGCACACAAGGAAATCCGAATAGGCAGCCGTTACTGGCCGCTACGACGATGAGGCACGCACCCGGCCAGGTTCCGTCGCGACAGGCGCCGAACTGTCCGGAGGGGGAGGGGAGGTGGTGCTGAAATCCGCGCCGCTACCTTGTCCAGGTGACTCGTAATCGTAGAAGCTCGCCGCCAGGAGTGTCGCTGTGCCGGCCGGACGCCGTGTGGCCGCCGGGCCCAGGTGGGGGCGGCTCACAGGAAAGAAAGGAACCCAGCTGGCACGGGGCAGCTGATAAGTCCCGTACACGAGGAGGCCGAGGGGCCGACCGATACAGGCCAACCGGGCGAGGACCGGCTGGCGGCTCGGTCTCGTAAACGCCGCGCGGTAGGTCGGTGGGCACCGATACCTGGTGTGTCGCGGTGGTGGAGGCAGAGACAGACACCCGTGGTGCCGCGGTGGTGGAGGCAGGGACAGACGCCCGTGGTGCCGCGGGGGCGGAGGCAGAGACAGACACCCGTGGTGCCGCGGTGGTGGAGGCAGGGACAGACACCCGTGGTGCCGCGGTGGTGGAGGCAGGGACAGACACCCGTGGTGCCGCGGTGGTGGAGGCAGGGACAGACACCCGTGGTGCCGCGGTGGTGGAGGCAGAGACAGACACCCGTGGTGCCGCGGGGGCGGAGGCAGGGACAGACACCCGTGGTGCCGCGGTGGTGGAGGCAGGGACAGACACCCGTGGTGCCGCGGGGGCGGAGGCAGGGACAGACACCTGTAGTGCCGCGGTGGTGGAGGCAGAGACCTGTGTTGCCGCGGTGGTGGAGGCAGGGACAGACATCTGTGGTGCCGCGGTGGTGGATGGAGAGACAGACACCCGTGGTGCCGCGGGGGCGGAGGCAGGGACAGACACCCGTGGTGCCGCGGGGGCGGAGGCAGAGACAGACACCCGTGGTGCCGCGTGCCGCGGTGGTGGAGCCAGGGACAGACACCCATGGTGCCGCGGTGGTGGAGGCAGGGACAGGCACCCATGGTGCCGCGGCGGTGGAGGCAGGGACAGACACCCGTGGTGCCGCAGTGGTGGAGGCAGGGACAGACACCCGTGGTGTCGCGGTGGCGGAGGCAGAGACAGACACTCGTGGTGCCGCGGTGGCGGAGGCAGGGACAGACACCCGTGGTGCCGCGGTGGTGGAGGCAGGGACAGACACCTGTAGTGCCGCGGTGGTGGAGGCAGAGACAGACACCCATGGTGCCGCGGTGGTGGAGGCAGAGACAGACACCCGTGGTGCGTGCCGCGGTGGTGGAGGCAGGGACAGACACCCATGGTGCCGCGGTGGTGGAGGCAGGGACAGACACCCATGGTGCCGCGGTGGTGGAGGCAGGGACAGACACCCGTGGTGCCGCGGTGGTGGAGGCAGGGACAGACACCCGTGGTGCCGCGGTGGTGGAGGCAGGGACAGACACCTGTGGTGCCGCGGTGGTGGAGGCAGAGACGACACCCATGGTGCCGCGGTGGTGGAGGCAGAGACAGACACCCGTGGTGCCGCGGCGGTGGAGGCAGGGACAGACACCCGTGGTGCCGCGGTGGTGGAGGCAGAGACAGACACCCGTGGTGCCGCGGTGGTGGAGGCAGGGACAGACACCCGTGGTGCCGCGGGGGCGGAGGCAGAGACAGACACCTGTAGTGCCGCGGTGGTGGAGGCAGGGACAGACACCCGTGGTGCCGCGGTGGTGGAGGCAGAGACAGACACCCGTGGTGCCGCGGTGGTGGAGGCAGAGACAGACACCCGTGGTGCCGCGGTGGTGGAGGCAGGGACAGACACCCGTGGTGCCGCGGTGGTGGAGGCAGGGACAGACACCCGTGGTGCCGCGGTGGTGGAGGCAGGGACAGACACCCGTGGTGCCGCGGTGGTGGAGGCAGAGGGACAGACACCCGTGGTGCCGCGGTGGTGGAGGCAGGGACAGACACCCGTGGTGCCGCGGTGGTGGAGGCAGGGACAGACACCCGTGGTGCCGCGGTGGTGGAGGCAGGGACAGACGCCCATGGTGCCGCGGTGGTGGAGGCAGAGACAGACACCCGTGGTGCCGCGGTGGTGGAGGCAGGGACAGACACCCGTGGTGCCGCGGTGGTGGAGGCAGAGACAGACACCCGTGGTGCCGCGGTGGTGGAGGCAGGGACAGACGCCCATGGTGCCGCGGTGGTGGAGGCAGGGACAGACACCCGTGGTGCCGCGGTGGTGGAGGCAGGGACAGACACATGTGGTGCCGCGGTGGTGGAGGCAGGGACAGACACCCGTGGTGCCGCGGTGGTGGAGGCAGGGACAGACACATGTGGTGCCGCGGGGGCGGAGGCAGAGACAGACACCTGTAGTGCCGCGGTGGTGGAGGCAGAGACGACACCCATGGTGTCGCGGTGGTGGAGGCAGGGGCAGACACCCGTGGTGCCGCGGTGGTGGAGGCAGGGACAGACACCCGTGGTGCCGCGGTGGTGGAGGCAGGGACAGACGCCTGTAGTGCCGCGGTGGTGGAGGCAGGGACAGACACCCGTGGTGCCGCGGTGGTGGAGGCAGGGACAGACACCCGTGGTGCCGCGGGGGTGGAGGCAGGGACAGACACCTGTGGTGCCGCGGTGGTGGAGGCAGAGACAGACACCCGTGGTGCCGCGGTGGTGGAGGCAGGGACAGACACCCGTGGTGCCGCGGTGGTGGAGGCAGGGACAGACACCCGTGGTGCCGCGGTGGTGGAGGCAGAGACAGACACCTGTAGTGCCGCGGTGGTGGAGGCAGAGACGACACCCATGGTGTCGCGGTGGTGGAGGCAGGGGCAGACACCCGTGGTGCCGCGGTGGTGGAGGCAGGGACAGACACCCGTGGTGCCGCGGTGGTGGAGGCAGGGACAGACACCCGTGGTGCCGCGGTGGTGGAGGCAGGGACAGACACCCGTGGTGCCGCGGTGGTGGAGGCAGAGACAGACGCCTGTGATCCACACGGGTAGCGAGAGCACTGACACAGACGGTCCCAGCCGAGTGATACAGGCAACACCACAACATTGGTGAGCAAGCACAGCACGACGATGGCCCGGCGGCGAGGCACGCGATCGCCTCGTGGTCGGACTTATCGCCCGCCACATGGTGATAAGGATGCAAGACTGCGGAGAAGAAAGCCGACAACGGAAGAGGTCTTCTTACTTACAAAATGTAGATATGAGAGAAAGAATGCAGAGCAAAGCTATTTAATTCATCAGTGGACTACATAACTTGGAATATTAGGAAAGATCTATGGCATTACATATATACTCACTCAAGTATAGGATATTAATGGGTGATATGATTGATATGCATAAAACCGTTAAATGGTTAGGTCAGGTCAATCGGAATGATGCCCTTCTATTTAAAGTATGACCTAGGGGTTATCAGCTCAAGTTGCTCAAGCCGCGGCGTAGGACAGTTAAGCGATAACGGATCTTCAGTCAAAGGTTGGTTGATCAATGGAATGGACTGCCTCCTGATGTTTTGGAGCGTCTCTCATCGGATGTATTCAAAGTTAGGGTGGGCAATATCTTAGGCTGGAAGTTCTTGTTTTTGAGTTTCAATTAATTGTGAATGGGGTGAGGTTTATGGTGGTAGGTGTACAAGGTACAGGCACAGGTGTATATGAGATGCATGCAGGTAAGCGTAAAAAGTACAGGTGTACAAGGCCCATTGAGGGAGGCATGTATGAGGTTTGAAAAGTATTGGTAGGTACGGCACTTGAACCAGGCGTTTTACGCGGGTTCGAGTGAATATGGCTCGATAGGTAAGGTAGATAGGTATTGATGGATGTGTGGGATGTTAGTAGATAGTTTCTTTGGAATTTCGGACGTGGTAGTGGTTGGAGTGATGAGTATCCTTTTGTCCAGGGTTATGACATATTCCCTGTACATACACACAGGGGCCCAGGATGGCCCCTGTGGCTCGTATTAAGTCTGAACACTGTATGACTTTAAGTCGGTCTCTGGTGACGCGATCCGTTGTCAGCGGCTCGCTGCACTTGTCGCCAAACTGCGCGTCCCGACCTCTGCCATGCGTCTCTGCCCCGCCCTCCTCGTCCGTCGCCCCAGCCTCCGTCTCTTCCCCGAGCTCCCCGTCTCTCCTCCGAGCTCCCCATTTCTCCCCGAGCTCCCGTTCGTCTCTTCCCCTTAGCTCCCAGTCTCTCCCCTGAACTCTCCGTCTCTCCAAAACTCCCCGTCTCTCCCCAAACTCCCCGTCTCTCCCCAAGCTGCCGTTCGTCTCTTCCCATTAGCTCCCAGTCTCTCCCCTGAACTCTCCGTCTCTCACAAACTCCCCGTCTCTTCCCAAACCACCCATCTCTCCCCCGAGTTCCCTTTCTCTCCGCCGAGCTTCCCGTGTATCCCCAAGTTAACCGCCTCTCCCCCGATCTCCCGTCTCTTCTCCGAGCTCCACGTCTCTCGTTCGAGCTCCCCATATTTCCTTCAAGCTTCCCATCTCTCCCCCAAGCTCCACGTCTCTCCCCGAGTTCCCCATCTCTCTCACGAGCTCCCTAGCTCCCTGTCTCTCCCCAAGCTCCTCGTCTCTTCCCCGAACTCCTCGTCTCCCTCTCTCTCCCGCAAGCTCCTGGTCTCTTCCCCGAACTCGTCTCTCTCTCTCTCCCGAGCTCTCCGTCACTTCCCTCGAGATAAGGCGCCCGCCGCTGGCGTCTTATCGCCTCTCAGCCGTGCCGACCTTCGCCTCACCGTTTTAGTTTTAACTTTATTTAAGCCTTGTGAAATAGCATCTGCCATGCCATTGTCTTTACTCGGAAATGTGCTTGGCCATTTCTTCCAGCAAATTGCGTGAATTTGCATGCATTGGATTCTTTGTCTTCCAGATACCATCGAACTTGACGTTCAAGTATGAAATGTTTATCACTGCATCCAGCAAGCAATGTAAGTTTGTCTGCGACATGGATATATTGTTGCTCAATGCAAAGTTCTCAACCTGTGCGGTATTCACTGTGCTGGGTTTATAATTCATTGGATAAACGACCATACCTATCCTATCCGTCTAGTTTTTCAGTTTTCGCAATTTTCTTCTCCATTACCCTTTCAGAAGTAGCACCACATCATCGCGCTGCCGCTGTCTCACAGGAACTTACAGCCCTTATGGTCGAGTTAATATATACGTAAGAAGACCAGTCCGTGGTAGCAACCCGTCACACTCCCTGAGGGGCCCGGAGAGTGACATTCTCCTTTTTTCACCTGATGGTCGATGGCGCTCCCGGCACAATTCTCAGAAAAACTTCGGTAACCGATCTCCAGAAGCAAATTCAATAGTTGCTGTATGTGCACCTTAACACAGGCATTCTTTGCAACCGATAAGAGAAGATCTTCCACGAAAAGAACTTCCCTTATTTTTGACAGCAGCATCAGCTGTGAGCCCTGGCGTGAGAATCTGTTCTGTACACCTTTCGTCCAGCTTCCCTGTGCCACACTTCATGTCTGTACCGAGCAACTTCACAAGCACTGGAATATAGAGCTCTGGGTGGGCATCCGAAATTGAGAAATATTGCTCGGAGTAGGCATTTGGACTTGATAAATATTGTTCGGAGTGGGCATCTGAAGTTAATTGATACATTGGGAACGTGTTTTTGGATGGCATTTACGTGGGTTACCATGGCCCACACCTATTTCTCCCGTAGATCTCGCTACACAAAATGAACCAAGCACAGCGAACTGAGTGGCAGACGATGATGAACTAAAACACGCCCAGCCCCACGCGTGCACACACCACTCAGCTCACAAGGAGACAAAGAACAACACTTGAACACTACTTGCCACAGTGTAGGTGCACCAATGGGAGCCAACATTACGACTGAAGCAGCTGAGGAGGGCATATACAAGATCAGCACAGCACACCACCGTGACTATAGAATGGGTGGACAGGTGCTCCGCCAGCCTGTTGGGCATCAACGTCAACGAACCGACTTGTCCACGCGGGTCGCTATGGGTGCCTGTGGAGCTGCTGGTCTGCACGTCAATGACCAGTTTCGCCCAGCCGCTTAACTAGCATGCTGGAAGCACGCTAGTTAAGCGGCTGGACGTTTGAATACATCTGCTCGCCACGATCTTATGAAATATCCGAATATCATCCCTGTTTACCTTTTGTGTCTGTCTGACGGTGGGGTCAGGGAGTCCTCTCTGTATATAATTTCCGTTACAAACCAGCCAGGCTTTCCGGCCCGGTTCCTTGAAGTAACAAACCTAATCACCACACATTTATCACCGGCAGTGTGAACAGCTTTTCTTCGTTGTCGTTTCATTTTGCGCCACAGTATAAACTCAGCGCGTTGTGACAACAGTAACTCAATACATTTCATTGAAACATTGAAATACATCAGTTCTCCGTGCGACTGAAGGAGCAAGCGTCATTCCTGCTCTTAAACATAGACGTAAACGCGGTGGGAGCAATGGGACCCGCGATATGTACATGCTAATTGTCACAAGACGCTATTTTCCCTTACTTGTTTGTTTGTTCCCTCCCACTATTCAGCTCTAAGGCAGCAAAATGGCACTTGGCCTTCCACTTTTCTCCTACCTAAGTCCCCAAGATGCCTTGTGGCAGGACGTTGGATTAGCTGGTGAGCCTGCGCTTGCTCCTCACATGACCTTGTCCTAATGTGAGCAATCTCAGATGCCTCCATGACATCCTTGATGATGAACCACTGCGCTAGAGTTAGCACGCGCCCTGGGGGGGGGGAGTGAAATCCACCCACCCCTCCGGTTTTTCGTAGATAACACCAGATTTTACTGGCCGATATACGCCATTGTTTGTGCTTAGAAATGACTAATGTGGTGTTTAAGGTAAGAAAAACGAAAATCGATCCAAAATGTTTCGAGTTAGGGGTCCTTAAAGAAAAAAAATCAGCACCGGACCACAAATATCGGCGCTGATGCGGTTCTCGTATATTGGCAAAAAGGAAGTGTTCTTGGCAACACTAGCGACTTGTTTGATGTATATTGTTATGCTATATTGTTTCAAAGTCATGTCAGGTCACCGAGGTTAAGTCAGGTCAAGTTCATGACAGGTTAACACACGTCCTGGTGGGGGAGGGCGAAATCCGCCCACCCCTCGGATATTTCGTACATAACTCCATATTGCACCGGCCGATATATGCCATTTTTGCGGACCTGCTTACAAATGACCGACGCATTGCTTAAAGCAAGACAAATTAAATCGGTCGAAAATGCTTCAAGTTAGTGGCCGTTAAAGTAAAAACAAAATCGCAGCGCTAGACCACAAAAATCGGCGCTGATGCGCTTCCCAGATATTGGCAAAAGGGAAGTGTTCTTGACACCACTAGCAACTTGTTTCATGCACATTGTTATGCTATCTCCTATTGGAAATGTAATTTTAAATGATGTTTTTGACTCATCACCCTATTTAACCCACACACACAATGCGTTTTTTTTCCTGCAAATTAAGCAGCTGCATCCACCACCAGTGAGGCTGTCGGCTCCAGGCTGTACACCCGACTGCGATGTCGAACACGTTTGAGTACGATACGATCTAATGTGCCCCGCCAGAGGCGGCGGCGGTGGCGGCGGCGGTGGCGGTGGCGGTGGCGGTGGCGGTGGCGGTGGCGGTGGCGGTGTGCGTACACCCGGCTGGAAATGCAACTTTGTACGGTACATTTTTGGTACGTTATTAGTATCCCGGTGACCGCTAAAGCCACGCCTAGCTACAGAAAGGTCTGAGAACAGACTAGCTATGCTTTGTCAGTGCCAGTGGAGTTATTGCAGGCTGTGCGATCTGTTCTATCTCATGTTTGGAGTTTATTAACTCAGATATTAAGCTTCTTCACCACTTGCCACTTCTGATCTGAGCAGATGCATAGCATCATTCCGAATAATATATCACTTGACACCCACACATCATACAGTAATCACACCACTCCCCATGCCACCTCGCCGCAGTCGGTGCGCCCCTAAACCCCAATACTCAATCACTTAACCAACCCATGTCACCTGGCGGCAGGCTTAATAGACATTTACTAGAACATGCAGAGGTGTTGCAGTGTCTGGGTCTCCATGTGTTCTCGAGTTTTGTATGTCATATCCAGCACGATTGTGAACGAAGTCCTGTTCTGCTGCTTCAAATCTGCTCTTTTGAGTATCGTCAAACTATGTGTTCTCTGTTTCCATCTGGCCGCTTCGGCTGTCCACGATGGGTGACAGAGCGACACATTTTTGGCTCAAATGCGGCGCGACCTCAGCTGAAAGCTGAGGCCGCGCCGCGGCTTTATCAAGCTTCCCTATCCTCTATCTCAGAAATGTTATCCTCCCTATGAGCGTAGCTCGCAGCAGCTCAGTGCCCCCCCCCCGTGCGAGGATCTCCGGTCCGTGAACGCAGCTTCAGCGGCTGCGGCGTGGCGCCCACTAATGGTCACCGTGCTGGGAAGACCGAGTGGAAGGGCCGAGCAAAAAGTGACCGGCTTTGTGCCGGCGTGTGAGGCTGGAGAATTGAGCTAATGATCGCAATGACTGATTGCGCCGACCAGCTAGCTCAGTACGCAGGCGGCGACTTTATCAAACTGGGATGTTGCCACGAGTTCTAATAGTTCTTCTGACTTCTGCCGCCGCCATGCAGTAACAGCGGCGGCTTTATCGTGACGAATGGCGCCCCCTCCACCGCCGCCATTCAAACTAGATTCATGAAGCGTGATGACGTGCGTATCTGCGGATACATATAGATGATACTTTGCCCCAACGCTACCGTCGTTATTCGAGATGATGGTGTGTACAAGGTAGAATGGCTGACGTCACACCAGCTGGAGGGACAAGGGACAAGTGCATCATTGAGAACATTGCAGCAGGCTTGTTCTGGTTTCGCCACCATATTCAAGGTCTCTCCGTGCTTTCTAATTTCACTTCCATATGCATTTTTTGTATCTATTCAGGTCACATTTAATATATTATGTCCATCTAATATCAATATCGTTCCATGTATAATCCGTTATAAACTATGGCACCGAAGGTGTTTTCCGGAAATGGTGATTTGTCAATGGAGCTAACTTCTTTCCTCATTTTTTTCGCTTAAATATATCCCTTGAATAACTTGCCACCACATACAATCCACATCCTTCTGTTATAACGAAAAATACAAACCATATACTGATACCCATTGTGCATTTTCAGTGGTTCTCTCGCCACACCGATGATCGACACCTCTCGACTTCATAGAATTCTGGCGGGTCTAGCTATTAACCACAGGCCTAACGCGGGTGTGATCACTGACCACAGGTATGGCTAGTGTAGCCACTGACCACAGGTGTGACTGATGTAGCCAATGACCACAGACGTGTCGGAGGTGTAGCCACTGACCACAGGTGTGGTGGGTGTACCCACTGACCACAGGTGTGGTGGGTGTACCCACTGACCACAGGTGTGGTGGGTGTACCCACTGACCACAGGTGTGGTGGGTGTAGTCACTGACCACAGGTGTGGTGGATGTAGCCACTGACCACAGGTGTGGTGGGTGTACCCACTGACCACAGGTGTGGTGGGTGTACCCACTGACCACAGACGTGTCGGAGGTGTAGCCACTGACCACAGGTGTGGTGGGTGTAGTCACTGACCACAGGTGTGGTGGGTGTAGTCCACTGACCACAGGTGTGGTGGGTGTAGTCACTGACCACAGGTGTGGTGGGTGTAGCCACTGACCACAGGTGTGGTGGGTGTAGTCACTGACCACAGGTGTGGTGGGTGTACCCACTGACCACAGGTGTGGTGGGTGTAGTCACTAACCACAGGTGTGCCGGGTGTACCCACTGACCACAGGTGTGGTGGGTGTAGTCACTGACCACAGGTGTGGTGGGTGTAGCCACTGACCACAGGTGTGGTGGGTGTACCCACTGATCACAGATGTGGTGGGTGTAGTCACTGACCACAGGTGTGGTGGGTGTAGCCACTGACCACAGGTGTGGTGGGTGTACCCACTGACCACAGGTGTGGTGGGTGTAGTCACTGACCACAGGTGTGGTTGGTGTAGTCACTGACCACAGACGTGTCGGAGGTGTAGCCACTGACCACAGGTGTGGTTGGTGTAGCCACTGATCACAGGTGTGGTGGGTGTAGTTACTGACCACAGGTGTGGTGGGTGTAGCCACTGACCATAGGTGTGGTGGGTGTAGTCACTGACCACAGGTGTGGTGGGTGTACCCACTGACCACAGGTGTGGTGGGTGTAGTCACTGACCACAGGTGTGGTGGGTGTACCCACTGACCACAGGTGTGGCGGGTGTAGCCAATGACCACAGGTGTGGTGGGTGTAGCCACTGACCACAGGTGTGGTGGGTGTAGCCACTGACCACAGGTGTGGTGGGTGTACCCAATGACCACAGGTGTGGTGGGTGTACTCACTGACCACAGGTGTGGCGGGTGTAGCCAATGACCACGGGTGTGGTGGGTGTAGCCAATGTCCACAGGTGTGGTGGGTGTAGCCACTGACCACAGGTGTGGTGGGTGTAGCCACTGACCACAGGTGTGGTGGGTGTAGCCACTGACCACAGGTGTGGTGGGTGTAGCCAATGACCACAGGTGTAGCGGGTCTGGTCACTGAGCATCCTAATGGGGCTCAGTGATGTCATAGTGGCAAAATAAGTACACAGTTACAAGCAGCATTTGCCTCCCCTTTCGTGTTCTGTGCAATTAAAGTGTATGGATTATGTTGCTATCCTCTTTCGGGCTTGCTACGGATGGGACGATTTTTCGGGGTGCACTATTGAGCGTGCCTGGCAAGAAAATAGCATTTGACGGGCAGCGCATTGATGGCACTGAAGATTTCCAACAATGAGAGGTCGAGCCACCAGCGGTGTTCGCCTGCGACGATGTCGTGTCTCGACTGTCGCGTGCCGAATTCTTCTCCGAACTTTATGATGCTTGTCTTCCGGTCAGGAACTGATTCACATTGCTTTAACGTTATTCCAGTCCAAATAAAACCACGTGAGCTGAAATCATGAACACGTCCGATTTTAGCATAGAAAACAGTTCGCCGACAGATCTCCAAATGTAGCGAGACAATCACCACCCAGCTAGTCAGCCTGGTGACCGCGCATGTACGGTCAGTAACGCACACTTCTCCCTATCCGGGCCATGCCGCATAATCAGCAAGTTTCTCAGAATGCAGTTTCAGTGGAGATACGCGAGGTCAGAATGCTGGACAGTTTCAGTGGAGATACGCGAGGTCAGAATGCTGGACAGTTTCAGTGGAGATACGCGAGGTCAGAATGCTGGACGATTTACAACGGTGTGATTCAGAGGTGGCACACGGCCCAAATATTGGGACCCACTCTGTGGCCCGGCCGTACTGTTACCACCAATCCCAATTAGTGCCAAGTCAAAATAAACTGAAATCCAACTCAGGGGCGGTCCATTAAGTCTTAAGTCCTGCCTTAAGTCCATTAAGGCACTTAAGGCAGTGCCTCACCTCAGTAGCGCTGAAAGGTCTTTCTGATGTTATTTTCGTGCATAGCGATTCTGTTATCCATTGGGAAATCACAAAATTAAATAGTTGACATGAAACATTCATTGGTGATTCGTAATTATCGTGAAAATTTAAGTTATGATTTACATATTCAATTTGGAACAGCTCTATCATTCATCTGAAATACGTATGAGTGAGACCAACCTTACTCCAAATGTCGCTATATTATGCGCTTTCGTTTCATACGAAGCATAGGGTAAAAAAGAAAAAAGAAAAAAGAAGCCTTCGCAAGATGAACTAAAACGTTTCTGCGGAGTGCATTGCACCGTCAGAGGAAATTGTTTGCAAGTTGACTTTCGGGCTACATCGGAACATGCTTCACACAAAAAGTTTCCATTTAGTCATGGAATTAAGAAATTGTGCGACACTGTGGAGTTGGTACAAGTTTCTTACCTGCATAGATGGGTAGGACAGGTGAGAAATTTTGCTCAAATAAAAACGTTCAGGAACGGTGGGCTAAGACTGGGCTTAGATGTGGTCCTTCTCAGCTATCTCCCCCCCCCCTTAACAGCCTGCTTTGCGGCGGAATTGGTCTATGGTACACAATGTACGCAAAACTAGGAACATTTGATGTCAGTTTCATGGGATTAGAACCTTGTGCAAAATATTAAAATAAATCTGAGAATTAGTTTTGCTTGGCACCGCTAAGCAACTCAAAACAACCCCTGGAACTTCAAATGCATCCAATTTGTACTGGTATGTTTAACTGTTCCCAACTGAAAACCAGGCTTAGTCTGACCGAGTGTTCGGTCTGATCTTTGGGCTTATAATATTGTTCATGTTCCTCATAGTTGGTAACCAAGTGCCCATGCCTGGAGTTGGTACGTGGTCTGGACCCCTGGCTTGGTATGCTGCTAATCTTAGTTTGTCATTTTCCATATGCACTGTGAAAATATGCCTTGAAAATATGAACTTGGATCACCTGACTTTGGGAGAGATCTCCAGCCCTGCAAGTGCCAGGGAAGTTTGGTAGGGAGGGTGGAAGGAGATGTTGGTAATCTCTAAATGTGACCAGCTATGACTAAATTGAATAATTGGTTCACACATGTGGAAATTTTGTTGGTGTTCTTTTTCCAATTGCAGTGCTCCATGATATTTTTTACGGGCTCTGAAATCCTGAATAAACTTAAATTTGTATCTTATTATAAACTTAGATCCTTGGTGTACCAATGCATTTCCAGGTCTAGCAAATGTATAGTTTTTGTCCGGCCAAAAATTTACTTGGTTATTCTTAAATTCCTCTCTCCGATGTGTTGTGCTCCTGTGGAATGGGCAATTAATGTTCGGTTACACTAGGAAATGGGCATATTATATTTTATTTTACACCTAATTTTTACGCCATGTTACCTAACTCAAAGCCATTCTTTTGTGTTATTTTACTTGCCAGCTGAAAAGTAAGCATTTGGAGAGGAAATTAGTGGTCGCACTAGCTTCATCACTTTTATAAAGAGTACATTGGTAAGAATCTAAGAGTCCAAAAATATACCTTATGGCATAATTGCATGGATATTCCTGTGTAAAAAGTATAGGTACCAAACAATTACCGAATTTTGGGAACCGAAAAATAGAGTGGTCCAAATCCGACGACTTTTTTAGGGGGTGCAGTGGTGACTGCCTGACCCGATTTCGATGCCTCTGACCGCCCCTGGTCCAGCTACAAGGCAGTTTTTTAATGTATGTTTTTGCATGGCTGGTAGTAGTAACGTGATGTTATTTTCCTGTCCAACTGACTGCGGAATGTCCCACTAAGCAAACGCAGAGTGGACAGACGTAACGCATTGTGGGCTTCAGGCACATGCAGAGCAGCCAGTGCTGCTGAGTGCCCAGCAGAACAGACCAAACAGCTGTCTTCAAAGCCGTAGTCAGCCATGACTCAAGGCACTCGATGTCGGCAGCGCTCAGGCAGTGCAGACACAGTCACACAGGAGCGCAGGGGCCACCGCAGGACGCCACAGGCCAGCTTTGTCCTGCGTAGGAGAATGTGGGCTCAGTTTGCTGGCTGGTGTCAGCCCGAAGGAGGCACCTCGCGCACAGCGCTGTCGAGCGCTTCCTTTAGCGCCATCGTGCAGCTGCGAGTCGGGCTGAACACCCAGATTCTCGGACATCGCTCCCACCGACAGGCACTGACCATACAGATGCCACACTGGGTCTGGAGCTCACCTAACCTGAGCATCACCGCGCAGCTGCGGGTGGAGTTGAACACCCAGATCGTCCCTGTAGCGTACCGCGGGAATATGGTGGCCATGGAGTCACGCTCCCATGCCAATGTCGCCCACTGTTTGTGTGGCTTTACAGTGTATCGGCTGAGTATGTATGTCATCACCTGTCTCGCACCCTGGCAGAAAGGATGGGAATCATCGGGAATCGAACCCAGTACTGCTGGGTTCGATACTACCCAGAAGCTCAGTGCTGAACCACCAGATTACCGACGCCCTGTCGTCATCCAACAGCTGGACCATCGGCAAGAGAAGGTGAGCGAGACTGAGACACAACGAAGCCTCCGTCGTGTCTCTGAATGTACTTCGAAAGCAGCCGATCGCTCGTCGCCGAGGTGGACATGAGTTGAAATCTGGCCGTGCCGCGTTACGAAGAGGGCCCAGTTGCGCACCGAATGGTAGTCGACTGCGCTGGACAGGATGCCGGCCTGTTACAGTTGGTCGAAGCGCTTCCCGACATCCAGGTTCGCGACAGACTAGAGCCTCGACTGAAACACTGATGCCGTGCCGGGGCGCTCCACGAATACCAACTGCAGCTCGCTTGGCTGGACGGAAGCCCGCGGCTCATCATTCGCGGGCATTCCAGCAGTTTCGACTCCATGAAGCTTGAAGTTAACAGAAAGGATGCAATTAGAGGTCATGAATTCAAAACTAAAGTTACCACAGCAGGACAAGGTTAAGGAAGTTTTTCTTCAACAGGGCAGTATAACACTGGAACCAGCTTCCACAAACCATTGTCAGCAACAGCACATTGAACATCTTTAAAAACAGCATAGGCAATCATTACAAGGATAGAGGGATTGCTTTTCAGTATTCTAGGGAGGGCTGAACAACGTATTGGGTGGGCAACTGGTTGAGTGTCCAGAGCGCAACCAAGAAGGGCCCTTGTGGCTCATAGTTGCACTAATCTTTAATGTCTTTATGTCTTTATGTCTTAGGACGCGTACTGGGCGTGGCAGGATGCCCCTAATTTGGCGGACAATGCCCCTGGAACATGAGAGGAAGCCCCATGCCATGCTAAAGGGGCCTCAGGATGTAGGAGGAGGCCCTCCAAGACGGCAGAGGATGGTCATTGAATATGGAGGAGGGTAGGACACACGAGGAGACATCCAAAACCGGTAAACAGGCTCCAGGAAATGAGACAAGACCCCTAAGACACGAGAGGAGGCCTATAAATTTGTCACAAGAAGCTCCTGATGAGTGGTAGGAATCTTGTCGGGGTACTTGAAAATCACGATATGAGGCCCGAAAGGATCCGGGCGGCCCGCTGAAAATCACGCCGAGCCGTCGTATCGAAAAATCACACCCAAACCATGAAAATCATGCCAGTGGCGCGACAGGTCGCACCGTTCCCCACCCACCAGTCTCATTGGAACACAAATGAAGCCGGGGAAACGAAAAACAATCCGGACAAGGATAATCATTCCTAGGCCCCAGCAATGACGCCAAAAGCCTCCAAAACGTATTGGACCCTCAAAAAGTGTCAAGATACAACTCGCGCTAGAAACCAGGCAAATGACGTCAGGACACACAAAATTACATTGGACTCAAAGTCGCGTGGCATCTCTTGAAAATTGCACTGTGAGCTTAGAAGGTCGCACGGGAGCCCCAAAAGTTGCAACTGTCCACCAAAAGCAATTCTCAACCGGAATGTCAATATGTGGCCTTAAAAAAAATCAGGTCAAGGTCCCAAAAAAACAATTGGGTACCGGGACAAAAATATTGTAAGGGCACGAAAAAAATCGCGCCGGGAAACCGATATTGGGATCGAATCCCTTATCTCATATTTTTGTGTTTCGGCAAGAAACCCAAAAATATGACATAAGGGCATTGAAAAAAGAACATGCCCAAAAAGTTCACACCGAGACTCAATCGAATCGACCCCTGCACCGGAAAATTAAGGACAGTTCCGGAAACAATTACTCTGAGGGCTTTTCTACTCCAAAAGATTCCATCGACTGAAAAAAAAAACTCCTTCGGTGGCCACAGTACCATATCAAAGTGGCAAATGCCCCTCCTTCCGAAGATGGATATGCTCCCAAGAATCGGGCCGGGGTCTCCAAACGTAGCGCTAGGGCCACTAAAATTCGCGTCGGTCCGCCAGAATTCACGCAGGGGGCTCCAAATAAATACGGCGGGGCACAGAAAGCTCCCTCCGATAGCCGAAAATATGCGACAGGAACCGCAAAGATCGCGTAGGGGCCACAGCTAAGTACAACGTGCCCCGCAAACTCGAACCGTTCCCCCCCCCCCAAATGTCGCGCTCGGGGCCCAAAATTCCCATCGGTAGTATGAAAATTGTTGTCTCGGCATCAAAAATGCAGGTCAGGCTTTAAAAAATTGGCGTTTAGGGCCCCACATAAGCAAATTGTGAACTAAGAAATCGCATCGGTACCCGGAAAAAGTCGAGTCGAAACCCTTCAAAATGAGGATCCCCCCCCCCCCAAATAATATATGTTCAGGTCATGAAAATGGCTCTGGAGCACCGGACATATCATCAGATGCTTTCACAAATCACGTGCGGCCCCGAAAAGCATACCGGAGCCTGAAAAAATCGACGTCGGATAAAAAAATGTGCCAGGGGCTCGAATCCAGCCGGGATTCGGACTTTAAAAATATTCAGAAGAGATCCACAAAAATAGCGTTGAGCACAGGAAACTGGAGGTGGGTTATCGGAATCACGCGCCTGGGAGCGATAAGTCGCGCTGGGACCCAGAGAAATCCCACCGACACACCAAAATCGTAATGGGCCCCACATTTTGTCCATCTTTAACAGAGGCAAAGTGTCATCAGCTCGAGAGTGTAACGTTAAAGAAATGGTTACGTTAATCCGGCTTATGTGACATCCGGTTATATCAAATTTGTAAGAGAGGAAAGCTGAGACGCCGACAAACAAGGAAAGTGGCGTAGAGGTCCGATACATGCATGCACAAGTGATACATGCAGACACACATACGTAGATACACAACACTTAGAACATTTGGAGGGTGGGCAGCATCATGGCCTGCGGAGAGGCTCCGCTGCCCACCTGCGACCTGAAAAGAAGCGGAGGCCCGGCGCCCAGTACGAGTTGTATGCGCCGGGGCCGATCTTGTATGTGTAGGTGTATGTTTTAGTTAAAGCTTGCAAAAGCCGACGTACGGGAAAAACCAAGCAGCTTGGAGAACCTGTGGGTAAAAAACAAGCGCAATTTATAAGGAACAGTCCGCTTTGACCAAGTTGGATCTGTCTCTACCTGCCTAGTGTAAAATATCCTATATGCATGTCTTTTCCACGACGGAGGGGAAGACTGGTGCAACGCAGTCATACAGCTAATATTGGGTGCAGCGCGCGTCATGCGTCCTTCAACTTTACTCCAGGTCAAGTTGAACTAAGAAATGTGAAAATGTGAAAGAAATCAAATTTGTTCGGCAAGTTGGGCGTCTTGTAAGAAGCGAAATAGCAGCTCGAGGAGTGCCTGGTGGTCATTCCCTAGGAGTGCCCGGAGGGAAATCTGTTGATGGTTGCGGTTGAAATGGTGAAGAATAGAGCGGCAATGAGGAACATATACTGGACATGTAAGTAATATATGGGCGACAGTGAGGCGAACATGACATGTGGTGTAATTCGTGGGCCGCCGTGATCCATGAAAAGTATAATTGTGCGTTAAGTTGGTGTGTCTGAGGCGAACTCTGGCAAGCAGCACTTCATGCAAACGGGAGTGCTGGTGGGAAGAGGGCCAGTTGGCAATTGTGGGCTTTATGGCGTGTAGGTGTGTGGTGTTGTGTGACCAGCAGGCCTGTACATATATAACAACGTATTGGTTAGTGTAAGGATCACCATAGTGTAAGGTACTGGGACGTAATTATGGTGTGTGAGGTCTATTGCCGCTCTTGCTAGGTCGTCGGCACCCTCGTTGCCCGGGATACCCCTGTGACCAGGGATGTAGCTGAAGTTAGCTGAAGGTGTGCGTGGTTGTTATGGAAGAAGTGTCGGATGGCGTGGAGTGTGGGGTGGGTGGAATTGTGGCCGCGACGACTTCAATGAAGGATTGTGGGTCAGTGCAGATTGTGGTAGGGGTAGTGATGTGTCGTGTGATGTGTGGGAGGCAAGTGAGTATGGCTACTAATTATGTTGTGTATAACCGAATACTGTAATATTAATTTGATTTGGTCAGGTAAGTGGCCCGTAGCATTGCGCCCGTATTTCGCCCGTACCATTGCTGGTACGTGAGCGGTCGGTGTAAAAGCATGTGTGTTGTCGGTGGGCATCTTGATACCAAAAAATTTACTAAAAAATCCAAGGGGGTAAGTATTTTTTTTGTTGAGCGAAAAAAAAAATTTTAGTTTGGGGGGTTTTCAAGAAAAAAAAAGGGGGGAGGGGAAAGGAAAAGGGATTTAATAAGAAAAATGTGGGGGGGGAAGAAAAAATAAATAAAAAAAAAAAAAAAATATTTTTTTTTTTTTTTTTTAAGAAGGGGGAAGACAAGAGAAAAAAAAAAGGAGGGGGGGGGGTTTTTTTGTTTTTTTTTGTAAAAAAAATAGATAAAGGGGGGGGGTGTGTTGGGGGGGGGGGTAGGGGAGAGAGGATGAACCAAGGGGGGGGGTGAGGGGGGGTGGGGGGGGGGGGGGTTTGGGGGGTTGGGGGGGGGATTTTTTTTGATTTTAATTTATTTGATGTGTGTGGGGGAAAAATAAAAAAAAAAAAAAAAAAATAAAACAAAAATGAAAAAAATAAAATTAAAAAACCCCCCCACCCCGCGGGGGCAAGGGGGGGGCGCGCTGGCACCCCCCCCCCCACACCGGGAGATGTTTGGGGGGGGGGGGGGGAGGGGAGGGGAGGAATTATTTTATGCGAGAAAAAATAAATTATAAAATGGGAAAATAGGGTGTTGAGAAGGGGGAGAGAAAAAATAATTAAAAATTTGGGAGAAAAAAAAAAAGGTAATTTTAAAAAAAAAAAAAAAAAAAAAAAAAAAAAAAAAATAAAGGGGGGGGGGGGGGTGCGAGTAAAAGGAGGGGGGGAAAAAGGGGAAAAAAAAGGGGGGGGGGGAAAAAAAAGGGAGAAAAGGGGGGGGAAAAAAGGGGGAAGAAAAAAGGGGGGAAAAGGGGAAGGGGGGGGGGGGGGGGGGGTTTTTTTTTTTATTGGGGGTTTTGGGTTTTAAAAAAAAAATTTTTTGGGGGGGGGGGGTGGTTTTTTATGATGTTTTTTTGGGGGGGAGGGGGAGGGAGCCAATCTGACGACGCGTACTCTTGTGTCTGAATAGGCTGCCTGATATGCCTGCGCGGCACCTGATGACCATAGTTGTGTGTACTGCGATGGCTCTTTCAGCAAGTTGTTTTCCTGGTGTGTTCTAAGCAAGCATATTCTCCTGTGAGTTGCTATGACGTCACAAGTCACTTCCTGCGTGAAATGTCGTTCTGATTTTTGTGCCGACGTGTGTAGCACATGTCGCCAGGCTACCACAATGTCTTGGTAATCATTTAGCGCACGCAGTCAGAGTAATTCAGCATTTATTTGTAGACTCAGAATTATCTGTCCCGACGATATCAATGAATCCATGTGACCTTCCATCGACGATATGCACCGGGCACCCGTGGATGCAGCTCATTGACTATATTCGGCTGACTAATTAGTCACCGCCTCCACACGCTAGTCTCTACCTAGTATATTCAGCGGACTAATTGGTCACCACCTTCGCATGCTCGTCTCCACCTGGCGTATTCAGCGGACTAATTGGTCACCACCTCCACACGCTCGTCTCCACCTGGCGTATTCAGCGGACTAATTGGTCACCACCTCCACACGCTCGTCTCCACCTGGCGTATTTAGCGGACTAATTGGTCACCACCTTCGCATGCTCGTCTCCACCTGGCGTATTCAGCGGACTAATTGGTCACCACCTTCGCATGCTCGTCTCCACCTGGCGTATTCAGCGGACTAATTGGTCACCACCTTCGCATGCTCGTCTCCACCGCTCCGGCTGTACTTGGGTGTCGCTCGCCTGGCTGCCGAATTGCCAGATGTCGGCTATCTAATGCTGTACTGGTTGTCGTTAGTCCCACTGCCGAATTGCTAGACGTCGGCTGTCTATGCGTGCTGGCTGTGTTAGTCCCACTGCCGAATTCTAGACGTGGCTGTCAATGTTGTGCTGGTGTGTTAGTCCCACTGCCGAATTGCCAGATGTCGGCTGTAAAATGCCGTGCTGGCTGCCCAAATGTCGACTATTTTTACAATCATTTTTACATTTATAATCTTCATTGTTTGTCACTGGACTTCGATCCGGGGGTGGATACAGGGGAACTGGGTATATGCACCCTCCCCCACGGAACCATGGCACCCCTCCGAGGAGGCTGGAGTGCAGAACCATCCCCACTTACATGCTCAACGTACTTTTTCAGCCAAGCCCCCCCCCTTCATGGGAAGAGGTCTTCAATGCTTTCGATTGATACCCTCCCAGCGGAATTTCAGCCCAAGGTTCCCGTCCAGAGTCGTACCCAGTCTGATGAGTGTCCCCCCCCCAATTGCAAATTCCTAGGTGCACACGTGGCTGGGCTGCAAACTTGACCGCGACGATTCCTGTCCAAACAGCCTGCCGGCAGGCCTCACATACCATCCGCGGCACGTGACCACGACTGCGGCGACGGAGGTGTAGGACCACGGACTGGTGCGACACTGAGACTGCTGGAGAGAGCGCCAACAGTCTCCGAGAAACACCAGTGGACAAACGCCACTCCGGGATCACCAACAGAAAAGATGGTCTGTCAGAGGCCTCCGACAGTCGCCGGGAAGACGCTGTGCATGTTGAGCCATCTCCTGCGTGTGGAGCAGAGGCCGTGTTTCAGGATGCTAGCCGAGATGTAGGCTAGGGTCGGAAATACTGGACACTTCTGGACATTCTCTTCCGACAACAAGCGTAGTACAGTAGTCGATTATTTTGCGCTATCACCCGACCGGCTTGCTCACTCACGTGGCAGGGAGTCGTACGGCGACCGGTCAAGGTCGTTCGGTCGACCCTGCCCATAACGTGAAAGAAGGGCCCACTCGCTTCTCTGGAGACGGCGTCTAAAACAGCCGTTATTTCCAATGCAGGTGTAGGCCATGGCGCATTCGCTTCCATCCGTCTGCCGCGTGCCGCACGACGTCGTCTGGGCCTACTTGCGGTGGTGCATCAGGGGCCCCAGCACGTCCATCGGGAGCGGGAACACGATGGTGGAGTTCTTCTCGGCGGAGATGGTTTGGAGCGTCTGCAGGTAGCGCAGCTGCAGCGCGGCAGGACTGTCGGTGATGATGTCGGAGGCCTCCTTCAGCGAGCGCGCCGCGCGCATCTCGCCCTCGGCGGCGATCACCTTGGCCTTGGCCTCGCGACTGGCCTCTGCCTCCGCGGCCATGGCGCGCTGCATCTGCGACGGCAGGCGCACGTCCTTCAGCTCCACCCGCTCCACCTTGACGCCCCACCGGTCGGTGGCCTCGTCGAGCGTCTCCTGCATGTGCAGCGACAGGCGCTCGCGCATCTGCAAGATTTCGGCCAGCGTGCGGGTGCCGAGCGCATTGCGCAGCGTGGTGGCCGCTAGCAGTTGCGTGCTGGTCGAGAAGTCCTCCACGTTGGTGATCCCCTTCGCGGGGTTGGAGACGCGGTAGTAGACGACCGCGTCGACGGCCACTGTCACCGAGTCCTTGGTGAGGATCTCCTGCGGCGGCACGTCAAACGACACGGTGCGCAGGTCCACCTTGCGGTACGTGTCGATCCACGGAAGGACGAAGAACCAGCCGGGGCCCATGGAGGCGCCGCGGCGAAGCCGGCCCAGCCGGAAGATGACGGCGCGCTCGTACTCCTGCACGATCTTGATGCACATCCAGATGGTGACCGGCGATGTGACCACGAACAGCAGGTACGACAGGCCGATCAGCATCGCCGAGAAGCAGTCGGTGGAGCCGACGTCGTCGCCCGCGCCGACGACGTCGTCCGTCGGCGAACGTCGGCGCGACCTGCCTGCGTCGGCCTCCTCCACGTCGCCCTCCTCCACGGCGGCCGGGTTGTCGTATTCGAACTGCTTCCCCCTCGGCATGGTTGACCGACGACTGGCGGCTAGCCACGACGGTCCAACCGCGACGGCTGCCTTATCTGGAGCCGCCCACCGGCTCAGATACCCTATCGCGGCCTATGTGGCCCTAGAGCTCGCCTCGAGTAAAATTCGCGTTTGAACAGTGTGTTAATCACCTGGTTTTCCCTTTAGCTGAGTGAGTTTCATCTACTAGTGCACTGACGATTAGTTTAACAGTACACGCTAAGCCAGCTTATGTCCGGTGTCGGCAGTAAAAGCAATTTAATCACTATGAACTAGATGCAACAGGCAAGATCACGGCGAGTAATATCGGCGTATCCCGTGTGAAAAGACATAGGGTCATCATCGTGACATCGGTAGTGGAAGCTTGTAAAGCAACGGAATTCGCATACTTTTTCATATTGATTCATCATGACTGGTGCGCTAGATAAAAAAGACACGGATACACGGGTACACCAGAAGGAAATGGATCTTTCATCGGACACGGCGTCAAGTAACCACTACACCAAACGGCAAGGAAGCTTGCGTTTTGGCAATGGTTTCTTTCAACCTTCAGTTGCCTGCGAGGAGTGATGTGCGCCTATTCAGGCATGGGTATGCTATGAAGACATGACCGTCAGCTCGTGAACATCACGCCTTTCCTGGGACAGGCATCGAAGTTCCGAGTTATAGAATGTGGACATCACATGTTTCATATGCGATATTTTAAGAAATGTACGCTCAGAAATATAATGCAGCACAGCAGGGTTTTTCAACATGTGATACTGGGTTTGGCACTATTGTTGGTGGATAATTCAACTCTTATCAAGTACCAAGGAATGCTCAACCTAATGCAATGAGATCATCTGAAGCGGTATGCATAGTTTCTTCCTTGGTTCGGCAGCCACCCGTTGATATTTTCTTGTTAAAATATAATTTAGCCATTAGTTTTGTTGATCGACGAATAGAATGTGCTTTCGCATCAATTACCGTAACGCGACCATGACGTGATCCTGACCTGTCCAAAAATGTAGAGCTAAACAAAAGGATACGGAAAAATCGCCAGGTTTATACACCGGCGTCAGGATTGAGAACAGGTATGAACTGCCGATTCTTAGACGTACTCCTATCTCAGTTAACCTTTGAACGTGACTTCACAAGGCTCGTCTCGTCTCGTCATAATTTTGACCGATCTTTTGAAAATATCAGCGTAAGTACATCAAGCTGCGACTTAGCGTGACGTTTCGTTTGTCGATCACCTTAGAAGGCTGAGTGGAAGCGGAATGGTTAAAGCGCTCTTCTCCCCCTTCACCCGGAGCGCCCCCTTCACCCGGAGCGAATAGCATTGTCAAGCACTGGCAGTATATTTGTATGGCAGGTGCTTAGCTTGGGTGAGCCACACCTCCTCGACTCCCCAACCCTCGACGAATTCTAGACCGAGCATGGGACCGAAAATTGTCCCGTAACTATCAAGGCCGCCTTCCCACCCGCCAAGAGTAGCAACGTCCCATCCCATCCGCCGGTCAAGTGCACATACTGCAATTACTGCAATTATTGCACATACTGCACATACTGCACATGCTGCACATGCTGCACATGCTGCATATACTGCGCATACTGCACATACTGCA
This sequence comes from Imbricaverruca yamaguchii, assembly GCA_034440575.1. Lineage (NCBI taxonomy): Eukaryota > Metazoa > Arthropoda > Thecostraca > Neoverrucidae > Imbricaverruca > Imbricaverruca yamaguchii. The sequence continues at coordinate 175,552 of JAOTOL010001241.1, forward strand.
CATACTGCAATTACTGTACATGCTGCACATGCTGCATATACTACACATACTTCACATACTGTATATATTGTATATACTGTATGTACTGCACATACTGCAATTACTACACATGCTGCACATGCTGCATTTACTGCATTTACTGCATATATTGCACATACTGCATACGCAACGTTTACCGCATACACTGCAATTAATACATAACTGCACATACTGCACGTACTGTATGTACTACATTGTCTGCATATATTGCATATACTGCACATACTGCGTAAACTGCATACACTGCATACACTGCATACAATGCACGCACTGCATGCACTGCATATACTGCAATTACTACATACACTGCACATGCTGCATGTACTACATGTACTGCATTTTCTACATATATTGCACATATTGCGCAAACTGCATACACTGCATATACTGCATGCACTGCATATACTACATATACTGCATACACTACATACACTACATACACTGCACATACTGCGTATACTACGCATACTGCATACATTGCATACAGTGCATATACTGCACATACTGCATACATTGCATATATTGCATATACTGCATATACTGCATGTACTACGTGTACTGCATATACTGTGTACTGCATGTGTTGCATATGTTGCGTGTATTGCATGTATTGCATATATTCTACATATATTGCATATATTGCATATATTATGTATACTGCATATGCTGCACATAGTGCATACACTTCATATACTGTATATAATGTACATCCTGCATCTACTGCACATATTGCATATAATGCACATACTGCAAACGCTGCATATACTGCATTTACTGGATATATTGTATGTACTGCATGTATTGCATATGCTGCATAAATTGCATATGCTGCATATACTACTGCATGTACTGCATACACTGCATATGTTGCACATATTGCACATTATATATACTGCATACACTGAATATACTGCACGTATTGCATCACCTTGTGTTGCCCCGCTGCCTACCTTTACCGTACGCATCCTCCTCTATGCACCATTTCCTCCATCTACTTCGTTCTATGGTCTCGAAACGGCTAGAGGTGGCCGAAAGGACTGGGGATCCGAACACCAAACACTGACTGAGCCTGTCCAGATGACCTCAGCACGGTGACCTCGTGTCGTGTCAGCTGCCAGGGCAGACGGCCGCCCAGACAGCTCGACACTTCAGTGGGTTGCAATCTCGAATGCTCAGAATTAAGCATGATGCACAATCTTATCTGATGCGCGTGATGCACTGGCGCCTGGTGCAGGTTCACTGGCGACAGATAAGCACGCCTCGGGAGGTGGCGTGATGCACTGGCGCCTGGTGCAGGTTCACTGGCGACAGATAAGCACGCCTCGGTAGGTGGCGTGATGCACTGGCGCCTGGTGCAGGTTCACTGGCGACAGATAAGCACGCCTCGGGAGGTGGCGTGATGCACTGGCGCCTGGTGCAGGTTCACTGGCGACAGATAAGCACGCCTCGGGAGGTGCGCTGACCAGCGGGGCCTGGTGCAGGTTCACTGGCGACAGATAAGCACGCCTCGGGAGGTGGCGTGATGCACTGGCGCCGTGAGGTGCCCGTGATGCACTGGCGCCTGGTGCAGGTTCACTGGCGACAGATAAGCACGCCTCGGGAGGTGCGCTGACCAGCGGGGCCTGGTGCAGGTTCACTGGCGACAGATAAGCACGCCTCGGGAGGTGTGCTGACCAGCGGGGCCTGGTGCAGGTTCACTGGCGACAGATAAGCACGCCTCGGTAGGTGGCGTGATGCACTGGCGCCTGGTGCAGGTTCACTGGCGACAGATAAGCACGCCTCGGGAGGTGCGCTGACCAGCGGGGCCTGAGGGCGCGGCGGCGTGAGCAGCCTGAGGGCGCCAGCCGAATATAATGAAGCAGTCGGGGGGCGGATCCAGAAGATTGGCTTAGCGGATATTTAAAAACTCCCGAGTTCCAAAACTCACCGGATTTGAACAGCTAACATAGGCCGTGTTTATTTGAGTCAACATTTGTCTCATAAAATGTTCTTATATTTCAAGAAAATTGCACCTTGGTGCAACATATCTGTAAAAATCGGCCTCTGGGGAGCGAAGCATATGGTCCTTTACATACACCACCTGAATCCGCCCATGGGAGCAGCTGTCTGCCATGGAAATATTTTGTTGAATTGTAGAATTTATGGCCGCTATGCTTCACATGACTCCTCCACGGATATTTGATAGACATTAACTTGTGCGATAGTTTCCCTATGCCATAATGAAAAGTATTCAGGTCAATTCTGCGAAGCACCCAAATATTAATTGACTGATGTTGTCCTATCAAATAATTGTGCCCATTGGTATGTTAAAAGTTAAGTGTTTTCAAACAGTCCACATACCTACTTCGGGACCATGGAATGAAAGAGGTGGTGTGTGTAGGGTATATAAAAATGTCCAGGATATTAGAGTGTGGAGAAGGACAGGATTTGTGGGTGCTGTCGCAGAGAGGTTGCCTCTGCCTCTGCCATCGTCGATCATGCCAAATATTTAGACGTCATGTCATTCATACACGTTACATGTAACAGATAGGATTGTTGTCAGATGCAGTTGCTAATGGGAGGAACGCAAGGTGTCGTTCTTACTCCCCTCTCCCATCACTCATGGTATTGGAGGGGGATTTTTCGTGAGAAGAGAACCACGCTCAGTGGGTGTTCTATACCCTATATGTATATATATATATATATATATATATATATATATACATATTGTGTGTGTGTGTGTGTGTGTGTGTGTGTGTGTGTGTGGTACATATATATATATATATATATATATATATATATATATATATATATATATATATGTATATATACACGAGTTTTATTTTAATAATTTTATTAACCCGTCCCGTCTCGGGGGGGGGTCTTCAGCCGCCCCCTCCCCCCTCAGGTTTTTCGCGGATAGCGGACGAACAGCGCGCAGCAGCGCGCCCACATTTGGCATACCTTTTCCCACATCAATTTAACATGCTGATTCAAAATTGTTAAGTCAAGTCATCTAGGGTCAACGAGTTAGTCAAGGTCAAGTGAGGTCACCTCCAAAAAAGTTCAACCAGTCGTCACGCTTTAACAGACAGATATTTTAATGAAACTTTCAGCGTTTGCTTATCTTTACGGATGCAATAAAACGTACGAGTTGAATTTTTCATTTTTCGTTTTTGACTACATATAAATTTTGCGTATGACTTGCGTATTGCAGTTCAAACACAGGATTCTGGCTAAAGTAAACATTTTTTATTAGGGCAAGTTGACTTCCAACACATTTCTCGGTCTGCTCTAGCCATTGGAGAAGGAAAATTAAATAAAACCTGAGAACTCAAAATTTTGAAATAAAAAAAAAACATTTTTTTTTTTTTTTTTTGGGGGGGGGCAAAAAAATTATAGCCCTGGTCGATTTTGCTGTCCCTTTCTCATTCCAAATAAATATTGTTCTTTCATATATCCCTCAAAATGAACTCCAACAGTAAAAAACATAATACAAGTTGTGAACAGTCGTGAAAATCTATCCCCCCTGGTGAAGTCGCTTTTGGGGGGGATTTTTGGGCGGGGTGCACCCGGACCCTACTCGTCGAGCGCTTTCCGATGACACCTCTTTCGTTTTCATGCGATGCTTAGTTTGGATTTTAGAGTGGGTCTTCAACCTCCCCCTCCCCCCAAGACGGGGTGGGAGGATTTCACAGGGAAGACGGCGCGGGTTAAGTGCAGATGCCTGTTGCAGTGCAGGACCGTTTCGGTTCCATATTCTTTTTTTTACAATCACAGCCCATTTCTGTGTGTTGTGTTCCTGGCACTGGGATTGACTCATGCATGATGACTGTGTGGCAGTGGCCTGCATGGCTGAGGAGGCGAGGATGCCGGGGCGGAGTGAAGAGGAGTCATTGAACGAGCAATACTATCAGCTCAAAGGAGTGCTGCCCTGCATGCCACTCCCGGCACTGGGGAAGCCCCCCATCGTGTGGAGTGCCGCCCAACACCATCAGCTGTACAAAGCACTGCGAGTGCAATGCCACTTCCACGGCGAATATTCGGCCGATGTCTCTTGCAGCCTCCGCGATTGACGCTTCGTCAAACGCGGAACGTTGGCAAATTCGAGCAACAGAGACGTTGTCGCCGACTGAAAATCGGCCACGGGAATGTTAGCTCGCTGACCAAACACCCAGACGACATCAATGAACTGTTATCGACAAGATCGATCGTAATGCTACAAGATCGTAGACGTAGCAGTATCCAGCAGACCCGTCATCTGAGGCGGCCACCCATAGATGCCAACAGAGTGACTGCTCCGGCCACCTATAATTTAGGACACATTAACGCATGGTCCCTCGCCCCGAAGCTTAACCTTGTCAACAACCTGCTTCAGGACCACGACCTGGATGTACTGGCGGTCTCGGAAACATGGTTAACGCTGGAAGTACTGGACAGAGCGTTGTTTTTTTCTGGGTATTCGATAACCAGACGCGACCGGGAGACGCCCGCCTACCCCAACGCCGACAAGATTCGGGGTGGAGGAGTTTCTCTGATCATCCACGACTCACTCTGAGCCGTGAGGCTCAACATCGGGGGATCAGACTCACAGCTGGAGTCGCTGTGGATGTCAGTGGGCGGGAGAGGACGACGGACGGTGACCGTGGGAGTGACCTACCGACCCACCAGATCAGCCACCATCCGCGTCACTGACCTGCTCGAGCGCCAGCTCCGGGAAGCAGTCTCGTGAGGACATCCAGTGCTGGGTCTTGGAAACTACAACTTGAACTTACTGGAAGGAGCAGCGAGCGCCGCATCACGTCGTTTTTGTCCTCACTCAACGACTTGAACCTGAGGCAGCTCGTGCGAGAGCCAACCCACCTCATACCCAGACCGTCTCTGCTGGACGTAGCCATTACAAACCTGCCCGAGGGGAAGGCGACAGTCACTGTCCTACCAGAGCCGATGACAGATCACCTGCCGGTCTTGCTCAGGGGCGAGGTCAGGACGCAGCGGAACAGGCCACTGCCACTCGTTACCAGAAGGCCGTGGGCGAAGATGAATTGGGACACACTCTGCCTGCACTTCATCACCACCGATTGGCAGCCCATGTACGACCGCGCCAACATCGACGGCAAGCTCTTCGATAACCTTCATGCGCATCTGGAACGCAGCCGTGGGCCTGCACTGCCCGCTGGTGACAAGCAGGATCCGGCACCCTGACTGTCCGTGGCTGCGTAATGACCCCGGCATCGATGCTGCAAAAGAGGGCTGTCGCGAGGCGTGCAAGGTCTGGAGGAGGAGCGAAGTTGACGGCACCGCACGCCAGGAGTACCGGAGATGCAAGAACGGGCTCATGAGCGAGCAGATCAGGGCCAGGCGCGAGTTCTTGTGCGCGGACATGCTGACCGATCGGCGCTCATTCTGGAGCCGAATAAAGCATTTCGGTCTCCGTCCCGGGGCAGGCCTCCCAGGCAGAGACGACGACACCACGGAAAGGGCAGACGACTTCAACGCCCACTTCGCGGCGGTGGGAGCCCGTATTGCTGAGGAGGCGGGACGAGCCGGCGACTTAGAGCAGTGCCCACCCAGACAACCCGGAGTGTGCGCCTCTGCTCTTGTGTTGTGTCCCGCCACACTCCCCGAGTTGTCGAAGGCCATAAGCCGTATGAGCACGTCTCGAGCGATGGGAGTTGATGGCGTACCATTGTTTGCAGTCAAGCGATGTTTTGCAGTGATCGGGCCGCACCTGCTCCACCTCCTCAACACATCCATCACCTCACAAACCTTCCCGAGTGCTTGGAAAGTCGCCCGCGTCACTCCCATTCACAAATCTGGTACGCGAGATGATGTGAACAACTTTCGGCCTATCTCGAATCTCTCTGTTCTCTCAAATCACGAAAAAAGTTGTTTGCTCCCAACTTGTGGCTTATCTGTTGTCGAACAATATTCTGTCCCCGTTTCAGTACGTCTACCGCCCCTGTCATTCGACGGAGAACGCCTTGCTCGACGCTGTCGAATGGATCTCTAGGACCATCGACATTGGTCACGTCGCGTCGTTAACGACGATTGACTTAAGTAAGGCCTTCGACAGCGTTGACCATGGCGTTCTCCTGAGTAAGCTGGGGTGGTACGGCATCCCGTCCCCGTAGTTCAAAAGACACCTCTCCGATCGGAAGCAGGTGGTCTCGGACAGCTCCTCCACACTCCTCCTGACACACGGTGTCCCTCAGGGGTCTATCGTTGGGCCGATCCTGTTCCTCCTCTTCATCAATGATCTGTCCTTCTTTCATCACGGTCGCCTTGTGGTCTACGCTGACGACACCGACCTCCCGGACCACTCTGCTCCTGACGTCGTCAGCCTCTCCCACCTTAGGTTGCGGGTCGAGGAATCTCTCCATGCACTCCAAAAGTGGTTCCAGTCCAATAGTCTCAAAATGAACCCAGACAAGACCTGCTTCACCATTCTTGGCACCAGATCTTCTAAAAAAAGCTTCAGGTGTTCACATCATGATCTAGGAAAAATATATCCACCCGGCCCCAACAGCGAAAGTGCTCGGAGTATTCCTCGACCAGCAGCTGACGTGGGAGAAGCACATAACCTCCATCATCCGGAAGTGCACCGCCATCATCGTGTCCCTCTTCAAATTCCAGCAGCACTTCACCCCTGAAGTCCTGAAGCTCGTCATCCAAGTCCATGTGTTCCCCAATATCCTTTACTGCCTTTCCGTATCGGGTGGGTCAGATGCGTGCCGCATGAAGCGAGTGCAGAAGTGCATAAACTTCGCGGCTGGACTGGTCACTGGAAGACGGAAGCACGACCACATCTCGTCCTCTCTGCGCGAGTTGGCCTGGGATTAGATTGAGGAGATGGTGCGACACCCTGACCTGTGCAACGCACACAAAGCCGTACACGGCGAGAACTGCCCGCCTGCCATCAGGGAAATGTTTGTTGAACGCTCGGGTGTGTCTGAGAGAAGCACTCGTGCTACCGATGCTGGGGCACTTCACCTGCAACGGTGTAGGTTAGCAGCTACCCAGCGGGGCTTCTCCTACCGCTCCACTCTCCAGTGGAATGCGCTTCCTGGTGAAGCGCGTGACACAACTAACCGTGCAACCTTTATGCGTACTATCAACATCAATTAGGTAGCTAGGTGCTTTAAAATTGTATCTAACGTGATGGCAGGAATGTAATCAATTGACTAGGTATTTCGTGAGTTCCACCATGTGGCAGTGCCTAATAAATGACTTGACGATATTGATTATGAATACTAAGCTTAGCATTAATAGGTATTTACTTGTAGTTACTGTCATTGGTTTTTGGTAAATAACTTCAGTACCCCTGATTCTTTACTCACTGGCAGGTGACAATTTCGGAATTGTAATGCTGAGCATGAAAAATTATGCTGTGTTTTGCTGCACACTTTGTGTCACGGCATACTATTCTCAAAGATACATGCTTTATGTCATTTGTCATAATTAGCATTTGAGTCACAAGACTCGAATGACTCATTGTGATTTGAATGATTGACCCATGATTCCACTAATGTTTATAGAAAGATGTGATTCAACTCACAACTCAAAATGTATTTCGAGGAAATGAATCGATTCAACTCGCGAATCATTCAAAAACGATTGATTCATGAGTCGGTTCTCGATTCAACTCGAGTCGAGCACAAGTCTGTTGGTTAGATTAACATAGATTCATTGCGGGACATTTAGAGGCAGGTGCTGCCCTTTGCATGTGCAATTCCGGCATCGTTGCAAACATCCCGAGGCTAGGTAAGGCACAAAAAGTGAGGCCACTTCGTAAGCTCTTGCTCTGCAACACCCCCAGAGTTAAGAGGATTAAAAGGGTCTCGAGGGTGTTTATGCCTCCCCCCCCCAGGTTTTCCGTGGACAACGAGAAAACGGCGAGCGGCAGCGCGCAGAAATTTCGCGTACCTTTTCGCACATCAATTTGGAATGTTGTGTTAGGGATCATATCATCTACGGTCAACGATTTATTGCAGGTCAAGTGGTGTCCCCATCGAAAAAAAGTACAACCAGTTTTTACACTTTAGCGGATAAAAACATTTCAATGAAACTTTCAGCATTTGCTTATTTTTAGGGATGCAAGGAAGCGCACCAGAAGAACCGATTTTTCGTTTTTGATCACGTATTAGCGTTGCATATTTACCCATTAGGGCTAAAATAGAAGGTTATGGCCAAGCTAAAGTAAGGATTTTATGAGAGAAAGTTGATTCAAACAACGTTTTGGGGACCGCTCAACTCATTATACAAATTAAAAGGAAATACAATTTTTAACTCAAATTTTTAAGTTCATTTTTTAATGATTTTTGGGTGGGGAAAAATGTTATGGCCATGACCGATTTCACTTTCCATTTCTAATCCCAAATCACATTTTGAACGATACACGCTTGTAGCAGTGCAAGAGACAGACAAGGCACCAGGGTGTTCAGGCGCGTTGGATGGACGAGGCCATTATCTTGCTGATGCGATATGCGTACACGGTTGAACACTCCAGCAAAAAAGAATATATCTGTGCCAGGCAAGATGGGCTGTCCACACTTCGTTGGATCAGCCTGAGTGGGGAATCATCAATAATCTTGAAACCAATCCGGAGTCGATGCGCCATGTCAAGACTCACCTAATCGGTATTGTGGCAGTGCAGTAGTAGCAGGGGTCTCGGAACTGGCATGGCAGTCGCGATGGGCATCACCCAACCGTTGACATCATAATGTTGGCCTTTCAATGCTTCACCATGACGCCGAACCGCAGTCGGGCGACGGGATTCCTACCCCTAGGTGGGTGCCGAGTCCCCCCAGTTGTGGCCTCAGCTGCGTGGTCAGCTCCACGCTTAGCGATTACGCTTTTGGGAGGGCATCAGATGAAATAGCTATGTGGCGTAGTTTTGTCCCCGAGGAAATTGCATCTCTCGGACGATGATCATCCGCTCTTGGTGGTGCCTGCAGCTTCCAGCCTGGACCGGCCAACGAAGTTCGACTTCCAGATAAAAAAGTGCTGTCCGCAACGACAAATAACACGAATAGTCGCTGGCCAGGTCAGTGGCCATTTATTAATACCGTACCTGCACAGGGACAGGTGGCCGAAGCAAACTGCATACGATCAGCTTTGGAAACTCGACGAGTGGATGAAATCGGTCCTGCATCAGATTTGTTTTAGGCTTACTACAAAACAATCATGTCATTCATATCACTTCCGGCACTTGCAATAATTTTAGTAGCTGATTTCTGTTACTCTTACTTGCCTTCGCCCCTGGAAATTTTCGATGGGAACCACAGACGACGGTGCCAAGTCAATACGCTGCCACCTCACAAGCTATCGGCCGGGGATTTTAACCAACGTCAACACAATTAATGAACGTCAACCAACGTAAACCGGGGATTTCAACCACGTTGCGCCCCAAAACCGTTTGCTGGTATTAGCAAAAGGTAGGCTAAATTGAGCACATATTGCAAATAGTTATCGAAGAAAGCGCAAACTATCCAATATTTAGACTAACACTGAAGTCACTCTGTTACAGTACACCCTTTGAGCATGATTGGTTTTACCGTTGTGGACAAGGCTGGAGATCTCTTACCAAACCGGGGAAGTGTCCCGCGTCCGAAAATCTGCAGATTCAATAGGAAACATGACAGATTAGTATGAACATGGCATCAAACCAGTGGTCCGCATCTCACGATCCACATCAACACGCATGTCTCCCACATTGAATCGCATTCATGTTGTATTTCGGTCACAGAAAACGAGGAAGAACTGATGTGTCAATCCTGAAGAGGTGGGGTAATGTCGATCGGCATGGACCGCAAAGTGTTTGCCGTGTCAACTGGAGTACAGTGCACCAGCAGCGAGTGCGCATAGCTGAATTCTGCTGTTGGTCTTTAGTTTACTCCGCTCAGACACGGCGGCTTCGCCGCTCTGGAATGAGACCCGATTTGACCTGGTGTCGTCGGCGACAGTGTCATGTCATTTTGTGGAGCAGTGTCATGCACAACTAAATCGCAAATGTATCGTATGGAAGCAGACATACATTGAGACAAAATATACATCTGCATGCAAGATCAGTTTTTTTGGGCGACAACCCTCACAGCCACGTCGCGTGCATTTTTGTCTAATTCCTGGTCAAAGATATTCCGTAGTTACAGGACACCACGATGTTCTTGTTCGTCTTTGACGATGGGCTTGTGCAAGCGGATGATGGTCGCTTCCATTATTTGAGTAGCTCTCGGTTCTTTTCGTGGGCGAGTATAGTGGTGTTCTCCGCTAGGTCCCGTCTAGTCGAGGCACGGTCGTGGACGGCTCTGGTGTGTATGAGTGGAAAACCTATGGCAAGTGACATTTGAAGAGGTAGATAGTGACGATGACGTAATGGTGAGACAAATATAGGGTCTGTTCCGGCGACCTCATCCGGAATAGGTTGAGCTTCGGCCAGAAGAGCTCTTCCGGGTCGGGGCGCTGGAACGACCGGTAGAGTTTTGTCGTTTAATCAGCTGTTGGCGGTGATATGATTGTAGTGCTATTTAGCGCATATGTGCAGATCGATGGTATTCTCGGTCGCTTGCTGCGCTCTTGCAGAAAGCGGTGTCGATGTTTTCATTAATTGATATATTGTCAATGTTTTTATACTTGCTTGCTGTTATGAAAGCCCGATGAATCCCATTGTGCAGCAGTTATTGGAGGATGAATAAAACACGCTGCAAGCTATGCTTTCTGATTCTGACTACGACCGGGAAGCTGACACACAGTGGATGACGATGGTTTGTGCTGCTTCTGCAGCTCCAAAATCATATATTTCAGGGGTGTAGATTCAGACATCTTCAAATGCTGGGTAGCTAGGTACTCGTCTGGTGGGGAGCCATTTCTTCAGAAGGGCGCTGTTGCGGTAATTCCTCGACGCTCTCGTTTAGTACAATATCCATTAAGCGAGGAAAGGGGACTGCATACTGAATGAGCGTCTATTACTCTGAGCGTTGAACCTTATGGAGCGCGCCATCCAATCCATTTTTACTTGACCATTGCCTTCACATGACCCTCAAAATCTTTTTCATAAATATTCGAAGCCCGTGTGTCAGAGGGAAACCATCTTCCCATGTGGAGGGCATACGGAGCTCCTCCATCAGCCACTGATGCAAACATGCAAAGAAAAAGCATCGATGCATACCAGTAAGCATGCCCCCTGAAAGGCATGTAAATTGGCATGTATGTCTGAACCTACAATTTACCCATCAAATTTAAAACGCCCATCTCCAATTTCAACTTGGACATTTGATGCTCCCGAAGTGCACTGAAGAAAAAGTTTTGTAGTTGGTGACACAATACATGGGTGACTGCTCATACCCTTCACATATTCCATGTCTCTTGGATTTCTTCCAAAAAAGGTGTAAAATAATGAAAGTGCGCCTTATACAACCTAACGACTGCGTTCATGGCCTAAATCAAGTTAAAACTATTTCATTCTGAACGCCACTGTTGCGGCACGTTTGTCGTCTTCCGAGTTTGCGCTTCATCAACCGCCGACTGGCCGGATTAGATTTTCCTCATCCGGTGGAGGTTGGATGAGGGTAAACCTATTCCGGATGGGGCGCCGGAAAGACCGATAGAGGAAATGGATGCTCAACCTATTCCGGATAAGGTCGCCGTAACATACCCATAGATTGCGCTTTTATGAAGTTCGCAACCTTCATGCTGATATTTGTGGACATATACTACGTTACTGGTCTTCATGTTCCAATTCCGTGAGCTGGTCAATTTCATGACGAGACTGTGTGAGTTTGTTTTATAGGGAATACTTAATTCAGTAAAGCCATCCTCATACACTGGGCTTACCTGTCTTTTGATGGTAGACTTAATCGCGCGCTCGTCCGCGTCATGACTGTTAGCCACCTAGGTTTTTAAAATATGCCGTGTGTGTGTCCCACAGTGTTGGCTAAATCCGTGCGCTTGTCCTTTTCCGCTAATAAGTGGATGACTTTCTTGCATTTGATATCTGTACCCATGTTTGATTGCCTGTTGTTTGCAATCACTTGTTTGCTAATGTGGACTTCATTGCAGATTATGTACCATGAAGTGTATGCTGTTTGAAGGGCACAGCGAGCATAGGATGGGCGAGGAGTGAGCTTAGAGGCGTGTCTGAGAAGTCGACTGCACCGCCTTGAACACAGGACCGTATGACCCCAGTGTTGCACCCATCAGGACACTGACTGCTGGTGTTTGTATTTGTAGCCTTTCTGTGTACACTAGGCAGGTGATAGCCATCTGATATGTTAGCATTTACGTCGAAGAAGACTAGATTGTTTTCTACGCTATATTTTACTAGAGACATTTTCGTCAAAACCTTTAGCGATGAACCGCGAGAAGCTGAAGCAGGAAATGCGAAAGAGCTCGGTGTTGCCGTTCACAAGTGAATGGGGCATTCCACAGAATTTAGGACTAAATCTGGGAGGTATTCATGGAGAGTGTGAAAATGAACCGGTAAAATTATTTATGATGACAACTGTGATGATGTTGCATAAGTTGACCCAACCGTGGTGATGTTGCATGAATTTGCGCAACCGTGATGATGCTGCATAAATTGACAATTTGACAAACAGTTGTTGAGATAGACATCACTGCATTAATGGCTTGTGTTAGTTACTGGGGTTTAGGGGCGCATTGGCATGTGACGGACGAGGTTCAATATCGTGTGCTCTCTAACACTGCATAACACTAGAGGTGGCTCTTCGCTTCATGGTGGCGACACCTGTGTGCATCACATGCACCAGTGCTTCAATAAGTCATAGATGGCGCACACCGCTTGAGCAAGATTACGTGGAAACACATTTTACTGGAAAACCGCTATCTTACAAAATTAATGGACAAACCGACCCTTGCGTGATTTGGAGGTCGCCCAATGTCCCGACCAGCTGAAGAGCGAATGTAGCGAGTGATTCAATGAGGCTTACTGACGTAATGTGGAGAGCATGGAGGAGAGCGACATGGGTGCGTTTCAATTTTGTGCTCACAGACAGGCTTGTGTTTGGTCCACGAGCTAGTGCGGCAGGACCCGCACACCACAGCAAGAATGGGTCGAGGAATAGCAATCCGGGGGGGGGGCACTCGCCTGACGGGCACCACTCCGAGCTCCCTGCAGGCACGTCATGAGCTGGACAAACTCGCGAGAGAGAGAGAGAGGGAGAGAGAGCGAGCGAGAGATAGAGATAGAGATAGACAGATAGAGAGATAGAGAGGTAGAGAGATAGAGGGATAGAGATAGAGAGATAGAGAGATAGAGAGATAGAGAGATAGAGATATAGAAAGATAGAGATAAAGAGAGATAGAGATATAGAGATATAGAGATATAGAGATATAGAGATATAGAGAGATGGAGAGATGGAGAGATGGAGAGATGGAGAGATGGAGAGATGGAGAGATGGAGAGATGGATGGATATATAAATGGATATACATATATATATATATATATATATATATATATATATATATATATATATATATATATATATATATATATATATATAAATAGATAGCACACCATCCAATATTCCACATACAAGAGGTACAGAGGTACGAGGTCCAGAGTCCCAGCCACGCCCACCCTTCCTGCTAAAGTGAGAGGCAAGTGACACTTTATGGTCTCAGATGCTAAGTGAGTCGTAAAGCCAGAACTAACTCATCCAACTACTATCCCGAAATTCCCCGGGTCATTGATAGACGCATGCAACACGCGTGGGACACCTCACGAGACGTGGAACACCTCACGAGACGTGGAACACCTCACGAGACGTGGAACACCTCACGAGACGTGGAACACCTCACGAGACGTGGAACACCTCACGAGACGTGGGACACCTCACGAGACGTGGAACACCTCACGAGACGTGGAACACCTCACGAGACGTGGAACACCTCACGAGACGTGGAACACCTCACGAGACGTGGGACACCTCACGAGACGTGGAACACCTCACGAGACGTGGAACACCTCACGAGACGTGGAACACCTCACGAGACGTGGAACACCTCACGAGACGTGGAACACCTCACGAGACGTGGAACACCTCACGAGACGTGGAACACCTCACGAGACGTGGAACACCTCGCGAGACGTGGAACACCTCACGAGACGTGGGACACCTCACGAGACGTGGGACACCTCACGGGACGTGGGACACCTCACGAGACGTGGAACACCTCACGATACGTGGGACACCTCACGAGACGTGGAACACCTCACGAGACGTGGAACACCCCGCGAGATGTGGAACACCTCACGAGACGTGGAACACCTGACGAGACGTGGGACACCTCACGGGACGTGGAACACCTCACGAAACGTGGAACACCCCACGAGACGTGGGACACCTCACGAAACGTGGAACACCTCACCCTCACGAGACGTGGAACAACTCGCGAGACGTGGAACACCTCACGAGACGTGGAACACCTCACGAGACGTGGAACACCTCACGAGACGTGGAACATCTCACGAGACGTGGAACACCTCACCCTCACGAGACGTGGAACACCTCGCGAGACGTGGAACACCTCACGAGACGTGGGACACCTCACGAGACGTGGAACACCTCACGAGACGTGGAACACCTCACGAGACGTGGAACACCTCACGAGACGTGGAACACCTCACGAGACGTGGAACACCTCACGAGACGTGGAACACCTCACGAGACGTGGAACACCTCACGAGACGTGGAACACCTCACGAGACGTGGGACACCTCACGAGATGTGGAACACCTCACGAGTCGTGGAACACCTCACGAGACGTGGAACACCTCACGAGACGTGGAACACCTCACGAGACGTGGAACACCTCACGAGACGTGGAACACCTCACGAGACGTGGAACACCTCACGAGACGTGGAACACCTCACGAGACGTGGAACACCTCACGAGACGTGGAACACCTCACGAGACGTGGAACACCTCACGAGTCGTGGAACACCTCACGAGACGTGGAACACCTCACGAGACGTGGAACACCTCACGAGACGTGGAACACCTCACGAGACGTGGAACACCTCACGAGACGTGGAACACCTCACGAGACGTGGAACACCTCACGAGACGTGGAACACCTCACGAGACGTGGAACACCTCACGAGACGTGGAACACCTCACGGGACGTGGGACACCTCACGAGACGTGGAACACCTCACGAGACGCACTCCAAACACAGACACTGGAACGCCATCAACCAAAACATCAAACATAGAGAGCGTACGTTCGTACTCCTACTCTTCGGACACGCCAAACTCACACATTCCTGCATTATATTAGAACAGTCAGAATGCGGGATGCACAAACCTCACATTATAAGCCAGAATGGATCGCACATGAAGGGCGTGTTTACTATCACACACACTCATACGCCGCAGGACAATTATTCGATCTTAACTGGGGGTGGGGAATTTCGACAAAATGGCATCCAAAATCCCGTAAAATGGAAGGTATGTTGAATACATGACAAGCAAATTTCGGTAGATTCTTGTAGATTATGACACAGAGGTGCACACAAATTTTTTCCATGCATCCCATAATCATTGTTTTTTATTTGTCATAGCCAGACTTGTGTCCTACTCGAATTGAATCGAGGATCGACTCATGAATCAATCATTTTTGGATGAGTCATGAGTTGAATCGATTCTTTTCCCAAAAACGTATGTTGAGTCGTGAGTTGAATCAAATCTTTCTTTTACAAAAATGAGTTCAATCATGAGTCAATCGTTTGTATCACAATGAGTCATTTGGGTCTTGTAACTCAAATTCAAGTTATGAACAAATGATATAAAGCATGTATCTTTGTGAACAGCATGCCATGACACAAAGTACGGAGAAAACACAGTATAATTATCCATGCTTAGCAATACAATTGTCAACTTATCAGCTGCCAGTGAATAAAGAATGAGGGATAGGCAGGTACTTAAGTTATTTACCAAAAATGGCTAACAATAACTATAAATAAGTATTGATGTGAAGCTTGGTATTCACAATCAGTATCATGCGTGAATGAATCCTAGTGCCAGGAACACAACATAGAAATGAGATGTGATTGTGAAAAAGAATATGGAACCGAAAGGGCCCTGCACTGCAACAGGCATATGTACTGAATAAAAATGTTTGTTTGTGTGACCAATAACAAATCGAAGGTACTTTTACTAGAAGGTAGATCTAAGTTTTCCTTCAAGCCCCGCATGACGCCATTCAAAGTTTTTTTTAATCATGGTATCAATTTGGTTGCGGAAGACTTTTCTCAAATCATACGCAATGGTAACTTTTATTTGCTTCCTGGCAAATATGTTTTTATTCTGCTCAACAGGTGAATTATAAATTTGTCCCATTCTTTCCAGTGATAATTTGTTCAAAAACATTTTATTCTCATGCAAAGACAAGGTTCGATTTGTGCATTGTAATCCTGCATGTGAAGAGGAATATTTTGTAATCGAGTATGGAGGATGTTTTTCTTCAAACCTTATGTATCATAGCCCAATTTGCACCCATTTCAGTGAATGTTAAGCACTTTTACTCGATCACAACACTTCTTTGTCTAAAGTTAATAACTTAGGAAATTCAACCTCCAGATGAGAAAACAAGAAATAATTTTCTGGAGAAGATAACGTTCGGAATTCCAACAATATAGGATTGGCGTATTTTTTTCAAATATGCACCTAACTACATGGACATACATCAGTTGTTGAAAACAGTGCTTTTCTAGGCCAGCTAGACCCAGGGCATGCTGCATTCTTCATTGATGAATCTTGCATGGATTATTGATGATACATGTATAATGTAACATTTATGTACAACACCATTGTGATTTAGGAATGCCCTCCTGAAACTTGCAACTCGACTGAAACTCGTCTGCCACTGAGGAGAAGCTATGGCACACTTAGCACGCCTCCCCTGACTGTCCTTTCTTCCGCTCTTGAAAAAGGGCGACAACTTGAACATGTAAAATGGACCGAAGAAGGAGCCTACCAATATCGGAAACTATCGCTTTGTTTTGGAGACTCTTGATGGTGTGCCTGTCGAGACGCTTGATGGTGTGCCTGTCAGAAATGGCACATTGTTAGGCAGGACGATTATTATTGGGTCATTTAGGATACCCTTTGCTGAAGCTAAAGAATAGGTCTTTCAATTAGGATACCTCAAATTACCCTATATAACTGTAAAATACGGAAGATGGTGTAGAGGAAGTCTGTAAAATTAAATGTAAACTAATGGTGAAGGGAAACCTTCAAGCCCGCTACCAACTCAATTGTATTATGTGTGGGGGGCATGAGTGTTATGTTCAGGCTAGGTGGTGTATGTCAGGTATATATGATTCGGGTTGTGCATCATGCTGATGTGGATGAGTATTATGCACTCATTGCTTCGCATATGCATCGACAACCATTCATCTCGTCGATGTTTTTTAGTCAATTACTTTATGCACATGCGCATGCATTTTTCTCTATATGCGCTATATGCCAACCATCACAGTACATGACGAATTATAAATAATGTGAAGGGAAAGCAAAGTTATAGCAAAAATAATATATTCAATAGATGTTTCTATGTTAGAGCATCTGCGATGGTGTCTAAATAAATACTAATTCCATTCTTTAATTAGACAGTTGAAGATGCATTGACATCAAACTGTCTGCCAATTAAATTATTTTTGCTATAGCTCTGTTTTCACATCACACACACACGCATATATATATATATGTATATATATATATATATATATATATATTAGGGTGTCCTTATTTGTACGATAAAAATCAAAGTTGGAATTTATAACGTCTCGCCTCACAAAGTTATTCCATTGTAATTAAGCATAATCGCACTAAAATTCGGTTATCCTAGCTCAGCAACTTCTGGTGCCGCAAGGCATTTGAAGTTTGCCCCTTATAACGCCATTGAGTCGGCTCATAAGAAAGACACTTTCGCTTCACGAATCAGTGCAGTGTCTGCTCTGACGACGAACACACGTGTATCCTTACTGGTGTAGCTTTGCTTTCAGACATGGAGAAGCAGAAAAAGCTAACGACCTGAAAAGAAACCGTAGTATGGTTGGTGGGGTAGCCATTCACTGAACTGCCTGGTGGGAAGCTGCCGTCGAAGAAGGAAGTCTTGCAGCGGCTCTTTCACCTCCTCCTCCTCGACAAGACTGCTCTTCGGGACGCTGCTCTTTATCTAGACAAAGAAGTTGCGGCATTCTGGGCCCGAGCTTGGATCCCCGTCGTTGAACCTCAGCAACGCGTGAAGAAGATTGAGCAGCTCTACGAGAAATGGAGGCAGCTGGGCAAGGGGAAGAGCCGACAGTCTGCGACCGAGCTGAAGATTTCACAGTCAAACTGTCAAAGCAATGTCTTCGACAGTGCTTCCGCCGAGGCCTTATCTTTCATGAAGAACAAGGATGATGTGGAATTCTTGCAGCGTCAACGAGAGGCCGGCCGCCCCGGGAGCATGTTGGTGATGGACAAAAAGTTGGTGAAGCAGGAGGAGAGGAAGGCGAATAGGGACAAGGTAGAAGTGCCGTGCCGTGACAAGGAGCGTAGAAGGAAGGAAGCTGCAAATGAAGCCACGGCGGAACTCTCGGACGATGATGATGGTGTTGAAGACCAACCTGGGCAGTCATCAGCTGTTCTGGAGGAATCTCCTGCCAAGCGAGCTCGAGGCCGGGTTTCTGCCATTACTGCTGCCTTCTGTGATGCTCTCGATCGGGCCAAGACTACGGACCGGTCGGCGGTGCATATCTTGGCTGCTGCTGCTTCAGCCTACGACCAAAGCCCGTCAGAGATGGCCCTGAACCGACAGAGCACCAGGAGAGTCCATATTGAAGCCAGAGCTATCGCCGCCTCGATCTCTCGCTCCTGCCTACCAGAGAGTGTTGTCCAGACCGTTCCACGACACTGCCAGGTTTCGCTCTGCTTGACGATCATGCCGATCCGCCTCAATCGTTCGCTCCAGTGTGGGACTTCGCCTTGTAGCAGCTGAGCGGTCATCATCAACGCCACGACTATCGCGAGCTCCTGGAACTCACCGTCATTGTTGTGGGAGGAGTGCCGCAGAGGAGGATATGCTTTGCCAGGCCTGGGCCGTATGACCTTGCTCGATGGATGGCGAAGATCATCCACTGAATCAAAAGCTTCCTCTTTCGCGAACAATTCCAGATTCGCCAACAGAATATCCAAGGCCTGAGGCGCTTCGTCACCTTCTGCGTGACACTCTACGTGCCGATGTGGTTTCGAGCTCCCGTGACTTCAACCGCCCTTGCCCTGGACCTGCAGTTTCTACAAGACATCTCTGCTTATCCGGAATCCGAAGTTGTCGTCACTGTTACGACGGCTTTCGGACGACACCTCTGGTACATATCCGGGTAGTTAGTCGGCCTTGCCTTCTTCGACGACCATGTCGGCATCGACACAAAGAGAAAGATGTTGGGCGCTCTGTCCAAGAAGGGGACGGAGGACCCTTCAAAGCGCGTAAAAATGGACCTCAGTCCCAATACCACCAAGCAAAAACATCTCTGGGACTTCGTCACGAACACCACCCGCCACACTGTGCCAGCGCTCGGAAGCAACCACGGTTTCTTAGACGCCGACCGTCAGGCATGGAATGGCCGAGAAGACTTCCAGAAGGCCAAGTCAGCTGTCGCTGAATTGAAGGTTATCAACGACTTCGCCGAGAGAGCGATAGCCCTTGTGCAAGACTACCTTTCCCACCTGACACGCGACGAAGAGCAGCGCCAGTTCCTCTTTCAGCCCGTCGAAGCCCACCGACAGACATTCCCGGATTTCAAAAAGAAAACCATTGTCGGCGGCCTACCTATTAGGAACTAGGCAACAATGAGTAGGAGATAGACACCCATGACCCCACCCACCAAAGAGGGGATAGTACTTATTTCATGTGAGGAGCACCTACACATGCCCTTAGGTAGGTACTATGCAGAAATTATCAGGAATTGTGGCACCAGAAATAATTGAGCTATGTTCACCAAATTCGGCATTCGTAGGTATTAGACCAAATGAAACAATTCTGCAGGGTGAGACATTGAACTTTTCGAAAATAAAAATAAGGACCACCCTAATATATATAATATGTGGGCAGTGCACACTGAATCATGTGGTTTATGAGTCTGATACCATTGAGTCGGATCTGAATCCATTCAAATTTCTGTTTTAGTCGTGAGTTCAATCATGCTTTGTGAGCTCTGAGTCTGAATTGAGTCGAATCAAATAATTTGACCTGCTCTGAATCATGAGTTGAATCGGATCTTAAAATATATGAGTCAAATGTGAGTCGACTAAAAAAAACTGAGTCTGGCACAAGTCTGGTCATAGCTAGGAGGCGCTCAGCCACTCGTATGTGGTGCGTCATCTGGTAACACTAAATCATCATCTGGTAACACTATAACTCCAGCCATTCCACGCTCCAATTGGCCTTCTTTGAACCCAGTTGCGAATGAAAAGGTATGCTGTAATGTACCTGATAGGAGGGGATAGCATATTTTCACCAGCGACTGGGTGTCCAGGGATGAATCTCGGGGGGCGAATGGGGAGAGCTCCACACCCTTCGAGATCCGGAATGAGCCCATGAGGCCGGGACGTTGTGGGCGCTGAATACTCCCGGCACGATTGAGTCGCCCTTCCATATGGCGCCCCTGTGCGCTAACATAGTTACACATTGTCACCCTGTTGCAGCCTGCGACGGGGCGCACCTCGTCACCGACTCCGACTGCCCCAAATGGGCATTCGAGAACGAGGTGCGCCTGCATTTGGTAGCACAGTGTGTCTGCCACACACCACAGCGCGTCAACACTCGCGCTTCACAAAGCGCGACGCCCCTCCCACCTTTGCCACCCTGTCAAAGAGTGGCAGTGTGAGTTGGGTGGCCGAAACCCCACCCAACTCACAACGCAGCTACGCAGCTGCGCTTTCCTCACCTCCAAAGCCCATTCACAGGCAGGCGCCAGACCGTCTTACCATCCCACCGATAGCCAGCTTTCGAAAAATACACCTTAGCAGCATTGGAATGTGGGGCGATGGTCGTGGAAACTCCGTGTTCTAAAAAATGGTGAAAATCTGCCCACGCGCCAGCCCAGTCTAGCCTTTCTCTTCCTTCTGTCTGAGAAACACAAGTCCTATACAAATGAGAGTTGTGATCATAACCCTCGTTAAAGAATCTCGAATAGAAAGCGTATTTAATGCTGCATTTTGTATGCTGGCCAAAATGATACTGTTGCCTAAGCCTACTGGAATCCCCTATAGGTCCACTTCACGTGAGCGTCTTCACGAACGGCAGCTCCTACTCGTCTCTTCTTCAACACTCCACAGCTACACGCCCATCCACACACAAGCACACTGCACGATATGAAAAAACAACATACCACAATCAAGGACGCGAAGTTATGATATCGAGATTTTAAAAATGAAGCCGTCAAAATATTCCTTTATTTTGGCAGCCGGCTTTAAGTCACTAAGCAGGGTGAAATTCGCCACTCTGTCGCAAAACGTCGCTGAATCTGGCAGCACTGCGATTGATATGTAAGGCTCCGTACCGCCGCGCTGCCGACAGGGGCGGAGCGTACGCGTGACGTTCATGATCAGCTGAGAACAGCAGCACACCAAGCAGCGGAGACAGCGACGGAAGCGAAGAGCACCGAGCTGAGCGAAGAGCGCCGAGCGAAGTGAAGAGCGCCGGTTTGAGCTGACGCAACGACCGGTCGGCTGGCGTGCGACAGCGCCATCGTTCGTGAGGTCACATCTCACGTCCGACTGTCCGTGTATTCGCGCGGTGTGCGGGCTACCGAGCAGCAGACTCCCGTGCAGCTGCGCGTCAGCCGCCGACAGCGTGAGGGCACATGTCGTCCGCAGGTGAGTCCGGCCGTGCGCCGGCTGAAAAGGTCGCCACCGAACGAGCCGACCACCCCCAGAAGTGGACCCCACCAGTGGAAACCGCCGAGGAGAAGGCCGCCAGGGATCGGAAGATGGCGGAGATGATCGACGCGCTGAAGTCGAGCCCCGACTGGCAGCTGCTGCCGGCTGACCCCAACTACCGCAACCCGTTGTTGCGTTTCGTGCGCTATCGCGGCACCGTGCTCAGCACCTTCCACCTGGCGAGCGGCTGCGAGGAGCAGTGGCGGAAGTTCCGCGCGCGCGCCTCGGACGTGGTGGTGGCCAGCTTCCCCAAGTCTGGCACCACGTGGCTGCAGGAGATCGTCTGGCGGCTGGTGCACGGCGAGACGGGCGCCGGCAGCGGCGACGCGCCGCTCGAGTACCGCTTCCCGCTGCTGGACATGCCCAGCACGAAGCGGATGTGTATGGAGCCGCTGGAGAAGTTGGCGCCGCCGCGGCTGCTGAAGACCCACCTGATGCACCACCTGCTGCCCGGTGGCCTCGCCGACAGCGGTGCCAAGATACTCTACATCTCGCGCGACGCGTGCGACGTGTGCGTCTCCTACTACCACTTCTCGCGCATTGTCAATTACGAACAGTACCAAGGCACATTCGCCGAGTTCAAGGAGCGTTTCGTGCGCGGTGAGGTGCTGTACGGCCCGTACCGCGAGCACGTGAAGGGCTACCTGGAGCATGCCGACACGGTGCTCTGCCTCACCTACGAGGAGCTGCATGCCAACATCACCGGGGCCATCAGGAGAATCGCCGCCTTCCTGGGCAAGCAGGTCTCCACCGAAGATGTCGACAGTATCGCACACTACACTAGCTTCGCCACCATGAAGAGCAACCCAAACGCCAACTTCGAGCACTGGAAGATAACCGGTATGATCACTAAAGGCCAGGAGGGTGTCTTCATGCGCAAAGGCAAGGTTGGCGACTCGAAGAACTACTTTACCGACGAGGAGAGGGAAGCGTTTATGAAATGGCGAAACGAGAATATCTGAAGCTTCCTCAAACGAGATTTCCTCGCTACCGGAATGGCCAGAGACACCGCAATGTCAGAAGATGAAACAAAAACCTTGCCCGCGGACTAAACATGACCCGATAAGTTACCAGGAATGCATGTAGCTGAATCGTCTGGATGCATTGAAATGCTCTTCAAAGTTTATGTAGGATGCCCCTAACATCCCATTGGCCAAGGGTCTTGTGGGGATTAAGAGAGCTTGTGTGTTTTTCCTGAAACTGATGCTTAGCACGTGTTAGAGTGGGTATCCGATTGTTACATGGTCGTGGGGGCATGGTCAATTTGACCCCCACCCCTACCTCACCCGAGAGAGTGTGAAAGGGAATAAATGAAGCTTGTTGTGTTGCTAATAAGCTAGGAATATATATCACCATGCTAAGCCAGTGGAATTGCGTACGGGTAATGATCAGTGGCCTGGCAACGTCTGTCTTGAATTGAAAACTTGTATTGTTTAACTTAACTTGCTAAATAATTCACGATTGAACAATGGTGCCATGGTGGTAGAATATGATTGTTGTGGTAGGGACGGCGTAATGATCCCTTGATGGGGACAAAATTCTACCCGTGTTGTAAGAGCATATACTTTATGTGATGCAAATACACACTTGGCCTGCGATAGTTCGTGTGGCAGCCAAACGAAGTCGCATAGTTCGCGTTCACGAGTGCCTATTTTCAGGCGCGTTTATGACTGAGCCCTGTGGAGCCTCACAACCAGTACCTCCAACTCCACCGTACACCAGAGCTGTGCAGACAAACCCCAGCTGCCTACTCGAGCCTCACAACCAGTACATCCAACTCCACCGTACACCAGAGCTGTGCAGACAAACCCCAGCTGCCTACTCGAGCCTCACAACCAGTACATCCAACTCCACCGTACACCAGAGCTGTGCAGACAAACCCCAGCTGCCGACTCGAGCCTCACAACCAGTACATCCAACTCCACCGTACACCAGAGCTGTGCAGACAAACCCCAGCTGCCTACGCGAGCCTCACAGCCAGTACATCCAACTCCACCGTACACCAGAGCTGTGCAGACAAACCCCAGCTGCCGACTCGAGCCTCACAACCAGTACATCCAACTCCACCGTACACCAGAGCTGTGCAGACAAACCCCAGCTGCCTACACGAGCCTCACATCCAGTACATCTAACTCCACCGTACACCAGAGCTGTGCAGACAAACCCCAGCTGCCTACTCGAGCCTCACAACCAGTACATCTAACTCCACCGTACACCAGAGCTGTGCAGACAAACCCCAGCTGCCTACGCGAGCCTCACAGCCAGTACATCCAACTCCACCGTACACCAGAGCTGTGCAGACAAACCCCAGCTGCCTACTCGAGCCTCACAACCAGTACATCCAACTCCACCGTACACCAGAGCTGTGCAGACAAACCCCAGCTGCCTACGCGAGCCTCACAGCCAGTACATCCAACTCCACCGTACACCGTACACCAGAGCTGTGCAGACAAACCCCAGCTGCCTACCCCAACCCCCCAACCAAAAAAAACATCCAACTCCACCGTACACCAGAGCTGTGCAGACAAACCCCAGCTGCCTACTCGAGCCTCACAACCAGTACATCCAACTCCACCGTACACCAGAGCTGTGCAGACAAACCCCAGCTGCCTACTCGAGCCTCACAACCAGTACATCCAACTCCACCGTACACCAGAGCTGTGCAGACAAACCCCAGCTGCCTACTGCCTACTCGAGCCTCACAACCAGTACATCCAACTCCACCGTACACCAGAGCTGTGCAGACAAACCCCAGCTGCCTACTCGAGCCTCACAACCAGTACATCCAACTCCACCGTACACCAGAGCTGTGCAGACAAACCCCAGCTGCCTACTCGAGCCTCACACCCACACCAGTACATCCAACTCCACCGTACACCAGAGCTGTGCAGACAAACCCCAGCTGCCTACTCGAGCCTCACAACCAGTACATCCAACTCCACCGTACACCAGAGCTGTGCAGACAAACCCCAGCTGCCTACTCGAGCCTCACAACCAGTACATCCAACTCCACCGTACACCAGAGCTGTGCAGACAAACTCCAGCTGCCTACCCGAGCCCCACAACCAATAAACCAAATTCCACCGTACACCAGAGCTGTGCAGACAAACCCCAGCTGCCTACTCGAGCCTCACAACCAGTACATCCAACTCCACCGTACACCAGAGCTGTGCAGACAAACCCCAGCTGCCTACGCGAGCCTCACAACCAGTACATCCAACTCCACCGTACACCAGAGCTGTGCAGACAAACCCCAGCTGCCTACTCGAGCCTCACAACCAGTACATCCAACTCCACCGTACACCAGAGCTGTGCAGACAAACCCCAGCTGCCTACGCGAGCCTCACAACCAGTACATCCAACTCCACCGTACACCAGAGCTGTGCAGACAAACCCCAGCTGCCTACGCGAGCCTCACAGCCTGATAAAATGCACAAGAGGCAGCAGCAATCTAGCCAACGCATTGTTTAATCAACACAACAATACCGTGAACACTCAAGGTTAGACGGCTGAACAGAAATGGGAGTGGAGAGCAAATACCATCAGCGAGGGAGTAAAGACACCAGTTCTTCCTTTTATTTGCAGAGAGGCTGAGCTCCATGTGCGTTCGTCACCCGGCACTAGGTATGGTCACGAAGCGTTGCTTGTGAAATGCAGAGGATGGTGCAGGACATCAACTGATTAAGAGTGTGGTTATCGAAAGAAAACAGAAAACACTGATAGACAATGATGCATTACCAGGGATTAACAATGGATTGGAAAGAAATGGCTACTCAGATAGGTTGACTAGGCTAATAATGCACCTTACAAAAATATACAAAGATTATCATAATCGAACAGACATTCTGGACTACACAATTGAACGTCAAACTAGAAGATATCCAGGCATCGCAAAATGCTAGGTGGCTAACGTTGGAACTGCAATGCAGCTAACATTTTCAGAGTAGTGCGTGATAGGCATGGACATTCATTTATGAAAATATGTGGAAGTAATCATAGGCTTGGATCAAAAGGAAACGTAATGGGAGGAGGACCACAAATAGGATCTTATCTTAAATTGTGCAAACATTTTGACCGAGCTGAACAGTGATAAAAGTGTTATAAGTCAGCAATCACGGTAACAGGTACGCTTTAAAATAGATGGCGATAGGGGCATGAAATTATTGGATGGTTTGCGGCGCAATACGTGCACAGCCACGGCTAATGGTGCCGCCCACACTGTTTCGCCAGTGAGCCGTGGGATTGTGAAATGTGCCGAGTGGTGCAAGTCTTAAACCCGGGACCTTAGCATCCAGAGCTCAACACCCAGGGCTTGGTATGGGTGAATATTAAGATGTCATATGGAGCCATGCACAAACCGTCGATGATTATTATCTTAATGAGTGCTCTAGCATTTTAGTCTCGCGTCGGACAAGCACGCCATCCTTAAGCACACTTCCACGATGTGGGAGTCGGCCGGGTCATGCTGGTGCCGGCCAGCTCTGGACACGCCGGGCTCGTCCGGCGGTCTGCTGAGACCGAGCGGAGCCACTCCACGGCGGAGTGACTGCGTGGTCTGCCACTCCTCCTGTGTGTGCCACTCCTATGTCCAATCCATCATCCCACCGGCGAAACAGTGTGGGCGGCGCCATTAGCCGTGAATGTTCAAAA
Organism: Imbricaverruca yamaguchii; assembly: GCA_034440575.1. Classification (NCBI taxonomy): domain Eukaryota; kingdom Metazoa; phylum Arthropoda; class Thecostraca; family Neoverrucidae; genus Imbricaverruca; species Imbricaverruca yamaguchii. The sequence goes on from JAOTOL010001241.1 coordinate 202,168, forward strand.
AGGGCGTCGTGAACCACCCAATAAAGAATAAACAATCAGAGTGGCCTGGGAGTTGTTGGCCGGAAATGTGTGTGTTGTGCTGGCGACTGGTATGAGTTTGGTGAGGGGTGCCGGACCGGAAATAATTTCGGTTTGAGTGGACGTAGAAGTGGTGTTGACACGATGGGTGGGGAGCATTGTTGGCCGCCTGGGTGTGTGTTTTGAAGAACGGGAGGTGGCCTCGACGGTCCGTCCAGCTTTGGTATGTGAAAAGCCGTTGGTGGCCCTGACGACACATATGTTCTTCTTGCGTAGTCATCCCTGACGCAGCTATATGCCCTACGCAGTCGAAGCGCCCCTAAACCACAGTAACTAGCTAACTAATTTGGACGCAGATTGGATATGGTCAAGTGGTCGGAGGTGCGGTCATGGCTGATAAGTGCCTGCCAAGCAAGAGCGAAGCGCCAAACATGAATAGCCATGCTTAGTAAGACCATGTTCTTTTTCTAGTGCTACTGTAGGGCCAATCACCTTGCGAGTTCTTCACAATATGACTAGCGCCAGATGTGCTATTATCAGGTTCTAATTTAAAAGTTTGTAAACAGCGGTTGATTCAGCATATGCATACAGCAAGTACTGTGACATCAATCATGGTGATGTGCCCAGGGAATAAGCAGTATAATGAGCATATTCAGTACGTTTATACTCAGGGTGCCAGAAGCAAAGACTATTTGGTGGAAAATGGTATTGGAGACTAGAAACAGCATTCCTGTAGGTATTAGTAGGTACGCATTAGTAGGTAGCATTAGTAGGTACGCACCGGAAGCAGCTGATTGGGCCGTTGTTTATTTTGCGCCATATTTGAGTCGCGATGGGATGCTGTTTAGCGGCGCATGCTTTTACAAGCTTTCGCCGTGACCGCCACCGCCGCTACCACTCGCAAGGCCTGAAGATCGATGCCGCTCCCGCTGCGTTTCGACCTCTGGCTAGGTGTCCCGGCAAGAGGCAGCTATAGCTGCGGGAAGTAGGGCCTCTGATTTTGTGGAATATTTGCATTGGTCTCTTATATCATTGAAGGATACCAAATTATGCCAGTTATCGGGAGCGGAGCATTTCAAGATCAGTGGAAAGGCCCAATGCATGTCAAGAGCAATGCAGGCATCCAAATCGGTTGGGAGAGTGCACTCCATTGGGTCACATGTTGAAATTCGGAATTGTTTGGATAGCCGATGCAAGCTTTAAGAGAGAAGGGACCTCAGCCTTCCCGAAAGCCGAGAAAAGTCCTCCTTTGCTAGTTGTTCTCCACGTACTGCGAGACCGCGAGTGTTTTTCGCTGAGTGTGACGATATTACGCCATTTTGGGAATTACTTCTTTTGAGGAAATTTTATCCTCCTCCACTCAGGGTTAGAGAAGTACATGTTTTTGGATGCAGATAACGAGTCAAAATCTTCGGAGAACAAACATAAGTTGGAGAAGCAAAGTTCGTGGTTCATTTAGAATAGCATCATTCTTAGTTTTTATGAGACAGGTTTCTTTGTCTAATTCCCCATGGCCTTGTCGGAGTGCCGAGATGGAGCGTACTGGTGACCAGGTTTCTGGAGACTAAGATTTTTGGTGACTAAAATTTATTCTGGTTATGATCCATTTCTAGCCAGAAGGAAAATATCTTTTACGACGAGGTGGGAAGGTCATATCCTACAAAAACCAACTCATGAAAGCACTTCAGCCATGTTTCTGAGTGCATCAGCAGAGCAATCAAATATGCTTTTATCATGGTTTCTGGACGATTCTAGGACTTAACTGGGTTATAAAGATCGATATTTCGAAAGGTCTGCACTTTGGCTTGCATCGTTCAGCCTTCAACGGATCAAGACTGTAAATGCAACATGATGTTGTATGTCCATGAATATACATGTTGTGCTTACAATTTTGGATCTTTGAAGGCTTGGCGACACAACCCGAGGTGCAGACGTTTCGAAGCATTCATCTTTATAATGCCATTATATCCGATAATCGCCCAAGAATGAAAGTTACGCCTGGATAGAATTGCTTTTAAGAACTACATATGCTCATGCCACTCGAACAATAAAATAGCTGGACTTTTGAGGAGGGGGGCATGTCACGGATGGCTGCGTTAATTGTAGAAGCAGATTTCGCATGGCTATGTCTCGTAGGCAAAGAGTGCGATATTGTGAACCGGAAGTGTGCGTGGCCAAAGTTCGCAGGTATGTATCGCTAAGCTTCGTAATTCGCCATTTTAGATGGACGAATTTGGCGTGTGCAAATTTCACAGTTAAAACATAATCGCGTGGCTGCAATTCCAAGCCACGCGCACGATTGGCGCGCGATTGATGCACAATCGCGGATTAAAATTGGCAGCGGTGGCGCCATGGTTGGTGGTGCCACCTGTGGAGTGGAATGTGTATCGTCTGACTTAGTCCGACATATCGGCTGCTCCGATGAAAAGTGGCGTGATGAAGGGTGTCACATGGTCGTAGCTGCTGTCACGAATGCCCTTGGTGTGACACTTTCTACTATTCGCACTTTCGGCCATAATTTAACGCACGTGTTGCTGTGTCGCAGCGCACCACCGGAGCGACACAGGGGGTTCGCTGGAGCGGTCAATTATTTGTCTGACCATGTGTCACCCACCCATGACTCGCCCGTCCATGTGACTGCTGTCCATGCTACTCCCGTCCATGTATGATCCGTCCGGGTGTCGCCCGCCCATGTGATTCCCGTCCATGTGTCGCCCGCACATGTGTCGCCGGACACCTTGGTTCCGCACAGTGTCATCCTGGAGCCGTCTGGTGCCGGCCACCATCACCTCCCATGCTGGAGCTGACTCTGTCGTCAGGCTTGTAAGTACTGCTGTAAAGGTCTTGCGACTTGCTGTTCTTTTTAATGTCTGGACTTTGGGATGATAATGATGTTCTCGCCGTAGTGCCGGTGTCGGTGTTCAACGGAATTTTGGTGGTCTCATTGGCGGCTCCGATTGTCCCTCTGATATTCTGCTGGGCTCTCTTCAGTCTGAAAACTGACATTGCGCAGAGTCTCATTCTATGTTTTTGCATTATTTGCACGTTGTACACCCGTAGACTGACGCGCAACTTCCAGGAATGGAATGCACTTCTATATGGAGTAAGTATCATATATTTCAGTTTAATTATGTTTGGATACCGAGAAAAACATTGAAATGTGAAAGTCGTTTGAAAACTCACCATTTAGCCAAGTACTATTTTCCTTATGTGTACGAAGCACCATGAATATATTCCGCAAATTTGCGGAATTCGCTAACATGGCGATCGATGGGTAAAAGACGTCTTGTTCGCCCGAGGTGGTAATTATCGATGATATGTGATTCCAGTCGTGAGCAAAGGTAGATGTACGCGCTGTGCAGTCGCGTCGGTACAATTATGTTGGTTATAAGTGCAGCTTATGACCTGTAGCCTGTGAACTGTGACTTGCGACCTTTGACATGTGACCTGCGGCATGTGACCTACGACAAGTGACATGTGGCAAGTTAGGTATGACCTGTGACCTGTGATCTGTGGCGTACGACCTATGGCGTACGACGTACGACGTGTGACGTGTGACATGTGACGTATGGCATGTGACGTGTGACATGTGACGTGTGACGTGTGACGTGTGACGTGTGACGCGTGACGTGTGACGTGTGGCCTGTGACATGAGACCTGTGACCTGTGACTTGTAGCCTGCAACTTGTGACCTGTGACAACAGCCAACTGCTGTACCCTACACGTGGCCTGGCAAACGCTGGCGAGACCACAGACACAACTTATCAGAAAAGCCTTGGGCCATGCTGCAAGTGAGAGGCGTTATCTAGTCTTCAAGCACGCGAGCAATATTGAACGGCCTAACTATAGATACGGAACGGTTCAAATCACGAGTTGGGTGCAGATAAATTTCCGCGAGTAATTCTGACGAGTCCCATAGAGCTGCATGCGAACACGCTGATGTCGACCCATGTCCGTGACATGACCCACACGTTGACCGGTACAGACCCATGTCCGTGACATGACCCGAACGTTGACCGGTATGGACCAATGTCCGTGACATGACCCACACGTTGACCGGTACAGACCCATGTCCGTGACATGACCCACACGTTGACCGGTACAGACCCATGTCCGTGACATGACCCACACGTTGACCGGTACGGACCCATGTCCGTGACATGACCCAAACGTTGACCGGTACAGACCCATGTCCGTGACATGACCCACACGTTGACCGGTACAGACCCATGTCCGTGACATGACCCGAACGTTGACCGGTATGGACCAATGTCCGTGACATGACCCACACGTTGACCGGTACAGACCCATGTCCGTGACATGACCCAAACGTTGACCGGTACGGACCCATGTCCGTGACATGACCCACACGTTGACCGGTACGGACCCATGTCCGTGACATGACCCAAACGTTGACCGGTACAGACCCATGTCCGTGACATGACCCACACGTTGACCGGTACAGACCCATGTCCGTGACATGACCCGAACGTTGACCGGTATGGACCAATGTCCGTGACATGACCCACACGTTGACCGGTACAGACCCATGTCCGTGACATGACCCAAACGTTGACCGGTACGGACCCATGTCCGTGACATGACCCACACGTTGACCGGTACGGACCCATGTCCGTGACATGACCCAAACGTTGACCGGTACAGACCCATGTCCGTGACATGACCCACACGTTGACCGGTACAGACCCATGTCCGTGACATGACCCACACGTTGACCGGTATGGACCAATGTCCGTGACATGACCCACACATTGACCGGTACAGACCCATGTCCGTGACATGACCCAAACGTTGACCGGTACGGACCCATGTCCGTGACATGACCCCAACGTTGACCGGTACGGACCCATGTCCGTGACATGACCCACACGTTGACCGGTATGGACCAATGTCCGTGACATGACCCACACGTTGACCGGTACAGACCCATGTCCGTGACATGACCCACACGTTGACCGGTACAGACCCATGTCCGTGACATGACCCAAACGTTGACCGGTACGGACCCATGTCCGTGACATGACCCACACGTTGACCGGTACAGACCCATGTCCGTGACATGACCCAAACGTTGACCGGTACGGACCCATGTCCGTGACATGACCCACACGTTGACCGGTACGGACCCATGTCCGTGACATGACCCAAACATTGGCCGGTACGGACACATGTCCGTGACATGACCCCAACATTGGCCGGTAGACACATGCCCGTGACATGACCCCAACGTGGGCAGAGTTCATACACTCCTAATGAGACCATTCGAAAATGAGCTGAGTTGCCGACCACAGTGTGAGATGAGGACGACCTCGAGACGAGTTATTGCGGTAGATGGCCCCCATTACAGCGGCCAGTGTCTCTGACAACACCACGCATTGCAAGCGCACACAATTGATTGATCGGAGGAAGTTGGATCCTGCGGGGAAAACATGGACCGAAACAACTGGCCAGCCAGCGCGCCTGGTTCTCCTGGTTCTCCATCTTCCACACACAGCGGTCGAGGTTGCCGTTCGTGCGACCAGCGAAGCGATGCCTTTTCCACAATCCGAACAACGGTCTGAACATTCTCGACGAGGCGGCGGAACGGTGCCGACGCGCCTTTCTCGGCCGCCACATCGACGACAGACCTTCATCTTCGAGGAGAGTTTGGACAACAGCCTGCCGCCGCGTTGGTGACGTCGCCGACCGCGGTCGCGTCTTAGGCGTCCTGAATGTCCACCCGTCCGGAGAACTGCGGAATCGCGTCGCTCTCGGGCTGATAGCCGTTCTCGTCGGCCAGGAAGGTCAGGTAGGTGACGGTGCCGTCCGGGTGGCTGAACTCGTAGCTGCCCGACGTGACGTAGTTGCCCGTCTCTGGCTCAGCGCCCGGGTACGATATGCCCGACTCGTCGCGCTCGATGTTGTTTGATGTGGAGAAGCTGTGGACGGCGAGGAGGCACGAATGAACTCCGATTGTGGTGGGGTCTGACATTGATAGCGTAGGCATGCTGTTTCGATTTCGATAGCGTCGGCATGGTGTTCTGACCTCGATAATGTAGGAGTGGTGGCAGAATCCGGCTGCTGCAGATATATCACACATCGTGTGTAGAAAGATAAGAGATCAGCACTGTGAAGGACGGCTAGTAATTGTAAAATGCACATGGCTGAAGGTGGTATTTTATGGCAAGAGAAACTAGTGGACAACCAAGCAGTGAGTTCGGAAAACCACGCGAGTTAGAACAAAATTATAGTAAACGAGACTGAGTTCTGCACAATGAACCAATTTTATGTCGCAGGAACGGTCACTTTGTACCCAGGCTGGCGGTTCATGGAAAGGACAGATTTTCCACCAACCTAGCGCAGTAAGCATATTCTGTCGAAAGGAACATTTCTCCATGGGACACTTCGGAGAACCCGTGGAGTACCTAGTAGAGGAGAAGCTTTTTAGACGTCAGTATTCCAGTTTGCAAGGCTGGGAATATGAAGTGCATCCAAGTGCATACTTGGGGTTGATGAGGACTCGGCATCATTGGCAAAAGAGGAACAATGTGACATCCATAGATGGTTGGATTACTCCACTAATTTAAGTGAATTGTGGAAGATGTGGCACGACATGAAAATGTTACCTTGGAGAAGTGGTGCCGAACAAAAGCAAAAGTAAGCAGTGGAAGAATGAGAAGGAACGTGTCTCCAGCATAAGTATTTTCCACAGAGTGTAGGACACTGAAATGCCCACGGATCTCCAGTCATTCCATGTCGAATAAGGTTCTTCGGTTCCAACTTCTAAGTGCAATTCAAGGCTGGGTATAACCGGAAGGCCTCGAGGGGATGCCAGCTTCTTGGGGACCATCACGGAGGGTGATCTTTTGAATGGAATACCTGATGAGATTGGTGTGGCACAAGCTACATCACTGATGTGTGCAGTATTGGTCGGGTGTCAGCTACATCACTGAGTGCAGTATTGGTCGGGTGTCAGCTACGTCACTGAGTGCAGTATCGGTGGGTGTAAGCTGCATAACAGATGTGTGCAGTGAGGTGAGGTGCAAAATCAACATCAGGGATCACTGCAGGGGTCACTGCAGAACTACACAACACAGCGCCTTCCCGAACCGCTGCAGTTCTGCTGCGTCGGTCGGCACGGTTACTGAAAATGGAATACTTCCTGGGATACCAGTGAAAATACTTTCTATCTGGCCCCCTCGGTTCGCTTTTCATTCGCGATTAATGAAAAAGTTCCGGATGGTGGATGTTGCACGACTTAAGAGGCCATGTCTGATGTTGGTGTAATGTAATACAGGTAGCTGCGACGTTCATTTGGACTCCTATATATCATGCAGGATCTTACTTGATATGTCAACACACATTTGTTGCTTCGGTTAGCCATGATCAGATGCATACTTCCGTTTTGTGCATCCCAATTTTTGTTGTCGGTAAAATTGATTGTATTCAGTATTATACTTTATACAGCATGTACAAAGCTGTGAAGTAATTTGTGCGAATCGAACCCGAAAATGTAGATTAATTTCTGAGAAGCTAAAGCTCGGGTTTGAGCTCACTTGACCATGATCTGAAACAGCCCGCGATACCAGATATCAAATATGCTGTGTACTTGGCTCGAGCCGGACTAGCTTTCCGATATACGTCACACACTTTAAAAAGAAGATATTGCACTGTGCGCTGGCCGTCATTTCCGTGCGGAAGAAGGTTTGCATCCGCGTACATCCTTTTTCAGTTGGGTACCTTCGAGCTGAGAGCAGCGCATTATATTATTATATCTACAATTGTTAAATACGTACATTCACTTGCTAGAACAAGGTCTATGATGATGTGTGAGGATGAGTACATTGAATTGAATAGGTATATGTGAAAATGCCCAATAATTTACACTGATCTGACTTGTGACCTTTGACATAACCATAAAGTTTACGGGACTAACACCTGAAGACTATCTCATCTTTGGCTATCGATTTGGATTTCGGACCTGATAAAGGGTTCCGGAAGGTGCCTAAGAGGGCAAGATAGCGGCTTACTCGACCCCTCCCTTAAGCTGCCATGAGGGGCTAAATGCCAGCCAAATTTTTGGCTACGTAGCAGAGCATGCGAATGCATGCGCCAGTAACTAGTTCTGGTGTTGCGATGGCATGCAGCCTGAACCGCCAAGGTCACCAGGATCTCTTTTATAATGGTGGCTCCAAACTTCACCTGATCAATACAATTAATTAAATCGACATGCATGGAGGAATCATTTGCACAACAGCCTAAGGTCCATCGAATCCAATTAAGATTTGCACAGATTAACGCGGATTGTAGGATTCGCAGGATGATCCCATTCAGATCACTAATTTCCATATTTTTTTACAACGGGTGCTAATTCTACAGCACGGACCCTTATTCGTATCCGCATCCACATCCGTATCAGCATCCACATCCGTATCCGCTTCCGCATCCGCATCCGCATCCGCATTCATATTCGCATCCATATCTGTATCCGTATCAGCAACATAGGTATTCATGACACGATCATGACGATATATTGCTATGTCAAATACGATGTTCCACAAATGTAGTTATGAATCTAGTCAAATCACAGACAAGAAGCATCCGTTTAACCTTATCTCGAACGTCCCCTGACGCAACAGCTTAGCTTTATTCCTGTAGCGGAGGGATTCGGATCCCCTCGTTATTTTTCGACTGCAGTTCCCTAACGCTTTGTAGAAGGAGTGTGGAGTGTGGTAGGAGCATCAAGCTTGGTGATTTTTTCTACCTTTAGTTTGTCTACTTCGTGCCTAAACTTTATCTTAGTAGCTATAACAGAGGTGGTCATATGGGCGAATTTTGGGAGGCACCTCCGACAGAATTTTGCGAAAACCAAAGCGGCCTATGCGGGCCAATTTGACCCAAGGTTTGAACCGACCTTTCAGTAATAAATATAAATCAAACAGTGCATTTGGTTTAGGGTGCCTTAGGCGCCGTTTGTTGTAGGTAGTCATCATCGTTAATGGAAACAATCTGAAGACAAAATGCTCTGGTAAGCTCTTTTGATATCCTGAAAACGCAAATGGCATGCACTATATTGTACTTCTAAATAAAGAATAATCGTTGGTCTTCGGTAAACACTGATACTTACGCTTTCTGCATGATCCTACTATCCACGCCTGTTCCTGTTCACGCTACATGCCTAGTTACGTCGCGACGACACGAAAACTGACCCCCGCATAAAAAAGGAAATTTCCACCCTTGCGCATACTCTGCTACATTAAGCGTTATAGCTCTACACTATGGCACTAGGAGTCATAGCTCGCATTCTGCCTAAGCTGACCTGAATTAATTGATCTGAAGTTTTAGCTCCGCTCCTTTCTGCGCATGACTGAAACCTTCGTGGCTTTGTACGTCTTGACCCACAGGCGATGCTTTGTTTTTGTCTGTACTTACGGTAATGTGCAGCCCTAGTTTCGTCGAATTGATTTGTGGTCATAAGTGAGGCTCTGTTTGAACTGATCTGAAGTCGCACATTTGCCTCTGTCTTAACTAACGTTGAGTGTCGGCTGCAGTCTGGTTTAAGTTATACTTCTGGTTCTCCCTGCACTAAGCTTGAATGTCAAATGTGGTACTGTTTGAACTGACTTGAAGGTTTAGCTCTGGTTCCGCCTGAACTGACCTGAAGCTTTGTTGTTGTCCACACTAGCCTGACGTTTTAGCTCTGGTTCCGCCTGAACTGACCTGAAGCTTTGTTGTTGTCCACACTAGCCTGACGTTTTAGCTCTGGTTCCGCCTGAACTGACCTGAAGTCGTAGCTCTGGTCATTTCTGAGTTGGTTGTTCATCTCTAGAATTTCCGCGTTTCTCTCGTCGATGGCTTGCGGCCGGCCCATGGCCGCGCCGACCAGACAGAGGACGATCATCTGTACAAACGAGCACTCCAGTGAGGTTCACATATCACCGACCAGACAGAGGACGATCATCTGTACAAACGAGCACTCCAGTGAGGTTCATATATCACCGACCAGACAGAGGACGATCATCTGTACAAACGAGCACTCCAGTGAGGTTCACATATCACCGACCAGACAGAGGACGATCATCTGTACAAACGAGCACTCCAGTGAGGTTCACATATCACCGACCAGACAGAGGACGATCATCTGTACAAACGAGCACTCCAGTGAGGTTCACATATCACCGACCAGACAGAGGACGATCATCTGTACAAACGAGCACTCCAGTGAGGTTCACATATCACCGACCAGACAGAGGACGATCATCTGTACAAACGAGCACTCCAGTGAGGTTCACATATCACCGACCAGACAGAGGACGATCATCTGTACAAACGACCACTCCAGTGAGGTCCACAAATAATCGACCAAACAGAGGACGATCATCTGTACAAACGAACACTCCTGTGAGGTTAAAAAAATAACCGACCAATGTGCAGCGACAAACAGACTCGGAGAACACACCCAAATTCAGAAACTTAGAAGCTCAGGTACTAGACGACCCAGATGGCAGGTAGTCCATTGCAAGGACAGCGGTGACGCTTGTTCGTTCAAACAGGGTGGCTTGAAAGGTGCTCACATGTTACAGGCACTCATAAAGCCTCCAAGGACAATCGTATCTGTTCAACGATCTTGAGGACCGTGAAGACTGATAAATCAGATACTCGTAGGTACGCATGACAATGTGAGGGTGCAGAGTTAGCTCGATAAAACTGAGTGGACAACATGAGACTCACTGAGAGTCGCAAGGGATTCCGACGACCACAGCAATTTCATTTCGCCAGTCACACGTCACGCATCACGCGTCGCGCGTGACGTGTCGCGCGTCACGTGTCACGCGTCACACGTCACACGTCATGCGTCATGCGTCACACGTCACGCGTCACACGTCGTACGTCACGCGTCACACGTCACGCGTCACACGTCACACGTCACGCGTCGCGCGTCACACGTCACACGTCACGCGTTACACGTCACACGTCACACGTCACACGTCACACGTCACACGTCACACGTCACACGTCACACGTCACACGTCACACGTCACACGTCACGCGTCACACGTCACGTGTCACACGTCACGCGTCACACGTCACACGTCACACGTCACACGTCACGTGTCACGTGTCACACGCTACATGCCACACGCCACTCCGTTGTCAGTTGGATGTCGGGCGACATCTCGGCACGCAGGTGGTCGCTGGACATCCCTCTCCAGCTCCGCTCCACGCTAGTACACGGGAGCAGCTCATCGACGGCCCTCAGTTCTGCGGCGGCCAGACCAGCCAGCTATCGCCATCGTCTCGCCGTGCTACCGGCCGCGGGCTCCGCGCCTTCGTCCCTCGTCGAAATCTGTCTTATCTTGCACAGGCAAACATGTGCAATACCGCGCGGCATTTCGAGCACACTGGCACCAGGAAGCTCCACGTTAGTTGCCGGCTATCCACATGTTCAGTTTGGAAGGCACGCACGCGTACAGTGGTGAGTGGTGTCGACACCAGGCAGGACTCGAGACGACCCGGGGCCTGGGTGGACACAGTCGAACACACGGCCGCCGGCGACACACGACCACCCCTGCACTCCGACCGGCGGCGTCGGCCACTTACGAGCTGCATTGTGGGCGCGTTTGGTGCGTGTTCTGTGTACTGGGAGGCGGGCGGAGTGCTTTATACGGGCCGCGAGCTGACCGGTGCACCGGCCTTGCATCGCCAGGCCGGCAGTTTCTGCAGCCGCCGTCCGGCCGTCGCGTTTTTGCGCCGTCTGAAGCGCGCGCGCGAGAGAGGATCACACTCGCGGCGGCGGCGCGGCAGACTGACGTAACGCTGACGTGACGCTGACGTCATGTCGACACGTCACGTCGGCCGAATCGCAAACAGACGCAGCGCCGGCAAGAACGGCGCAGGTGCGCCGGTGGCTGCCGAAAACAGGAGGAGGAGGTGGTCGACTGGAATGGCCGCTGACGTGGCGCTTTGTGTGTACCGGAGTGCTCTGATACTGAATTGTTGGTGGTACCTTGTCTCGCGGCTCCGATTGAACACTGGATTGTTGGTGGTACCTTGTCTCGCGACTACGGTCGGACACAGGATTGTTGGTGGTACCTTGTCTCGCGACTACGGTCGGACACTGGATTGTTGGTGGTACCTTGTCTCGCGACTACGGTCGGACACTGGATTGTTGGTGGTACCTTGTCTCGCGGCTACGGTCGGACACTGGATTGTTGGTGGTACCTTGTCTCGCAGCTACGGTCGGACACTGGATTGTTGGTGGTACCTTGTCTCGCGGCTACGATTGGACACTGGATTGTTGGTGGTACCTTGTCTCGTGGCTACGGTCGGACACTGGATTGCTGGTGGTACCTTGTCTCGCGGCTCCGATTGGACACTGGATTGTTGGTGGTACCTTGTCTCGCAGCTACGGTCGGACACTGGATTGTTGGTGGTACCTTGTCTCGCGGCTCCGATTGGACACTGGATTGTTGGTGGTACCTTGTCTCGCAGCTACGGTCGGACACTGGATTGTTGGTGGTACCTTGTCTCGCGGCTCCGATTGGACACTGGATTGTTGGTGGTACCTTGTCTCGCGACAACGGTCGGACACAGGATTGTTGGTGGTACCTTGTCTCGCGGCTACTGTCGGACACTGGATTGTTGGTGGTACCTTGTCTCGCAGCTACGGTCGGACACTGGATTGTTGGTGGTACCTTGTCTCGCGACTACGGTCGGACACTGGATTGTTGGTGGTACCTTGTCTCGTGGCTACGGTCGGACACTGGATTGTTGGTGGTACCTTGTCTCGCGGCTACTGTCGGACACTGGATTGTTGGTGGTACCTTGTCTCGTGGCTACGGTAGGACACCATTACGAATTCCTCGGGTGTTTTGACTACAATTAGAGGGTGGAGGTTGGAAGTATAATGGATATTAGGACGGAAATCCTAGTCCATGTTGGGCGAAATAGATTCATCCAGATGTCGTTTGAGCCAATTTGCGTTAATTCAGTACGCGACAGATATTTTGTGTTCTCACTCTTCCCTCTCTTTTGTCGTTTGTCGTCCATCGTCTGTCGTCTCACTTTGCTTTGAAAGGATGCACGTAAAACCATTAATATTTCTCTGAATCGTTTTGCTGTCGCAGAGCCCATGGTGACATTTACATGTGCTCGGATTCAAAGCTGCCTTTCCCGAAACAAGTGAACGTATTTCCATGCTGGCCTTAAATGACGGTGACCAAGCTGCTATCTCGAGATGATAACACTGGTCTGCGTGATTTATAAGGTCAAGGGTGTCTCAGCTGTTTTTAGGTCAATTTTTCGTGCTGATTCCGAAAATGACATCCGTTTTGCTCGATTAGTTCGATTTTTAATGTTATTTCACTGATATGAACCAAAACATTGCTCTGACTGGTTTACTAGTGAATCCGACAGAAGCATAAATAAAGGTTTAAACTCCAAACAGATGGACCATAAGTGTATTCAGAGCGCATCCCAACAGTAGACACTACTGCGGAATAAATGGCCTTTTCAGGGACTTCTGACTGTTGGGCAGATGGGACATCTCTCTTCAGGCACCAACAACAGTCGGCCAGAAAGTTCACATCCTACCAACCTTGGTGGCGTTCTTCCATCACCCGTATGTCTTTGTGGAAGCGTTCTCCCTGCTCTTCACTGTAATCTCCACAGTTATCTGGGAAATGATCTAGATGGGACCTAAAGAAGTGCATTTTTACCGACATTCGAGCACCAAGTTGCTGAAAACTGTCCATCAACTCATCGACGACCTTCACGTATTCCGCACTTCTGTGATTACCCGGGAAGTTGGTGATGATTGACTTCAAGGCCAGCCATGCAGAGAGCTCAGACTGTTCCAGACATTCTTAAAATCGAGTATCCTTCATGAGCTCCCTTATCTGAGGACCGTCGAATACACCTGCCTTAGTTAGTTATTAAGGTTTTGGGCGCATCAACTGCAGTGGTTATACAGCGCCCATGAATACACCTGCCTTCAGCTTCTCTCTGCTCACATGAGGAAATGTCTGTCCCAAAAATCCAAGTCCTCGTCCTTCTTTATCCAGTGCTTTCACAAAATTCTTCATCAAACCGAGTTTGATATGGAGTGGTGGAAGTAGGATTTTCTGTGGTTCAACCAGGAGGCGTGACTGCACGTTGTGGGAACCAGGTTTAAGTGCATGCCTGGATGGCCAGCCGCGTTGTACATAATGCTGTTTGTCAGTCCGACTGTCCCAGAGGCATAGAAAGCATGGATATTTCGTGTAGCCGCCATGCAGCCCAAGGACGAGACCTACTACCTTGGGGTCGCCACAGATAAGCCAACCATGCTCTTTGTAGTTCAAAGCAGACAACAAAAGTTCCATGCTGTTATGCGTTTCCCTCAGTTGCACGGAGTGTCCAACAGGAATCGACGCGAACTTATTGCCGTTGTTCAGAAGAACTGCCTTCAGGCTCCTACTCGAGGAGTCCATGAACAGCCTCCATTCTGCCGGGTTGTACTCTGTACCCATTGCTTCTACTAGGCCCGAGATGTTGTTGCAGTAGACTAGAGAATGTTCTTCGTCGAAGGTAAAGTATTGAGGGTAGTTTACTAAAATTTACTTACATTTACTCAAATCAAATGCCTTGTTATGATATGACGGGTTAATTACATGTAAACTGTATGCAACATTACAATGCGACAAGCTGGGAGAATTGGGACGCTTGTCCCAATACTCCCATCATCACCATTTTCCATCAATCAGGTCCGTATATCGAGCACACACGAGAAAATAGCAAAAACACTTGTCAAATGTTGCAAAATTCCATATGTTAGTAATATATTCGTAATTGAACAAAATAATTGATGATACCATCCCAAGAAATGAGTTATTGACGCCCAGAAATAACAACCTTTTCCACTCACTGTTCACACAGCCACGTTGCGCGTCGAAGAGGAAGACGGCGGTGCGTGCCAACGCTGCCGCTTGTTAATGAGAAAATATTACATAATAAAAAGCAGCGTTGGACTTGTGCTTTAAAGGTAATTTTTTGTTCCTTTTCTCCCGCGTCCCAATTCTCACTTATCTCCGCCACTGATATATCATACTGCAGTATGCATACTGATACATCAGTGTGTGCGACATTTAGACCGGGTATTTTGTAAAGGTAGGAGGGACAGGAGGTGCATCACCAGGCCTGGTGCCAAGGTGAAGGACCTGGTACCTGCGGTGGCACAGGTCACCAGTGATCACCAGTTTAACACAGTCATAGTGCATGTAGGGGTAAATAACATAGGTCATACTAGGAGTGAGGAGCTTCTGCGGGAGTACAGGGCCCTTCTGGCCACCCTGAAGGGTACCAATAGAGTCATTGTAACAGCAATTTTGCCTAGGGCTAGAGCCTCCCCTGAGTGGAGCTCTAGGGCACTGGCAGCTAACGCCAGGGTAGGAAAGCTCTGCCATGAGCTAGGTTTTACATTTGTAGACGAGTGGAGCAGGTTTTATGCATCGTGGGACCTCTATCAGAGGGATGGCTTGCACTTTTCTGAGAAGGGGGTCCATGTGTTAGGCAAAGTATACGAGCATGTCCTTCAGGGAAACTAGGAAATGGGGTGGGGAGGGATGAAATTGCATTGCCAACTCAGGAATATTCCAATAGTGTCAGCCAAGGCAATAGAACGTCAAAGTCTGCAAATAGGGACAGCAGCAACTCAAGGGGACAGAGTTATAGTTCATCTAGTGATAAAGGAACTCCTCAATATGAAAAAGACAAAGGTGGTTATGGAGCATTTGTTAAGTGTATGATGTTTAATGCTCAGAGTATCCGTTCCAAATTTGATGAGTTCAAGTGCTATGTTGCTGAGGAGGAACCAGATTTTGTTTGCATTACAGAGGCATGAGTCAGTGAAGGGTATTTTGGAGATAACTTGCAGGACCATGAGATCCAGGGATACAATATGTTTTCGCGCAATAGGGGTCCAGCAATGAAAGGGGTGGTGTAATGCTCTATATGAATAGGTTATTCAGTTCTCAAAAAGTAGCAGATGGGGATAAAAATGTGTCTGTGGAGTCCATTTGGCTTGATGTCACTGTGGGAAAAGGCAACAGCAATACTCTTAGGATAGGAGCTTTCTACCGATCAGGAACCCTGCCACATTCTCAGCAACTGGAGCTTGACAAGGTGATTTGTGAGGAAATCAGTAGAAACTGTAGGAGGAAGTGCCTTATTCTCGGTGACTTTAATCTAAAAGGTTATGAAAAAGCTGGTGTTGGCTCCCCATCATGCAAAATGTTTAGGAAATGCCTTGAAGAGGACCTGTTCTTACACCAGTTTGTATCGGAACCCACCAGGCGTGGTTCATTCTTGGACCTTGTATTCTCGGATTTAAGTAACTTGGTTGAAGACGACTGTAGGCGAAACTCTGGGAAAAAGTGACCATAACATAGTTAGATTCAAGGCACATGTAGGGGAAATTATCAAGGATAATTTGGTAAAGGTTCCAAATTTCAACAGAGCAGACTTTGACGGCATGAGAGCGGCTTTACGTGCCATCAGATGGGAAGAAGAATTTTCCAATTTAAATGCCTGTGAAATGTGGGAAAGGTTCAAATCCTACTTGAAGGAAACTCAGATTAGACATGTCCCCCAAAAGCAAAGACGCAAAAGAAGGGTAGGAAAGCCAGCATGGCTTACACCAGACGTGATAAAAGCAATTAAGGCTAAGAAAACTGCATTCAGAGTTTTTAAAGAAGCCTCAAATGTCGTTAATCAAAAGGCGTATCGAAAAGCTAGAGACACTGTGAAGCAAAAAACCAGAGCAGCAAAGCGAGCAAAAGAACTGGATTTAGCTAGAAACTGTAATGGGGACAGTAAAAAGTTCTTTAGTTTCTACAAGCTGAGTAAAGTTTCTAGCATAAGTGTCATTCCACGTCAAATCGCACAAGAAATTTCCCGACCCCCTCCGATGTTGATGAAAATTGGTACACCTGTAGTACCAAGTAAAAGAACACATCACGCCAACTTTTAGCACAGAGTGTCCTCTGGGGTCAGATCTAGAGGTCATCCTAGGTCACGATTTTTTACCGACTTGACATCAATAAATTGCAAATATCTCATGTGTTATTTAACTTAGCGGAATGAAATTGGTGTCAAAGTGCGCAGAAGCCCTGGGCCATTCAGAAATATGGCAAAAGTTGCACGTGACCTCCCCGGGACCTTTGACCTAACCAGGTCAAAGTATACAAATATATTTGTATATATGTTTGCCTGCCCCTAATTCGACGAAACGGTGCTATATTAATGATCGTGATATTATCTAAGAACTTGCAAAAAAGAAAGGCGGAGACTTGAAACCTTTTTGAGATATCGGCCTTTGAGTATTGTAATAGGACCAAATGGATGCATGCCCCGAGGTTATTTACCATATTATCGATGATAACTCTGGTTACCTTCGTCCGATTATCGTCAAATTTGTTGCGCAAGTCATCGGTGGCAAACTGAACTATTTTCCAGATTTTCAGGTTGACATGACCTCACATGAACTAACATGACCTTGGGAAGTTTGTATTGCCTAAATACATGCAATATTGCAACTTACGTGAATATTCATGGCCATGATATGATTCATGATAACCGAGAAATCGATAACATTGAGTACCGAAAGTGGACTAATACTGATAGGTCCACCTTAGAGGTGGTTACGCAAACTTCTGAAGATTTTGTGCGATCATTTTGCGAGCAGCTGGAAATACTTGTAAAGCATGATTTTGTCGCCCGTGCCCAAGGCAATTATCTGAAATGCCTAAAGGAAACACTAGCTCCTGCAGAGGTAATTGTTATTGGATATTTTTCCGAAAACTACGCTATGGTTACACAGGATGAGGTACAGTCCCATCACTGGAACAAACTGCAGGTGACAATCCATCCGTTTGTGGCTTATTGGCGAAACAACGCAGGGGACCTCAAACATTTTTCTTACTCTGCCATTTCCGACTGCCTGACGCATGATACTGTGGCTGTCCACCTGTTTCAAGGAAAACTCATTGAGCGCCTGGAAGCAGAATTAGGCCAGCGCCCCAAGAAGATATTTTATTTTTCAGATGGGGCTGCCTCGCAATACAAAAATTGTAAGAATTTCCTAAATTTGGCAGAGCATTCCGTCGACTTTGGAATAGACGCCGAGTGGCATTTCATCGCAACCGCTCACGGAAAGGGACCGTGTGATGGCATTGGTGGGACGTTGAAAAGGTTAGCTAAAAAGGGAAGTCTGCAAGGAACTCTGATTGAGATCCCGGACCAGTTTTATCAGTTTGTAAAAAACCATGCCACCGGCGTGGAGTATTTTCCGTGCGTGGAGTATTTTCCCAAAACCGAGTGGGTCAAAGAAACCAAAGCGTTGAATGACAGATTCGCAGCTGCTCGCACAATACCGGGAACAAGGAATGTCCATCGTGTTACTCCGTCTCCACGTAATGGTATGGTGGTTGTGAGATGGTTTTCCGGCAGCGAGACGGGCCGTGAGGTACGTGTGGCGAAAAAGGTTGGTAGTTCTTCGTGAATATACGGTACTGCTGTTCAACTTGTTTTATGGTGGCGGCTATTTGCATATCAGAAACATTTACTGGCCCTCCCGATAAAATGTTAGTACGAAACGCACGCGAGCTGAAACAATATATTCAGGCTATAAAAACCGATGAAACATATTTTTTTGCGAATAACTTTTGCCAAAATAAAGATAGAAATATAATTTTGTTACAATCCTATTTTCCTCGTCAGGCCGCGTTGATTGATGTATCACATGACTTAGCTAGCTGAACATTTGATCCTGACCCCAGTTGACCTCCAGGTCACCCTAAACCGAGATCAAGTGATGACCTAGCTTGATCATATTATACATCATGATTAACCAGAGGATCTCGATGGCATTAAAATTATTTATCTATCTTGATTCTATATAGTTATTGACGAAAGTGTGACATGACCTCATAGTGACCTCACGTGACCTTGCAGAGGACACTTGTTCAAAATAAAACTTGGCTCGTTTGGAGTAGCCTAACCTAAAACTAGGTAATATAGCCTGTACGAGCCAAATTCAGCGTTTTTTGTTCATGAAAATATTTTTGTTTCCCTGTTGGCTTGTAATGGAGAGGTCACTGCCAGGTCATGTGAGGTCAGGTCAACTTGAAAATCTGGAAAATAGTTCAGTTTGCCACCGATGATTTGCCCACCAAATTTGACGATAATCGGACCAAGGAAACCAGAGTTATCATCGATGATATGGTAAATAGCATCGGGGCATGCTTCGATTTGGTCCTATGACAATACCTACTCAAAGGCGGATATCTCAAAAAGTTTTAGAGTCTCCGCCTTTCTTTTTGCACGTTCTTAGATAATATCAGGACCATTAATTCAGCCACGTTTAGTCGAATTAGGGGTAGGCAAACATATAGAAAAATGTATTTTTATACTTTGACCTCGTTAGGTCAAGGGTCACGGAGAGGTCACGTGCAACCTTTGCCATATTTCTGAATGGCCAAGGGTTTCTGCGCACTTTAACACCAATGTCGTTCCGCTAAGTTAATTAACGTCTAATATATATGCATTTGATTGTTGTCAAGTCGGTAAAAATAGGCGACCTAGGATGACCTCTAAATCTGACCCCAGAGGTCACCCAGGGCTGAAAGTTGGCGTGTGAGGTTCGTTCACTTGGCACTACAGGTGTATCAATTTTCATAAAAATCGGAGGGGGTCGGGTTCAAAATAGCCAATTCTTGTGCGATTTGACGTGGAATGCCCCATAATTGGTCCACTGGAAGTAAACGGGACTACATTGGGTGAGGGTAGTGAGATGGTTGAGGAGCTGAGCAAGCAGTTCAAATCAGTGTTTACATTGGAAGATATGACCAATCTGCCGACCGTACACCATAGTTCAGTGACATGGGATCTGACAAATGATGTTGACTTCATTGATAGTGATGTTGTTTATAATCATATCAGGAAAATAAAGCCAAATAAGGCAGCAGGACCTGATGTAATTTATGCTAGGGTGTTGCGGGAAACTGAAAAGGAACTGGCATTTCCACTTAGTATAATATTTTGTAGATCGGTTTCACATAATGAAATTCCAACCGATTGGAAAAGGGCAAATGTAGTTCCTATTTTCAAGAAAGGAGAAAGAGGGAAAGTTGAAAACTATAGGCCAATAAGTCTCACTTCCCTAGTCTGCAAGGTACTCGAATCAATTATCAAGGATAGAATAGTTAGTTATCTGGAAGGTAGCAGATTGATTCAAGATACTCAACATGGGTTTAGAAAAGGACGATCGTGTCTCACAAACCTCTTGGACTTTTTGAACTTCGCCACAGAACAATTTGATCAGGGAAATCAGGTTGAAGTAGCATATCTTGACTTTAGTAAGGCCTTTGACAAGGTACCCCATAAACGGTTAATGATACAGCTTCAGTCCCATGGTATTGCAGGTAGCATCTTGAAATGGATAGAGTTGTGGCTTTCAGATAGACAGCAAAGAGTGATGCTAAATGGTACAAAGTGATCATGGCAAAATGTTCTTAGTGGAGTCCACCAGGGGTCAGTACCAGGGCCATTACTGTTCATTATATTTGTAAATAACATGGAAAGTGGCCTAAGCAGTAACGTTTTGAAATTTGCGGATGATTTGAAGGTCTTTAGGGCAATAACATGTCAGGATGAGCATATCTCGCTGCAAAAAGACTTAGACGAACTTGTGAAGTGGTCCGAAGAATGGCAAATGAAATTTAATTTTGGTAAGTGCAAAATCATGCATGTAGGTAAGCAGCATATGAAGGCTCCATACTTGATGGATGGCCAAGTGCTATCAGTGACTCAACAGGAGAAGGATTTAGGTGTTATTCTAAACACAAAACTGGGGGCATCAGAACAGACCAAGGAAGCCAGGAAGAAGGCACTGAGAATGCTCGGGGCAATAAATAGGAATGTATCATACAGAAGTGAGGAAGTGATCAGGAAGCTTTATTGTGCATACGTCAGGCCACATTTGGAATACTGCATCCAAGCTTGGTCTCCTAGCTATGAAAAAGACTGTTGGCTTTTAGAGAGAGTGCAAAAGAGGGCTACAAAAATGGTTAATGGCATAAGCAACCTGGCATATGAGGAAAGATTGAAGAAATAGAATATGTTTTCATTTAGATAGAAGGCTGAGAGGAGATCTCATCGAGGTCTTTAAATTTGTCAATGGTCTGGATAGGGGATACCTTGGGGAAATCTTTGAATTTAACAGAAATGATGCAATTAGAGGTCATAAATTCAAAATTAAAGTTAACCACAGCAGAACAAGGTTAAGGCAAACTTTCTTCACCAACAGGGTAGTGGAACACTGGAACCAGCTGCCAGAAAACATCGTCAGTAGCAGCACATTGAACATCTTTAAAAACAGCATAGACAATCATTATAAGAATAGAGGGCTTGCTTTTCAGTATTACAGGGAGGGCTGATTGACAGATTTGGTGGTTCAGTGTACAGAGTGCAACCAAGAAGGGCCCTTGTGGCTCATAGTTGCACTAATATTTTATGTCTTTATGTCTTATGTGTGAGTTGTTATCTTTGACGTAGTGTGAAAACTTGAGCTAATTGAGAAAAATGGATAGCATTTTCGTATTCAGCACACAAAACTTGTATTAAAACAGCTGAGAAACTTCCGACCTTTTGAAAAAAAAATGCAATAATAAAGGACATGCAATAAGCTGTCTACATTTGCATATGTGCTGAAGATCAATGGCATAAGGTCAGGTAAAGCATGATGTATATTCTACACAATGACATTCTATGTATGATGTTGTTCCCCTTGAAGTCGAACTCAGAGCCGGTCATCGGCATCAGAGCGGCTGAGGTCGTGCGACATGACAGTGGATGGCTGACTAATGATCTGAGACGATCCAATGTTATTTTAACTGACCATTTGGTTTGATTCAGCCTTTCTTGGATTTTTTTCAAACATTGTACACTTCGGCGAACGCTGAAGTGGTCGTTTAATGCGTAATCACGTTATCATATGTTTTATGTGCAAAAACGTTCGCTGTCAGGTGAATATTATGGAAATGGTAGAATGACCAAGAATGAAGTGCGTTCAGGGTGTCGGTGGCGGATCCAGGGGGTAACGGGGGGTATGCGCCTCTCCCGATCGTCATGGAATTTTTAAAAAGTATGGCTCCCACGCTTGCTATGGCATATTAACGAGGCGCTTATTACCGTTTTTAGCACCGATTATAAATTACCATGTTTAAGGCTAGAGCGTTGCTGCCTCGGGCTGCAGAAGTCGAGCATCATGCCACATTTTGCGAAACGTTCACTACTAATGTGCTATCTGATATGTATATCTGATTTGCAGGGCTGACAAATGTTATGTCATTACGAGCGAGACTGCATATGCCGACTGAGTTTGAATATAACTGGGAAACATTTAACTTGCTGCTGACGTGTTGGACGAGTACAGGAGTGAGACACTGTTCTGCTTGCTAGACTGCGTGATGAATAGAGTACGCTTACTGGCTCTCGCTCCTATGACTACTTTTGTACTGCAGCATGACACACTACGCTGCTCTACATGGAACGTTTTTGAGTGGAATATAGTCAGTGGAATGGTGAATGGATAAGTTTGATGTCGGGACAATCTGTTTTTTTTTTATTTCACTGTCGATTTTAATTTTAAAGACGATGGTACCATTTTTTAAGTACTCAAAGCACTTAAATGATTTTTGAAGAAAACAAACACTTCAGAATGCCTCTCTTTGTGATTGGTCAAAATATCGGTGACGTCACGTATGTCGAGGGTAGCGAAGGTCGACTGCCGGGCATTCGATTTTGTGTATAGGATGCTGCCGAGTTTGGATTCATCGTGTCTGATTTAGCCTAAGTGTGAACCGGCAGTGGATCTCAGAAAGCGCCGCTATACTACTTGCCTGGGGCCAAGGTGCAAAAATACAACTTACAGTAAGCCAGACACGATATTCATTGGCCTTCCGAGTTCAGACAAGAAGAGGATGCTGTGGAGCGATGCTACGAGCCGAGATGGTCCTCAATCCCTCACTCACGGGTGTTGATTCCTGAAAATGATTGGGGGAAACAATTGAAGGCAATGGGCAGGCTGAAATGAATTGGTGGCATGCTGCATATAGTGCCAGGGGTGTCGATTTTTTAAGAAAAAAACATCGGGTGCCGAAATGAATTAGACCCCCCATCCCCTCCCCCCGAAAAAAAAGCTCCTCGGATTTCGCCAACTATATTTTCAGGTCTCAATCATTCTGATTTGTATTTCACAATGTGTATGTTTATGTTTATTCAGCATCTTCGCCAACGGGAAAATCGTCCAATAACAGGTGAAGGCACATAAACATGAGCAATGCACAATATATATCAACATACAAACTGTGAGTCATAGCATGCGACTACAGAGTCATACAGCGGACTCGGGTCCATCGTCATCGTCAACGTCATCTATATCGGCAACGTCACTGTCACCCTCACCTCATTCAACACACCAACAAACACACAACGGCTTAAATCAAATATATATGCACCCGTATGCAGGCTAAAACACACCGACCTTGATGGAGCAGTGGAGCACAGCAGGCCTGAACTGTGATGACGACGGGTGGAGGTATTTTCTCGGTGCCTAACATTAGGAAGGGAGAAGCCAAAGTTTTGGTGGGGCGAGTTCCGGGTCGGGAAGGGGACATAGTTTCCACAAAACAATAGCAATCGAAAACAATGTCCTTTGATCAAATACGTGCATTGATGTATTCATCGTGATCGCCTATTCTAGTCAGTCACCACACGTGACACCAAACACACTAAAATGCACAACGGACCTCATACATCAATAAACTCAATCGTTCTGCTATTTATTTTTACAACAGTTTAAAAACTCCACCCGTACCCAATGACGAAACCAATAGCAAGAGTAGGCCACACTGGGTACACGCCTCTCCGATCACGGCGAAGGAGTCCGAAAAGGTCAGTTCAGGAGATTCCCAGAAGTGCCGTCCGACGGCCTTGAAATGGACATGTCGGCTCGAATGGTTTCTTTGCTCTAGAGTCGGAAGTATAAAGTGCAAAACTTAGGAAAATGGGAATAATATCAGAAATCAACAGTTCTCAAATCGTTGGAATTGGAATGGTCCTCGCACCAGGTGTGTCGCAACAGGAGCATTTTTACTGCAACCCTGTTGGTACTTGTAATCCTTTCCCTCCAAAAGGTTAAGTGCGCTGTTTTATATACCTTTGGTAGTGCTTGGACCCACCATATTTACCTGCTTGACCTCATTCACCAATTTGATTTATAATTCCCCTTGAAATTGACTTGGGACGGATTAAGGAGGATAATATTCACACATCTTAGTCACATTACATTTGAATGATTCATAAACATTGCACTTGAATGATAAATTACAAGAATTCATAAAACACTTTCAAGCAGAAACTTACCACCATACCTAACCCATTCGCTTGCTTCATGGAGGCAAATGTGTGTAAAAACGTACCCTGTTACCACCTTAAAGCACAATAATACTCAAACATGAGGTATCTGGCATTAATATATAAACCTCGTGCAGAAATCAGAAAATGACACAGGACGAACTTGTTGGCGCTTACCTGCCAACTTCTTCCTCTACTATTTCTTTGGGAATTAGATAGCAACATGTTATTCACTGTCTAAAATCACTTCAACATGCAGACACATCAGGCGTGAAGTGCGCTAAAACGAAGCAGCGCGACGTACATGAGTTTGGTCACCGAATTAGACATCGCACGCAAGTGCACCGCAGATGTCTCACCTCCGTCATGTCTGTCGACCACAGTCGCTAGTGTGAGATTCTAGGATTTTTGTACTTTAACTATATATCTTTGGATGTTACGGCGAAGGAGGCTAAAATACAAGAAGGCAATGAGCAGGCCCAGATTGATTGGGGGAACACACTCTATGTGGTCCCATGTTCGTGTTGAAATCATTGGCGGGGGCAAAACTAACGTTGATGTGGCATTTGTCCCCTCGAAAGTATATATAACACCCCTGCCTGAGCGTCAACCTACGCCCTGCAGGATGGTCGTGCGGATTCAGGGATGACCGGCTGATTCAGGGATATGTCCCCATGGAACCTGCGCCCCTCCGGGAATATTCGAGTGTTCCCCTTCCTTCAGAGCATCCTTCAGAGTGCTCAAGTACACGCCCGTCCCTGCTAAACGGATTTTCGTTTCGCCCCTTGAGGTATTTTTGCAGGGTGCACCTCCTAAGAAATGGCGCCCCCAGACAAATACCCCTCACCCATGACGATTCCTGGAACCCACCCTGATTAAGATATAGGGTGCACACGCAGTACCCGAATGCTGTCAACTACAAACATTCCCAGCGTTGCTTCGCAAGTGTGTATGGAGTCATGATTACATGGGATACACATGCCGAATGTCGCACAAAATTGACAAGACGATGATTGAAGTTAGACAATAAAAGCACAATTACGATATTTTGCAAGTTTTTCGCCATTTCTGTTTGCTTATCATGAACCCAACATTATTTTCACTACTTATCATCAAAATTTATCCATAACTTTTCATCTTACAACATTTCATTTCAGGTCTAATATGCATGGGAGTGGGCGGCGTGCTCAATCTTTTACCCATATACCGTTGCTCCAGCCGGGACCGGCCGGAATAGGACGAAGACCGTGCGGCGAGTAGGCCGTCTTGTTATATATATATATATATATATATATATATATATATATATATATATATATATATAGGTCAATGCATGATGCCATTGACATAGAGGTCAATGCCTGATGCTATCAATTCCTGCCGTAGTAAAGCTATGATATCACTAAACTTCCAGGAAGACATCGGTGCGCATTATAATGTAATGTTATCCTTGGTGACATTTAACACGCGCCCTGGAGGGCCTCTGAAAATTACGCGCTCTGGAGGGGGCGGATTTCGCCCTCCCCCTAAGATATCGGCTTCTATTAAGGCTAGAGCAATTAAATTCACAGGTTAGGTGGGCACGACAGTGAACTCTATTGTGGCAAATTTCATGACCTTAGGTCAATATCCTCAAGCTCAAATCAGGTTAAAATAACAAAATTTCCTGGTTTTACGTGGCTTGGCTTGTCATTGTTATGGATTGCCGTGATTGTGTTTAAATGCTCCAAAATTGGCATTAATGATGTTTTGGACATTGCTAATGATGCAATGTAAATGCGGGCTCCGCCATTTGACCTCAGGTCACCCATATGGGAACACTTTATCAGGTCATTACCTGCTCCAGTTACCGGAACCGGGCTGCCCACCCGACTGCTCCATTGGACGGCTCGGCACAATCGGCTTCGCGAAGAAAGGAGTGAAGTACACGAAAAAAAATACATGTGAAATACAATGTGCGAGAGGAAAGCGTCTGCCGACCGGTGATAGAGCTGTTTGTAAGCTAGGATGCAGATGATGTAAATGTAAATGAGCTTCAAATTTGACCATAATTGGGAGTCATCAATGTATATTTGTTTCCAGTTTTTCAACTTTGCTATTCTCCAGTGGATGAAAGCATCAGTTTATGAAAATAGCATGCAAAAATACTTCACAGCTCTGCTCAAGTGAGGCATTGCCTTCGTGCCTTACATGGGCGGACCGCCCCTGGAATACAGCATGGAAACGCTTAGGCACACAATGGCAAAGAGTGGATTTCCGGATGTGTAGGGAGAAACATGCAAAGCGACATCAATCGCATGAAATTCATAATTCATTTGCATTTATGACAACATTCCAGTTAACCAAGTTTGGTTCCATTAGCCTGTCATGAACTTGACCTGACTTGACCTCAGCGACCTGACATGACTTTTAAATTATGTAGCATAACAATATGCATCAAACGAGTCCCTGGTGTTGTCAAGAACACCTACCTTTTGCCAATATACGGGAAGCGCATCGGCGCTGATTTTCGTGGTCTGGCGCTGCGATGTTTTTTTTTAATTGAACGGCCCCTAACTCGAAAAAGTTTCGGTTGATTTTCATTTTTCTTCTCTTAAACAATGCGCCGGGAATCTCGAAGCAGGTATGCAAAAAAATGCGTATATCGGCCTGAACAACATGGAGTCATGTACGAGAAATCAGAGGAATTGGCGGATTTCGCCCTCCCCTCCAGGGCGTGTGCTAACCTGCCATGCACTTGACCTGACTTGACCTCGGTAGCCTGATATGACTTCGAAACAATGTGGCACAACAATATACATCAAACAAGTCGCTAGTGTTGTCAAGAACACCTCCTTTTTGCCAATATACGGGAAGCGCATCAGCGCCGACATTTGTGGTCTGGCGCTGAGGAATTGTTTTGACTTTAGCGACCCGTAACTCGAAAAAAAATTGGTCGATTTTCATTTCTCTTGCTTTAACCCGCGCCGGCTTTCCGGTCAAATCCTCACACCCCGTCCCTAGGGGAGGCGGTTGAAGACCCCACTCTAAAACACAAACTAAGCATCGCACGCAAACTGAGAGAGGTGTCATCGAAAAGCGCTCGACGAATAAGGTTCGAGTCCACCCTCCAAAACAATTTCCCCCAAAACTGACGTCACCGGGTGCTAGATTTTCACGACTTTTCACGACTTACATTATGTTTTTGACTCTGGGGAGTTCATTTTGGGGATATATGAAAAACAAAATTTATTTGGAATGGGAAAAAGACAGCGAAATCGACCAGGGCCACAATTTTTTTGGCCCCCAAAAGATTAAAATTAAAGTTAAACAATTAAAAACTATCAAAATTTTGAGTTCACGTTTTCTTTAGTTGTCCTTTTCCAATGGATAGAATAGACCGAGAAACGTTGTTGGAAGTTAACTTGCCCTAATAAAAAATGCTTACTTTAGCCAGAATCCTGTATTTGAACTGCAATTTGGCAAATACGCGAAATATATATGCAGTCAAAAACAAACAAAAAATAAACTCGTACGTGTTGTTGCATCCGTAATGATAAACAAACGCTGAAAGTTTCATTAAAATATCTGTATCCGTTAAAGCGTGACGATTGGTTAAACTTTTTTGGAAGTGACCTCACTTGACCTTGACTAACTCGTTGACCCTAGATGACCTGATCCAAAAGTTTTGAGTCAGCATGTCAAACTGATGTGAGAAAGGGTATGCCAGATTTGGGCGCGTTGCCGCGCGCCGTTCGTCCGCTATCCGCGAAAAACTTGAGGGGGCGGTTGAAGACCACCCCGAGACGGGACGGGACGGGACGGGTTAAACAACGACAATTAATCCTCAATAAAGAAACAAAACTTGTGATTCATAAATCAATTATCAAGTTATTCAAACACTTAGGTAGAGCTTACAGTGTACCATTACCATGGAATCACAGTTAACCCACTATGGAAAAGAAGCATAAAGTAAATGTGAATGCATAAACAGCTTCTCTTTCACCGGAGGTTAAGCCATAGTGTGCAGCTAAAGCACATAATTTATGGTCCTTCCCATTATTTCACACATTTTACTCAGAACATTGTACAAGCTGTTGCTGTTTGTTCACACTACACAACAATACCCTGGATATGAAAGAGAAAGGTTAGCTGCTGAATTACCACCATAATATATTATCTACCTTTTCGAGCTTCATGTTTTCTTGAAAATCGTTCAGTCTAGTGCGACAAGCATTAATCTTGTTCTCCATGACGTGATTCGGTTGAAAAACCTGGCGTAGAAATACCCAATCCAGATTTCGCTGCGCGTCTCTGGCTTGGCCACTTTGAAGCTCAACATATCTAACGTCATCACTACGAGTAGGTTTTTAATCGAAGACAGCACTTCACTGAAATCATTTAATTCCTTTGGAAATGCACCTCCTATGAGCGAAATACTTCAGTTTTGTATGCGAAATATCACATACGTTTTTGCAACAAAATACCCATTACGTGAAACTTGTCCATTTGTTTCTCTGCCGTGCCATGCCCAGGAGAAAGTGTCACCAAATCATGTTCCTTTTCTTGAAATCCGTTTCACTCCACCGTAAGTGGCATGACTGGTTGCTTTCCTGACCCCTGGGATATTTTCAGTTCCTTGAAGAGGTGTACCGACTGGCAAGCGTCAGTGGGTGCACCTCCTCAAGGGTACACCTCCTACAATCACACAGAAGGTGGAGTGCGGTATCGGCAGGCTTCGACATCGGCCGTGTTCTCCGAAGTTCGAACGAAGGTGCGTAACGATAATTGCAGATTTGTCCCACAGAGGCGTAGAGGTGCAAACATATGTCGAAGGTAAACTTGACCGTGAATCACAGAGATGTTTGAATCTTTGTGATACGATACGATACGTCGTTGTCTGACGACTAAGACTGAGCCCTAGTCGTCACACAACGACGTACCCACTCAATTTCATACCTGAAATTGTATAACGCCGGATTGGATTCAGCCCGTGAAAATGACTCAAACCTACAAGGTCATATTAGGCCAATATACGAACCTTGACTCAAGTCCCTGGAGATGGTTAGGAAGGTAGAGCTTGATTTGTTTTGCCGTTAGTTTTTAAGAATTATCATAGACAAATATCTAAATATTGACCATAATTAGTGATGATCAAACGGAATAGCTCAGGTCGGGCCAGAATCGCGACTTTTCATGCGAAGCACGCATGCGTGCGTGTTGTGTTGTGAAGTATCCTGGGAAATATGTATAAATATGTAGTTCATGCAATAAGACCAGTATAATAGAGGTAGCGAATAGACAGATCGACAATGTAGATTGATAAAGTGATAACTTCAGCATTCGCCTAAATGTACAATGCTTGGAAAGTAATTTCATGGAAAAGTAAAACCAAATCAAATATGGTTAGATCAGATGAGGTCATATGCGTGCAGGTCAACGATTGGATATGTAATATTGTGTTGCACTATTTGCGCGGCGTTGAAACTGAATTCAGATACGATCTCACATGGAACAGCAATATTATGTATAAGACAGTATCGTTTAGAAAATACCTGATACTTGACCTGACCTCATGTCATTGACATTTCGTATGTTTTAAACCGCAACCCTCAGTACGTGCAATTGGTCATATTTTTGGCATGGAAATTTATCCCAAATTAAATCTTCCGCACACGTGTGGTACGGCAAAAAACGAACGAATTAACATAATTCAGCTCAGTAGCATTGAGTTGCATAAAAAGGTGAGAGAGTGGCGTTATTCGTTTTAATATAGTAGCAGCATGACCTTAGTTTGGTATTGACATGCTTCCATTACTCCGAATGACGGCAATTCTAAACTTGTGAGGCCTTATTATCCTTGACACGGCCCAGGTAATTGACCTTTTCCGACAGTGATTCATACAGATTATGCAACGCAGATGTGCTGCATAGGTAAGATGAATATATGATAAGGTAATGATATGTCATCAATGATGATAAGGTAATTGATGTTCGGTTTCTCTGTGTTTGCTCCTTCGGCCGCATGCTAAGAAAAACCCGTGGGTGGCTGTTTATATCCCTTCCCCGTCCCTGGCCAAGCTAGGATTAATCTCGCTCCTCAAGCCACCCCAGCAACAACTCGGATTAATTTTTTTTTAAACTTAACATGAGAGACATCCATATGTAGGTGTTGGGGAAACGGAGCATGTTCAGACACCCCTTCCCCTCTTTCCTCATGTACGTATTTTTATTATGTAATGAAAAATTAATCCTCAATAAATAAACAAAATTTGCTGTGATTCATAAATCAATTATCAAGTTATTAAAACACTTAGGTAGAGCTTACAGTGTACCTTTACCATGGAATCTCAGTTAACCGACTATGGAAAAGAAGCATAAAATAAATTTGAATGCATAAACAGCTTCTCTTTCACTGGAGGTCAAGCCATAGTGTGCAGCTAAAGCACATAATTTATGGTCCTTCCCATTATTTCACACATTTTACTCAGAACATTGCACAAGCTTTTGCTGTTTGTTCACACTACACAACAATACCCTGGAGATAAAAGAGAAAGGCTAGCTGCTGCATTACCATCATAGTATTTTATCTACCTTTCCGAGCTTCATATTTTCTTGAAAATCGTTCAGTCTAGTGCCACAAGCATTAATCTTGTTCTCCATGACGTGATTCGGTTGAAAAAAAACTGGCGTAGAAATACCCGATCTAGATTTCGCTGCGCGTCTCTGGCTTGGCCACTTCGAAGCTCAACATATATGACGTCATCACTACGAGTAGGTTTTTAATCGAAGACGGCATTTCACTGAAATCATTTAATTCGTTAGTAAAGGCACCTCCTATGAGCGAAATACTTCAGTTTTGTATGCGAAATATCACATACGTTTTTGCAACAAAATACCCATTACGTGAAACTTGTCCATTTGTTTCTCTGCCGTGCCATGCCCAGGAGAAAGTGTTACCAAATCACGTTCCTTTTCTTGAAACCCGTTTCACTCCACCGTAAGTGGCATGACTGGTTGCTTTCCTGACCTCTGGGATATCTTCAGTTCCTTGAGGAGGTTTCAGTTCCTCAAGGCTGCCCTTGTTGCACAAGGTAGGCAAGATAAAGCAGCAAGGGGTCACTCCGTAGCAGGGACATCATATGCCTAGGTGGTCGCCGGCCACCAGGTAGCTGAGGCTTTCCCTACTGTGGAGGTGTCTGGGATCTCTCGAGAGAGGAGTGTTAATAGTGAACAGAGGAGGGGTAGTTCTGGTAGGTCACAGGAGGGGAAGTGGCATGAGGTCAGGGGGTGGAGGATTTGGAGACGCGAACCTAAGGAAAGGGTCAGTGAGTGGCAGGTGGCAGGTGGTAGGAGCGAGAGGAAGTCTAGCCGAACGGCCCAGCGGCCAGGCATATTAACATCAAATATGTTCCAGGCATTGGATGACTGCCCCCAGGATAGTAGTAGTAAGGAGTCAGTGCTGGTCCTAGGAGACTCGGAGACTCTCGTGTGCAACATTTAGAGCGGGTATTTTGTAAAGGTAGGAGGGACAGGAGGTGCATCACCAGGCCTGGTGCCAAGGTGAAGGACCTGGTACCTGTGGTGGCACAGGTCACCAGTGATCACCCGTTTAATACAGTCATAGTGCGTGTAGGGGTAAATAACATAGGTCCTGCTAGGAGTGAGAAGCTTCTGCGGGAGTACAGGGCCCTTCTGGCCACCCTGTAGGGTACCAATAGTCATTGTAACAGCAATTTTGCCTAGGGCTAGAGCCTCCCCTGAGTGGAGCTCTAGGGCAGTGGCAGCTAACGCTAGGGTAGGAAAGCTCTGTCATGAGCTAGGTTTTACATTTGTAGACGAGTGGAGCAGGTTGTATGCATCGGGGGACCTCTATCAGAGGGATGGCCTGCACTTCTCTGAGAAGGGGGTCCATGTGTTAGGCAAAGTGTACGAGCATGTCCTTCAGGGAAACTAGGAAATGGGGTGGGGAGGGATGAAATTGCATTGCCAACTCAGGAATATTCCAATAGTGTCAACCAAGGCAATAGAACCTCAAAGTCTGCAAATAGGGACAGCAACAGTTCAAGGGGACAGAGTGTTAGTTCTTCTAGTGATAAAAGAACTCCTCAGTATGAAAAAGCCAAAGGTGGTTAAGGAGCATTTGTTAAGTGTATGATGTTTAATGTTCAGAGTATCCGATCAAATTTGATGAGTTCAAGTGTTATGTTGCTGAGGAGGAACCAGATTTTGTTTGCATTACTGAGGCATGGGTCAGTGAAGGGTATTTTGGAGATAGCTTAGAGGACTATGAGATCCAGGGATACAATAAGTTTTCGTGCAATAGGGGTCCAGCAATGAAAGTGGGTGGTGTAATGCTCTATATAAATAGCTTATTCAGTTCTCAAAAAGTGGCAGGTGGGGACAAAAATGTGTTTGTGGGGTCCATTTGGCTTGATGTCACTGTGGGAAAAGGCAACAGCAATACTCTTAGTATAGGAGCTTTCTACCGATCAGGAACCCTGCCACATTCTCAGCAACTGGAGCTTGACAAGGTGATTTGTGAGGAAATCAGTAGAAACTTTAAGAGGAAGTGCCTTATTCTTGGTGACTTTAATCTAAAAGGTTATGAAAATGCTGGTGTTGGAAAATGTTTAGGAAATGCCTCGAAGAGGACCTGTTCCTACACCAGTTTGTATCGGAACCTACCAGGCATGGTTCATTCTTGGACCTTGTATTCTCGGATTTAAGTGACTCGGTTCAAGACTTGACTGTAGGCGAAACTCTGAGAAGAAGTGACCACAACATAGTTAGATTCAAGGCACATGTAGGGGAAATTCTCAAGGATAATTTGGTAAAGGTTTCAAATTTCAACAGAGCAGACTTTGACTGCATGAGAGCGGCTTTAAGTGCCATCAGATGGGAAAAAGAATTCTCCAATTTAAATGCCTGTGAAATGTGGGAAATGTTCAAATCTTACTTCAAGGAAATTCAGATAAGACATGTCCCCCAAAAGCAAACACGCAAAAGAAGGGTAGGAAAGCCAGCATGGCTTACACCAGACTTGATAAAGGCAATTAAGGCTAAGAGAACTGCATTTAGAGTCTTTAAAGAAGCCTCAAATGTCGTTAGTCTAAAGGCGTATCGAAAAGCTAGAGACACTGAAGCAAAAAAACAAAGCAGCAAAGCGTGCAAAAGAACTGGATTTAGCTAGAAACTGTAATGGGGACAGTAAAAAGTTCTTTAGTTTCTACAAGCTGAGTAAAGTTTCTAGCATAATTGGTCCACTGAAAGTAAACGGGACTACATTGGGTGAGAATAGTGAGATGGTTGAGGAGCTGAGCAAGCAGTTTAAATCAGTGTTTACATTGGAAGATATGACCAATCTGCCGACCGTACACCATAGTTCAGTGACGTGGGATCTGACAAATGATGTTGATTTCATTGATAGTGATGTTGTTTACAATCATATCAGGAAAATCAAGCCAAACAAGGCAGCAAGACCTGATGATATTTATGCTAGGGTGTTGCGGGAAACTGAAAAGGAACTGGCATTCCCACTTAGCATACTATTTTGTAGATCGGTTTCACAAAATGAAATTCCAACCGATTGGAAAAGGGCAAATGTAGTTCCTATTTTCAAGAAAGGAGAAAGAGGGAAAGTTGAAAACTAAAGGCCAGTAAGTCTCGCATCCCTAGTCTGCAAGGTACTCGAATCAATTATCAAGGATAGAATCGTTAGTTATCTGGAAGGTAGCAGATTGATTCAAGATACTCAACATGGGTTTAGAAAAGGACGATCGTGTCTCACAAACCTTCTGGACTTTTTGAACTTCGCCACAGAACAATTTGATCAGGGAAATCAGGTTGATGTAGCATATCTTGACTTTAGTAAGGCCTTTGACATGGTACCCCATGAACGGTTAATGATAGAGCTTCAGTCCCATGGTATTGCAGGTAGCATCTTAAAATGGATAGAGTTGTGGCTTTCAGATAGACAGCAAAGAGTGATGCTAAATGGTACAAAGTCATCATGGCAAAATGTTCTTAGTGGAGTCCCCCAGGGGTCAGTACTGGGGCCACTACTGTTCATTATATTTGTAAATAACTTTGAAAGTGGCCTAAGCAGTAACGTTTTGAAATTTGCGGATGATTTGAAGGAAAAAGAGGACTGAAGAAATTGAGGAAGGAAAAAAAGATATGCCTGACTTATCCCAATCTCATTTTAGCTTTTCCTAGGTAAAAATGTGCAAAACGTCACTTGTAAACACTGAAAACTGCAATAATGAACCCTTAAATCATGTCACACAGTATAAGTGAGAGTGGTCACATTTTAACCACATGAAGAAATTGAATATGTTTTCACTTAGATATAGAAGGCTGAGAGGAGATCTCATCGAGGTCTTTAAATTTGTCCATGGTCTGGAGAGGGGAAACCTTGGGGAAATGTTTGAATTGAACAGAAATGATGCAATTAGAGGTCATAATTTCAAAATTAAACTTAACCACAGCAGAACAAGGTTAAGGCAAACTTTCTCCACCAACAGGGTAGTGGAACACTGGAACCAGCTGCCAGAAAACATTGTCAGTAGCAGCACATTGAACATCTTTAAAAACAGCATAGACAATCATTATAAGAATAGAGGGCTTGCTTTTCAGTATTACAGGGAGGGCTGATTGACAGATTTGGTGGGGAACTGGTTCAGTGTACAGAGTGCAACCAAGAAGGGCCCTTGTGGCTCATAGTTGCACTAATCTTTTATGTCTTTACGTCTTTATGTCTTATGTACCGACTGGCAAGCGTCAGTGGGTGCACCTCCTCAAGGGTACACCTCCTACAATCACACAGAAGGTGGAGTGCGGTATCGGCAGGCTTCGACATCGGCCGTGTTCTCCGAAGTTCGAACGAAGGTGCGTAACGATAATTGCAGATTTGTCCCATAGAGGCATAGAGGTGCAAACATATGTAGAAGGAAAACTTGACCGTGAATCACAGAGACGTTTGAATCTCTGTGATACGATACAATACGTCGTTGTCTGACGACTAAGACTGAGCCCTAGTCGTCACACAACGACATGCCCAACAAATTTCATACCTGAAATTGTATAACGCCTGATTGGATTCAACGCAACACCACGCATGCGTGGTGTTGTGTTGTGAATTATCCTGGGAAATATGTATACATATGTAGTTCATGTAATAAGGCCAGTATAATAGAGGTAGGGAAGAGACAGATCGACAATGTAGATTGATAAAGTGATAACTTCAGCATTCGCCTAAATGTACAATTCTTGGAAAGTAATTTTATGGAAAAGTCAAACCAAATAAAATATGGTTAGATCAGATGAGGTCATTTGCGTGCAGGTCAACGATTGGACATGCAATATTTTGTTGCACTATTTGCGCGGCATTGAAACTGAATTCAGATACGATCTCACATGGAACAGCAATATTATGTATTAGACAGTATCGTTTAAAAAAAAAACCTGATACTTGGCCTGACCTCATGTCATTGACATTTCGTATGTTTTAACACGCGCCCTGGAGGGCCTCTGAAAATAACGCGCCCTGGAAAGGGGGGGCGGATTCGGCCCCCCCCCCCTAAGATCTCAGCTCCTATGAAGGCTAGAGCAACGAAATCCACAGGGTGGATGGGCACGGTAGTGAACTATATTGTGTGCAAAGTGCATGACCATGACCATGACCTTCAAGGTCAAATGAGGTCAAAATAGCAAAATATTCTGGTTTTGCGTGGCTTGGCTTGTCATTGTTATTAATCACTGTGGTTATGTTTAAATGCTCCAAACATGGCATTAATGATGTTTTGGACATTACTATTGATGCAATACAGATGTCAGATCCGCCATTTGACCTCATGTCACCTATATAGGAGCACTTTATTAGGTCATTACCTGCTCCAGTTACCGGAACCGGGCTCCCATCCCGACTGCTCCGTTGGGCGGCTCGGCACAATCGGCTTCGCAAATAAAGGAGTGAAATACATGAATAAAGGATGGAAATGCTTAGGCACACAATGACAAACAGTAGATTTCGGGATATGTAGGGAGTAACATGTAAAGTGACATCAATCGCATGACAGTCAATTGCATTTATGACACATTCCAGTTGACCAAGTTTGCCTCCATTATCCTGTCATGAACTTGACCTGACTTGACCTCGGCGACCTAACATGACTTTTAAATTATATAGCATAACAAGATGCATCAAACAAGTCGCTAGTGTTGTCAAGAACACTTCCCTATTGCCAATATACGGGAAGCGCATCAGCGCCGATTTTTGTGGTCTGGCGCTGTCAATTGTTTTTTATTTAACGGCCCCTAACTTGAATACTTCTCGGCCGATTTCCACTTTTCTTGCTTTAAACAATGCACCGGTCATTTCTAAGCTGGTACGCGATAACTTTGTCGTATATCGGCCGGTACAATATGGAGTTATGTACGAAAATTCGGAAGGATTGGCGGATTTCGCCATACCCCCTCTAGAGCCGTGTGTTTACCTGTTATGAACTTGACCTGACTTGTCCTCAGTGACTTGACATGACTCTGGAACAATGTAGCATGACAATGTACATCAAACAAGTCGCTAGTTTTGCCAAGAACACTTCCTTTTTGCTAGTATACCGGAAGCGCATCAGCGACGATATTTGTGATCTGGCGCTGGGAAATCTTTTTGACTTTAGCGACCCTTAACTCGAAAAATCTTCGGTAGATTTTAATTTTTCTTACTTCAAACAACGCGGCGGTCATTTATTGGCAGGTACACAAACAATGGCATATATCGGCCGGTAAAATCTGGAGTTATCTACGAAAAACAGGAGGGGTGGGCGGATTTCGCCCCCCCCCCCCTCCAGGGCGCGTGTTAAGCCACAACCCTCAGTACGTGCAATTGGTAATATTTTTGGCACGTAAATTTATCCCGCATTCAATATTCCACACTCGTATGGTACGGCAAAAAAACGAACGAATTAACCTAATTCAGCTCAGTAGCCTTGACTTGCATAAGAAGGTGAGAGAGTGGAGTTATTCGTTTTAATATAGTAGCAGCATGACCTCAGTTTGGTATTGACATGCTTCCATTACTCCGAATGACGGCAATTCTAAACTTGTGAGGCCTTATTATCCTTGACACGGCCCAGGTAATTGACCTTTTCCGACAGTGATTCATTCAGATTATGCAACGCAGATGTGCTGCATAGGTAAGATGAATATATGATAAGGTAATGATATGTCATCAATGATGATAGGGTAATTGATGTTCGGTTTCTCTGTGTTTGCTCCTTCGGCAGCATGCTAAAAAAAAACCTTGAGTGGCTGTTTATATCCCTTCCCCGTCCCTGGCCAAGCTAGGATTAATATCGGCGATATTATCAAAGGTGGCGGAAGCCGCACGTTGCAGTGCTGTCTGTGAGAACGTTTCCGTTCTCAGGGAAATATTCTGGAAGCGGCAGAGAAACTGCACGGAAACAGGCTGTAGGTCTGCCTGATGTCTTGCCTCCGGCTGAAAACTAAACTATCGTGCATACGTCGGCCGATGACTGCTTAAATGGTCGTACTATTGACGATGACGCAAACAACATCCATAGCGTGCATAGCATGGCCATGGTCTAGCTGTCCGGAGAACACAAGAAACAACAGGGCACACAAGTGTGCGGTGGATGCTTGACTTTTCTCCAATCCGGGTGCGAATGATGAGATTCTTTGCGTAATTTGGAGCTCATTGCGTCTTAATATCGGCGATTTTATCGCTGTGGCGTAAGTCACGCGCAATGGGTTGCTGTTTGCATAAAACCTTTTGTTGTCGGGGTAATATTGCAGAAATTACGGGATGCACAATGGGCAGATTTGCCTGATGTCCCATCTTCTGGCTGAAAGGTGAATTGGTGTGGTTATTTCAAATTGTTTAGATTTACGAGCTGTTTAACAACCTACTCTGTTTGAAGATGGTGCAAGCCACATCCACAGGGTGCGCATAGGTGGTCACGGTTTGTTTGTCTGAAGAATATTCCCGGAACGGCAGGGCATAATGCGCATGCAGGTATATGCTGGCCTGTTGGAGACATACGGTGCGCAATGATGTGCTTTTTGTGACCTGTTTTCGTCTGTAACTGGTAAGGGGTTTAGTGTGGCAAAACATGCTCTGAGCAGAAGCCTTTCATCCTCTCGGCAATGCTATACTGTTCAAGCTCAGCACAATTCTGCAGGTACACGACCACGTATATTTGAATGTGTGTACAAATACGTTGGAGCATCACTGACATGGAAAGGCGAGAGAGCTTAAGGTTGTTTGTTTTCCCCATAAATGCCTACGAAGTACGTGCAGGGTAGCACAAGCGTGGAGGCGGAATGTGATACCACGTGACATCATAACTTACTCAGGATTCCCAGCCACGCCCTCCGACAACAGCAGAGCCATACACAACATCTTGCAATATCTGTCATAGTCTCGTGCGCGACGAGCGGTTAGTTGCTGCACTTGAGCCGGGTTTCTCCCAGGCAGGAGATATGTATGTCGATCAGGGTCAGCCGCGTGCGCTATCGATGCCGTTTGAAGGACGGAATTTTACCTCGTTGAACCTTCAGATATGACGTCATTAGTTCATGGGTGCATTGGTGTAGCCAAGGTTTCAAAATGGCGGGGACAAACCAGGGACGCGGTAAGTTTGGACGGGACAGAGCCCGCCTTATTTCCCCCAAAACAAACAAAAACGAACAAAAAGTCCTTGGATTTCAGCCACTTCATTTTCAACGTCTGGCTTTCAGATTCACCATTGTTAAAAGTCATACCTTGGGGACAAAAAGTTCCAAGAAAATTAGCCAGTTTCACTCCTTCCACTGCCTTTGAACATCTAGCTTTATATCGTATGTACTAGTCCCGATTTCACAATCACCACATAGCAATACTGTAAGTACGTTAAACGTTGCCCTCCTGTAACAGGCAAAAATAAAATGTTGGACCATGGTTTTATTGGAGTAAACATAGACATAGAATAACCTTTCCCATGCCTTTCCTGTTTTGCTGGGAGACACTTCGATGCAATGACAACCAAAGCAGATAAAGGGTATGGCACTGAGGATATGTGCCAATCCCATGGAAAGTAGCGTCCCTCTGGCCGGGAAGAGGCGCCCCTCTGAAAAAGTGCCAGTGCACCCGCGCGAATTTTTCAGCCAAACACGCCCATATGAAAGAAAAAGACCCCCATTTGAAGGAAAGGTGCCCCTTTGGGAAGGGCCGAATGCAACCTGCCACCTCGAATCTTCCATCCAGAGGCGCCCTGCCAGGTGCTTTCGCAGTGGCGCCACTCCAAAGAAATGGAGCCCATCCAGACACGTGCCCCTCATGACAATTCCTGGATCCGCCCCTGATTACAGCATTGCTCTCTCGCGGTTTGAACTACGGCTGGTTATAAGATCGTGCAATTAACGTGTAACAACTCTTGCAAAGTTCCAAACTTCCGTTGAACCATAAAGAGGAAATGAGACAATTTGAAAATAGTTCTATATTTTACATGTCCGGAACATCAATGTGGCAGTGTAAATTTAAATACCAGCGATGAGCAGGTTATGACGGATTTCTTGGGGGAGCTCCTTGTCATATAGGATATCAGTGCCTGCTATCACAACGGCTCAAAACAAAAAGGGATTTGATCCCCCTATTCCTATTACACTCAATCGTTGTACACACACCGGACCTTCGAAGCCTTCGAAATTATTTCGATGTCTCAACATTTGATAACGTACGGTAAGCCACGTCGAATGACACCCACATAATGCGAATTGAAGCCATAGAAACGAGACGCGAGAACTTTTAAGAACTAAAAGGAACATTTGACCTTGAGGCTTGACCTGACATGGCCCATGGTCCCATCCCATGTACATGGCGACCGAATAAATGAGTTTTTTGCAAATCAATGTAATTTTGCAAATTAATGTAATTTTGCAAATTAATGTAGTTTTGCAAATTAAGGTTATTTCCGAATGGTTCGCTAGAGTACCTCACGGCACGTGGAATGACACCCACGTGATGAAAATCGAAGGCACAGCGACTAGGCGCGAGGACTTGGAGCAATCAAAGCTAAATTTAGATATTGTGGCTTGACATTGACATGTCCTGTTTTGAAATGTTAACGAAGTTCACAACGGACTATTGCTTGATACCAGATGTAAGTAGATTAGGGCGAAGAAAAAAAATGCGAGGCTACTGAAGAAATCGGTTTTACCTTTGACCTTTGAAGTTATGTAGATTCCATAACATAATAATACGACACAAGCCACGTCGGTCGAATGACACCCGTTTGGTGCAAATTGAACCATAGAGATGAGTCGCGAGGACTTCGAAAAATTCAACCCAGCCGTTGACCTTAACATATCCAAGTTTCAAAATGTTCCTCGAAGGTTAGCCATGGGCTATCGCCTCATTGTGGATCTGGGTGGAATTTGGCGGAAACCCCAGAAATAAATTAAAGCGATCGAGGATGTCAGCTTGAATTTTAACCCGTCGAAATTATTGCGAATTATCAACTTTCTGACACCTCGCAACAAGGGACGTCGAATCCATCCATACATCCATTTTCTGCAAATTGAAGCCAACCCATAGAAATCGCTTCAATATCGCCATCAAATAAATTAAGCCAACCTTTGACCTTAAAGTTTGACCTTGGCATGTACCAGTTTGGAATGCTACACGATGGTTCATCACAAGCTTTCGCTTGATAGCAGATTGGGGCAGGTTTGAGTGAAAACGCCAGAAAAAATGGGAGGCGACCGAGCAAACTGGCTTACGTTGGATCTTCACCGCTAAGGTGGACATGTGAGACCTATGTATTTGCTTCCAGCGTGTTCAATAGAAGCAGAAGTATTTGAGAATTGATTCGAGCGATCTTACACCCGTCGATGGATGCCAATGTCAAAACAAATACGCCTCTGGCGAACTCGTCGCTGAATACGAATACGAATACGACGTTAGGTTGATGTACATGCTCAAGGCTTCCCACATTGAGCTCTATATATAACTAGATTACCGACTCGCCACCCGCCGAACGCTCTGCGTCCTATTCCGGCCGGTCCCGGCTTGAGCAGCGGTATATGGGCAAAAGATCGAGGGCGCTGCCCGCTCTCATGCATTTTGGCCTTGGAATAAAGTGTACAGTGAAAAGTTGTGCATGGATTTTGATTTAAAACTAGTGCAAATTGAAGCTGGGTTCATGATGAAGGGATAGAAATTGTGTAATATCGTGTAAAATATTGTAATTGCACCTTTGAGGTCTACCTGTGTTGCGAACTTTGTGCGGTATTTGGCATGTGTGCCCCATGGAATTAAGACCCCGTAAACCCGGTACATGCTAGCGAAGTAACACTGAGAATGTTTGTAGTTCACAGCATGTCTTCTGCGTGTGCATCCTGTATCCTAATCATGGTCGGATCCAGGAATTTCCATGGGAGAGGGCATTTTCTGGGCGCGCCGTTTCTTACGAGGTGCACCCTGAGAAAATACTTGAATGGGCGCCTTCGGCCGAAAATCCATTTAGCAGGGGATGGGACGTGTAATTCAGCACACTGAAGGGATGCTTCTGGCTGAAAATATGAAGAGGAGCACTCGAGTCTTCCCGGAGCAGCGTTGGAAATACCCGGCTGAATTGGACGTGCTCTCCGGAGGGGGCAGGTGGGCTCATAGGCCCTTACTTCACGTTGCGGTCAAGACCAACCAAACGGCCTTGACCGGTCACCACACGGCTCCCTGCCACGTGAGCGAGCAGGCCCGTCGGGTGATAGCATGCAGGGGTGGACTATGATATTGCTTCTGTTCTCCGGAGCACACGTCCAGAAGTGTCCAGTATTTATGACCATGTCCCGGAGGTTCCAAGTACTATGTAGACATGTCCCTGAATCCCCTGACCATCCCTAAATCCGCACGACCACCCTGCAGGGTCAATCCACGGGTTGACG
Source organism: Imbricaverruca yamaguchii (assembly GCA_034440575.1). Taxonomy (NCBI): domain Eukaryota; kingdom Metazoa; phylum Arthropoda; class Thecostraca; family Neoverrucidae; genus Imbricaverruca; species Imbricaverruca yamaguchii. The sequence continues at coordinate 244,561 of JAOTOL010001241.1, forward strand.
CTGAAGCAGGGGTATTGCTTTATATATTTTCGAAGGGACAAGTGTCACATCAATGCCTGGCTTTGCCCCCGTCAATCATTTGCTTTAACACGGGACCCTATGAAGTGTGGTCCCTTAATCACTTTGGGTCTCCCCATTGCCTTCATGCATTTTGACCTCCCTCCCCCCCCCTCCCCGCCCGAATAATCCCAGAAATTAACATCAGTGTTTTCAAGACTTCCTCTTCACTTGTAGTTCTTTCTATCAGAGCGGGACCTGTTGAAAGAGCGTAGTCAAGAGGGCAGGTGTGGATCCAGGATTTTTCATGGAAGGAGCATGTCTGGTGCCACTGGATGAGACCCACCCCCAGAGGTGCGTTCAGCTGAAAATTTATAGAGGCGCACTCGAGGGTCTTTGAAAGGAGACTTCGGCTGAAAATTCAAGGGAGCACTCAATGATTCTAAGAGGCACATTTTTATCTTTATCATTTTTATCATTTTTATATTTTTAGCCTTTAGCTAAAAAAAATAGTGTTGCACTCATGCCTCACTGTATGTCCACACCACAGCGTATCATAACCTCCACAGTTCATAACCTCCACAGGTCACAACTTCCACAAATTCAATACATCGCAGCGGTCATAACCACCACAGGTCATAACCTCCACAGCTCACAACCTCCACAGCTCTGAAGAGTTCATAACCCCCACAGCTCACAACCTTCACAAGTCCGCAACGGTCATAACCTCCACAGGTCGTAACCTCCACAACTCCGAAGCGGTCATAACCTCCACAGGTCATAACATCCACAGGTCGTAACCTCCACAGCTCACAGCCCCCACAAGTACGAAGCGGTCATAACCTCCACAACTTAGCAGCGGTCATACCCTCCACAGGTCACAACCTCCACAGATTCAAGAACGTTTTTAATTTTCTAGAAGCATCACTTCAGATAGCTATCGCTAGGTAGCAGCACGGTCTACGTATTGCACTAATGAGATTGAATGCTGAATCATAGGTAACAATATTTCTCGCCAGATGGCAGGATGATACAATTGAGTACGTGCACTTCTGGTGCAGCTTTCCTATTGTTCGAGAGCTCGGTAGCCCGCGCATCGACGCGTGGGAAAGTAGTACGTTGCGCAGTGGCGGATGATTGTATAACATTCACACGATTTTCGCCTGCAATGCGTCGACGCGTCAGAAAATAATGCGACACGCAGTGGCGGATGGTGGCAAGACATTTGCATGCTATCCGTCTGCAATATAATGCCTTTTCATGGCCTGGTCAGGCGTAGGAACGTCCTCAAAAGTGAGTGGGTCAGGGTGAACAGCAGGGACGCATCAAGGAATTTCGCAAAGTACCATAGTTGAGCACTTTTGGATAGATAGTTCACCTTACAAGTTTGCACTCAATGCTAGTAAGAACGAAGCCTACTTGCTGGCCGATGAAGAAATAATTATTATGATTATTGTTGGAGAGGATGGTAAAAGGAAAGACGGGTGATCGCTGGTTGAAGATGCGGTCTGTGGGAGACAATGATTGGCAAGCTGACAGAATGGGGAAAAGAAAAACGCTATAAATAATAGCATGATATTGTGTTCGTCCTCCGGGCCTTATCAGACATCTCAAACATTTGTGTAGTTTACATTGTGCACTTTAGAATATTTGCCACTTGAAACGAAATGCTACAACTGCATCACGTGACACCCGGCTGAAACGGAATGAAAGCGCATATGTTGAAGACCAACAAAGCAGTACAAAATAGCTGATAGGTGACAACACACGGCACCTCATAAAGTGATAACGTGTTCAGACGTAGGGCCGCAATGGCCCATCCTGAATTCATTTCGATGACTAGCTATCTTGTTCTCACGTTTTCTGGTGGATAAGAAATCCGGATAACCGCTTAGCTTTGACGCACCTCATCTCTGATTAAATAACAACGCTTCCAGATTGGCTACTGAACTGAGACTCCAGTTAGGTGTTCTTTTTTACCTTTCTGACTTCCTTTGTCTTCGGATGTGTTTTAAGGCTCCAGCCAATTTTTTACTTGGGACTCCGCACGTGTTTGCTACCCCGACTTTACAACAAATTAAGTTCTGTTACTTTTGTGTGCACCGACGATAATTTGTAAGCATCGGCGCGTTTTCGCAGACCCCCCAGTGTTCATTTAGTGTCCTGTCTTTTCGTTCCTTTTCTAGGACCATGTTGATTTTTGAGGGACTTGGCCTGTTTTTAGGTCCCATGCTGCATCAACCCCGCTGTGCTTTGAGGGACCGTTGTGTCTTTATTTTTGGCTCTGATGTGTATATTTAGAACAGCAGTGTCTTAAGGCAATGCCGTTCCAGACTCAAAAAGCTTTGAAGCGCCGGATGCATTTTCGTTCTCCAGTTATGCTCTTTGAGTCCCGCTGTGCTTTTGTGCCGTTCCTTGCTCATACTTGTGGGATTCCATTACGATATTAGGGGCCCCGATATAATTTCTTTGGATCCCGTCTCGACGTTTCGGGCCTGGTCGCGTGGTTCCGGGAGAATCCGTCAGTTTTCTGGGCTCGACAGTTTTTCGTGACTTATTCTGAACCATGTAAAGTCCGAGCTAAGGGCTTATTTTTCGGGCCCTCGGCGACATTTCTTTACTTTTGTGTCCCGCCGGGATTTGTCGAGCTCCGGAATGTTTTTCGGTGCCGTGTGCGATTTGTTAAGGCATCTCGTGGTATGTTTTGACTAAGGGGTGATTTTTCTGGCTCGAGCATTATTTCTCGGAACCTCTCTTTATTTTTGATGGTTTTGGCTTGATTCTTGTCGGGTTGCGATGCGACTTTCGGACCACGCTGTGCTTATTTGGGGACATCGACGCCAATTTTTGTGAGCCCCGAGGGAATTATTGATGCCTCGATCAGAATTCACGCGACTACCGACGGGAATTTTTGGTCCCATGTGCGACATTTGGGGTGGGGGTGTTGGCACCAGTTCACAGGTCGCGTTGTGCCAATCTGACCCCAGGCCCAGACTAATTTTAGCGTTCCCCGGCGCAAATTTTAGAGCCCGAAGCAAGTTTTTTTTGGTGTCCGCTGTACTTATTTATAACCCCTAACTATGGGGGCCCCGACGCGAATGTATCTTGCCCTAGAACCATTTTTGTGGACCCCGGCACAATTCTTGGGTTCTTGGAAGCCCGCCTCGTTAGGACGGAGGGAAATTTTTCTCTTTAGCATGCCACTGCGGCTGCTCAATGAGTTTTTTCGTTCAGCCGATGGCGCCCTTCAGAGTAAAAAGGACCTCAGGATAATATTCTTTCGTGACTTCTTCTGAATTGTCCGGTGTTCGGGTGAACTCGATAGACTCCCTTTGTGATTTATTGGGGACGACTTCTATTTGTGTAAGCCTCCTGCGCGATATTTGTGAGCCCAGGTGCGATTCTTGGGGCTCCCGGTGCATTGTTTCCGTGCTCCATCGCACTTCCTTCCGGGGCCCGACGCCTTTTTGGGTTCTTTGACGCAACTTTTGTGGCACTCATGCACTTGAAGTTGATGTAGTAAGGTGTAGACTTCATTATTGTATCTATGCTACGATAATACATTATGGAAATAAGTATTTGATGGGCTACACCCAAAGTTAGTCATACTTAGTTGCGTGCGGTCTATTTGCTTCGGGGTGCTATCATACAGACTTGTGTTGAGGTTCGCATGATGTTTTATAGTTCGTTCGATGGTATCTCTGGGTGGCCATTTTCAGCTACGATAATTTCAAATGAAGTCGGCTCATTTACTTCCGATGGCACCGCTAAGTCGTCACTCTGACCTTAGATGAACCCTCTATAACCTACGACTTCTTCCACTTGAGATGGCCGCTCTTCTACTTTAGACAGTTAGTCACGATGCTGCCCCGAATAGCAAGATTGAATCACTGAATGAAATAGTGCATAGTATGAAATGAACTTTTTGAGAATTGCATTCTATTTTACCCAGGTGCAGATCCAGAAATTGTCACACGGCGGTCATGTCCGAAGGACACCACTTCGAAAATGCAGAAAGAGAGAGAGAGAGAGAGAGAGAGAGAGAGAGAGAGAGAGAGAGAGAGAGAGAGAGAGAGAGAGAGATAGAGAGAGATAGAGAGAGATAGAGAGAGATAGAGAGAGATAGAGAGAAAGAGAGATGCAGAGGTACAGAGATCCAAGGATGTAGATACGCAGAGATGCAGAGATACAGTGATCAAGAGGTGCAGAGATTAAGAGACACATATCAAGAGATCAAGCAAAACAGATATCAAGAGATCAAGATAGATGCAGAGAGATCAACAGATCAAGATCAAGAGATGAGAGATCATGCAGAGAGATCAAGAGATGAAAAGAGTGAGGGAGAAGGGAGAGAGGGAGATAATTATATGGATATAGATATCGATGTATGTATACATATATATATATATATATATATATATATATATATATATATATATATATATATACATAGCTGTAGATAAAGGCATAGACCTGTATTTAGATATAGATGCATAGGCTAGGTATATGCTGCGCATTCAGTTGTTCTTGTCCCTCATGTTCGCCGACGCTAAATTCACAATAGTTTTGCAGGATTCGCAGGCGTTGCAATTGCAGGACCAACCACGCGCCCAACGCCCGGTTGGTTGGTTGGTTATTGGCTTTACGATACATCGGCCGTTGAGTCATGGAGCGTCACCAATCTCTCACGCCGATTGGTCGCGGGCGAAGAGTAGCGACAGGCGAGACTCGAACCCACAACCTTTCAATTGTGAGACGAGCAACTTTCCCCTAGACCACTCATCCCCAGCGCTGAACGCCCGGTAGCCGTCCCAGAGATTCGTGTTTCGCGACGTCACCCCTCGCGAAGGGCGGATATCTATTGACTTCTAGTGATCATGCCATCTCCTGCCACAAACACACAAATACACACACACACACAAATACACACACACATACACACACACACACATACATACACACATACACTCACATACACACACATATTCACATTCACGCTGCATATTACTAGGTGCCGAGCTCGGCTGTGGCTAAGTCACCTATCGGTTCATTAACAACAGAGCTGGGTCACGGCTGTCATCTAGTCTATTGCGACAGCAACAGACTAGATGACAGCCGTGACCTTTTTTTAATTATCTAGCTGTTTATCCCCTGGTTCTCTAGATCTATCAGTGGGCGCTACATAACCAGTAGCCGGTGATGCGCCCCAAAGCCCAAATAATCAATCAATCTAGATCTATCAGGAGACATAAATCAGTCAGAGCGTCCCTCCTCGATCCTCTGCAATATTCATGGCCACCCAATGTTTTTTTTCAGTAATACCTTGACAAATGACAGATGTTTGTTACCTATGTTTGTTGATTGTGGAGGAGAATATCAGAGGTAATAGTGAGCTGATATGGAGTACTCTCATTTACTTGATACTGATTCAGTGCTCCATTAGAAATTGCAAGATCGCCATTAATTAGCCGTTTCTAGATCGGCTCTGCTTTAGACGCAGGCTGGCCGTTCAGATCGCGGCCAGCTCGCCTCTTCGGGGAAAGCCGAGCCGGGCTGCGACGTCGAGCGCCTGGCCACGCAAGTTGGGAATCGGACGACTGCAGGGGCGAACACAGTTTTTGGACTATTCATCATTTTGTCAACGTGTACATTATCTTCAGATATGTATGATGTTGCGCTGTTGGCTCATCTTTTCCCTGTCATTGCCATGTGGAAGTGTCCTTGGAGATCAAGCTGAAGACGCCACCGGCAACGTGCACATGTCACTGGATAGGGCGAAGGTGAGGCACTATATCTTGCGGTCGTCGGGGAGGGAAGGGGAGGGGTAGTTGATGCGTGGTCTTCCCACGCAGGCTTGGGACTGGGCTGCTGGGAACTGACACCAGCGGATGGTCTGGCTTATTCAATGGCCGATGTGGTTGACTGGTTTAAGGTCGATACACATGTATAATGCAAGGTGTTGAACGAAATGTTAAATGTATGGCTTTTTAACTTCGAAATCATACTGCTCGCATGCAGCATGCAGCTAGGAGAACATGTAAGCCAATTAATAAAATAAGTTACTGAGTTTGCATGGGCCGCGGTAATTAGAATTTCTACCTTAAACAGCGCAGCGTCGCATTTGTCGTCCCATGAAAAAGCTGTCCAGTTTCGATGTGTGCAATAGATTTCGAGAAGGAGGGGATGGATGTGGGGGGGGGGGAAATCCGCCCCATAGATTCAGGCCTAAACGAGCCCCACTTTAGTAAGTGTAACAAATCCACAGACACCTCTGGTCTTCTTAATACAACTACATTTTAACAATATTCTGAGCACGCCTGTGATCTAACGTACGGTTGCTTACGTGTAGCTACTCCGAAGTACGCTTGTGCATGCAAACATGGGTAAATTCCCTTGCATCTGTGTATGCACATTTCCGCATATTCACGTACATTTGCACTGACCTATTTTCATATACGCATCTTTGGCCTGCGTGCATTTGCGCTCACATACATTTGTGCATGTGTGCTTTCGTGCTTACTTAGACTTGAGTATGCGCACAATTGGCACGCGTGTACGTCAAAGTATAATGTCACGCGTTTGGTGGAGCCGCGGTAGCTTAGTTGGTAGGGTGTTGGAACCGCGGTAGCTCGAACCCATACTCTTGACCGCAAGATTATGGGTTCGAGTCTCGCAACTAGCAGAATTACCGAGTCCACCCGCGACCAATCGGTTTGAGAAGTTGGCGACGCCATATGACCTAGCAGTTAATTGCGTCGTAAATGAACCCAACGTTCTTTTTCTGCTTCGTGTGTTTGCTTCTCCCAATATATGTTTTGCGTTGTGCTTCCGCGATATATCGTTTTAATATGCACTCTGTTGGGCGCCATAATATGTATTCAGGTGCGCAAAATGACGAACGCAGTCGATGCGCCCAATATACAATTTCACCTCCACCACAGAGTACACAACCGAGAAACAATCGGCAGTGGGAGAGAGGGCCTTCCTCATTCTTGGCGGTCTCGTCTTCCCAAGATGTATGCTCCTCGTATTAAAGTCTGATTGATAAACATCTTGTGTTGCCGTATTTATGTCGTGCTGTACTGCAAAATGCTTGACGTTTCAGGTTACACGACACGAATAATGAAATCAGATTTTAAAATGAAAATATTTCCTTTAGTGAAAAATAGAACACATTTAGTTAAAAACATCTATGGTATTACGTGGCAGTTTTCCATTCCACGCACAAATTAGGCCGTTATTAAAGTTGCTTCCGATCTGGTCTGGCATTGAAATTGCTGTTGCCACTGCATTATTTCATGCATGACAGAAGTTTGATTAACATGGCGTCAGTGACGCAGCCAATTCACTTCGAATGAAAATGCCGAATAACGGGGTGCGAACATGGGCAAAGGAACGGTGGGAGATGAACGTGGATGCTTCCCCCAACCTTGCCAAGTTCCTTGTTAATCCTTTGGCAATGCATGATAATCGAATCGAAATACTCATGCGGGCATCTAAAACCCGTATTAGCGCTTACCGGTTCCACAAAGTTCTTGTGGAATCTAAATCGAGACTTCATGGTACGAAAAGCGTGATTTTTTTTTGCGCCGCCACTCCAAGAAGTTCAGGATTGTCACCGAAATATTTTAGCCAACGTCTGCTCCTGTCAGAGCAATGCTTGTCGCAGTCCTGATGACGTGTTCGCCGTGTATCGTGAGAGGCGTAGAGCTGAGTTTAGAACTAGCATCGCTCTGACTCCAGCGCGAGTCCAGTCATTTGACTGTTCGGCAGCATGCACAATTGCTGGTTTTGTCACCTCGATAATCATGTACTGTTATTATATGCACACCCCGAGGAGCAAGGACTAATGTTGGTCGGCGTGTACTGGTGGGAGGGGAAGGGCAACCGTTAGTTTTTAGCTCAATATTTGCGACGCACTGCCGTAGGGTCAAAATGATTAAATTCATGGGGTCCTGTCCCCCGTCCCAACCCCGATGGCCCACAGCCCGTGCCAGGATGGGACTGTAGGCCTGAACACTGCCATAAGCACTGACGTGTTCTGTACTTCCTATGCCTGGTTGATCCGAAAAAGTGCTCAACCATCAATTTAAGGTGACCCAACACCAGCATTGCAGAATATCTGGGTATTCCCCTTCTCTTTATGCAAAGGGTCGCCCCATGTGAACAATGTCTTAATTCACTGTCGCTTATTAGAAGCACTTCCACGACGCGCACAAAGGGCTGCCGGCCTCCATCCTTGAACCCGCTACCTCCAAGTCGGCAAACTGATGCGCTACCAACTGCCCTGCACACACAGGGTGGATCACCCCGCTTAAGTTAAATACTGTCGATGGATATGGCATGGGTCTAAATAACACCATTTTACACAATAACTAACATGTTCATGTGAAAGCCTACCATAATTATCGAAATACTATGAAACAAGCTTTCAGATGACTTATAATTTATACCTCTCACGTATACTTGCTAGTCAGGAACGTACGCGGGAAAGTGTCTTCTTGCTGTCATGATAACCTGCTGAACCTAGATCAGCGCCCAGATGACGTCCCCGGCTGCTAATGAACATTGACAGGGGCCGCTAAGGCAGTTCCTCACCTGAGTAGAGCTGGTTTGTATTTTTGTATGATATTTTCGCAACATGATGCTTTCATCCACTGGAGAATAGCAAACTTCAAAAACTAGTAACAAATATGCATTGGTAACTCGTAATTATGGTGAAAATTGGAGTTCATTTACATTTACACTGTTTATATCCTAGCTTCCAAACAGCTCAATCACCGGTCGGCAGAGGTTAGCCTCTCGCACATACCGCCATATAGTAAGTTTTCGTTTCATAACAAGCGCAGGGTAGGCCGGGGCCCTCCAATATTGTTTGGCAATCGGCGACGTCACATGGGCTGGACAATTTCTCAGTCCGTAGGCGCTCCAGCGAAACTTCTGTGCTTTCTACACGATATTTCTTATCTTAAATACCATTGAAATGGGACAAAGTGGGGTTCATTTGAAATCTTGAAGAATCTTGTCCACGAATATGAGCCGTATTTTCCCTAACACCAGGATGTTTCGCTTTGACCCACGCTGACTGCATTCATGCCAAGCGCCGCAGGAATCGCGTGGTGTCACGGGTAGTAGCAGTATGATGAGACAGGCCAACTGAAGGTCACGGCCGGGTAAGAGGGGTAGGAGCAAGTAAGAGATAACTGTTGCAACATAACTCCTCCCCACTCGGTACAGGGGCGTAAACAAGGGTGGGGGTACTGTGGGTATGTACCCCCATGGGAAGGTGGTACCCATCCGGCCAGGAAAGGGCGCCAACATTGTATTTAGGCTACCGACGGTAGCACCTATGCTGGTTGGAATAACACGCCCTTATCACCGATGTGCAGATACGGAACCTGTAGCTTGTTTTCAGAATTGTATTCCATTTTTCATTCATATACGCCTAGACCAGGTAGCCCCATCTTTTTGTATGTATTTGAAGGCCAAGTTCCCCCTCAATGTTGGCTCTGCCCGCTAATCATTTAGACTTATAACATGGGGTACCATGCAGCATGTATCCCATCGATGTGGGGCTTCCCATTAACTTCATCTATTTTGCACTAAAATAATCAATATGAATAACAATAATAAGAATAACAAGAACACTAATGATTATATATATAATATATTTAATATATATAACATATGAAATATGTGCGTGTGTATGCCAGCCATTTCAGGGCATGAAATGAAAATAAATGAAAACATCAATGGAATTTTATTTATGAAAACTTCCCGGCAATTTCGGAACCATTTGACCACGAGGGAGAGGGTTGAAATCCACTGACTTCGGAACGATTGTGTTGTATATGTTGGATGAAAAATTAACTTGGTATGGGCACATCGATTATATTACATCCATCATTAGTAGAAACTTGGGTATTATGAGGAGGGCAAAATATTTCCTAACAAATCGAGAACTGAAGTATTTACACAACTATTGAATCCTTCCCTACTTAAATTACTGCGCTGTGATTTTGGGTAATAATTATCCCACTAGACTAAGCCAAGTCATTAAATTCCAGAAACGTGCCTTGCGAATTATTGACTACAGATGTTATACATACCCTACAACCGAATTATTTATCTCGTACAATATATGAAAGTTCACAGACATGGTGCAAGAACAAAACATTAATTCTGCACAAATTTGCCCATGACACATTGCCACATGCTATGACTGACTTTTTTCGATATACAAAAATGTATTCGATTACGAAGACACCTTCTAGTACAAGAATCATTCAACATTTTTATATACCATTTACCTATCGACAATAGTGGCTGTATGCTATTACTCACTCTGCTCCAAAATCATGGAACAATGTAATATGCAAAATATTTCCTAGTATTCAGGAAGTACCACGGAAAAAGGATGTGCTAAAGAAATGCATTAGACGTCACTTTATGGAATTATGCAAATAAAATGAAAACTGAAGTCAGACTAGAGCTCATACAATTCACAAAGGTAGATTTAAAGGTTGCACCTTGCCAGATTTTGCATCAGTGTTGAGGATATATGAAAATGTACAAATGTATGTTATTGATTGGACCTTTTTTGTTTGTTTACTTTTGTGTACGAGGATATTGGTAGGCTGGTACACACCTATGTTATTCTGCATGAGTCATCTCCATATGAATCTGTATTCAACATTTCTGTACTCCCCTAATATTTTCATCTTGTGACCCTGGGGACTCTGTGGGCGTTACTAGCTTGCTGCCAGTCCGCGGATTTCCCAGGGTCGCATTTCCGTTGGCTGCCCTGATCTATGGGCAGTTCACCAAGGAATGCCCCACATTGAAAGATCCAATGCGACCCCTGGCAATGTTTATTGGCAGCCGGCGACGTCATCTGGGCGCTGATTTGGGTTCAGCAGGTTATCACGAAAGCAAGAAATGGTACTTTTCCGCGTACGTTCTTGACTAACAAGTATATGTGATAGGTATAAATTTTATGTCATTTGAAAGCTTGTTTCATTGTATTTCGATAATCATGGTAGGCTTTTACATGGACATGTTAGTTATCGTGTGAAATGGTGTTATTTAGACCCATGCCATATCCATCGACACTATGTAACTTAAACGGGCCGAGCGGCTCGGTGTGGGTAGCGCAGTTGGTAGCGTCTTTTGTGCGCGTCGTGGGAAGTCCTAATAAGCGACAGTGAATTAAGACATTGCTCACATGGGACGATCTTTTTCATAAAGAGAAAGGAATTACGCAGATATTCTGCAATGCTGGTGTCCAGCCACCTTAAATTGATGATTGGGCACTTCTTCTAATCAGTCAGGCAGAGGAAGTACGGAACGTCACCGCTTATGGTAGTGCCCAGGCCCACAATCCTTTCCTGACACGGGCGGCGGACCATCGGGGGTTGGACAGGAGACAGGACCACCTGAATTTATTCATCTGTGGCACTACGGCAGTGCATCGCAAATATTGAACTAAAAACTAACGGTTGCCATTTCCCATCCCACCAGTACACGCAGACCAACATTAGTCCCTGCTCCTCGAGGTGTGCATCTGATAACAGTACATGATTATCAAGGTGACAAAACCAACAATTGGGCATGCTGCCGAACAGTCAAATGACTGGACTCGCGCTGGAGTCAGAGCGATGCTAGTTCTAAACTCGGCTCCACGCCTCTCACGATACACGGCGAACACGTTGCCAGGACTGCGACAAGCATTGCTTTGACAGGAGGAGACCTTGGCTAAAATATTTCGGTGACAATCTTGAACTTTCTGGAGTGCCGTCGCAAAATAAAAAAATGACGCTTTTCGTACCATGTAGGCTCGATTTAGATTCGGCAACAACTTTGCAGAACCCATAAGAGCTAAGACGGATTTTAGATGCCCGCATGAGGATTTCGGTTCGATTATGATGCATTGCCAAAGGCTTAACGCGGAATTTGGCAATATTGAGGAAGTATCCCCGTTCATCCCCCACCGGGGCTATGCCCATGTTCGCACACCGTTATTCGGCATTTTCAGTCGAAATGAATTGGCTGCGTCGCTGACGCCATGTGAATCAAACTTCTGTTATGCATGCAATAATGCAGTGGCAACAGCAATGCCAGTCAATGCTAGACCAGGTCGGAAGCAATTTTAATAACAGCTTGATTTGTGGGTGGAATGGAAAATTACCCCATAATACCATACAGCTTTTTAATTAAATGTGTTACATTTTTAACAAAAGGAAATTTTTTTTGGGTAATATTGATTTCATTATTCGCGTCGTGCAACCTGAAATATCACGCATTTTGCAGTACAACACGACATAAATACGACAACACAAGTTGTTTATCAATCAGACTTTAATACGAGGAGCATACATCTGGGGAAGACGAGATTGCCAAGATTGACGAAGGCCCTCTCTCCCACTGCCGATTGTTTCTCGGTTGTGTACTCTGTGATAGAGTTGAATTTGCATTTTGGGCGCATCGACTTCGTTAGTCATTTTGCGCACATGAATACATATATATATATATATTCCGGCGCCCGGCAGAGTGCGTATTAAAACGAAATATCGAGGAAGCACAACGCAAGACATATATTGCGAGAAGCAAACATATGAAGTAGAAAATGAACCTTGGGTTCTTTTACGACGCAATTTACTGCTAGGTCATATAGCGTCGCCAACTTCTCAAACTGACTGGTCGCAGGTGGACTCGGTAATTCCGCTGGTTGCGGGACTCGAACCCATAATCTTGCGGTCAAGAGCCTAACACCTTATCGACTAAGCTACCGCGGCTCCACCAAACGCGTGACATAAGAGGTTATCGGTACCAGGTGCAGATAAGCCACGTTACTTAATGAGATTGCATTGCGTCAATACATTAGAATACCTAACATTACGGTGCGTACATATCTAACACCCTATAAAATCGGACGAACTGGCAAGAATAGATGGAACATCCTCATCGTGACATCTGTGGCTGAGAACAACTCGACATACATATATACAGGCTACTCACGAGCACCGTAGTGGGACGATGAGTATGCGTAAACCTTCAGACTACGCTCTACCGACTTCACAAACACAAGCACATATCAGTTTTTGAGCTTGACATACACTCGGTACAACTGCAACACATACGTTTAGTCTCGTGCAATATTTGTGTAGAAAGTCCTGGTATGCAACTATATGATCAACGGCAGGTGATACACCTATACGTCCAAACAATGAAGGATTCAAACACTGATCTGAATGTGAAGTGTCGCCGAAGTGCGGCCCACACTTCGCAGTCACTGAGCAAACTGCTCGGCTTTCCGCTGCTGCCGCTTTGCGAGCTTGGCGACCTTCGCCTTGTTGGTCACCAGCCCGAGACGAATCAATGATCCGGATCCTCGCAAAGCACTTAATTATATTTTACTGTGGAATTGAATCTGGATTCCAACACCTGGCGGAAACTTTCAATGACCTTTGGATCTCTGCTGATAGTGTCGGGTTCTTGGGCATGGTGAACACAGAACGTTGCATCCATCTCTCTGAATGATTGGAACGGTGGGAACCGTCAGGCCGCTAAGTTTCAGGAGGCGAGTTCAGATCGCTTCTCGTGGTTCATCTTCGGTATACGCAGATGGGCTCCCAGCGATCGGTCCGTTAGTTTCCTTCTGGCCGTAGACCCGGCCACACATTCCCCCCACCACCACCACCACCACCACGCTTAACATTTAGCATTCCTTCAATTCACAACATTATCTGATGCAGGTATGTCGATTTTTGGAAAACATTGGGTGGGGGCCGAAGTGTACTGGACCCCCCCCCCACCCCACAAAAAAAACTTCTCGGTTTGTGCCCACTATATATTCAGACCTCAATAATTTTCCTTTTTATTTCACGATGTGTATGTTTATGTTTATTCAGCAACCTCGTCAACGGGAAAAATCGTCCAATAACAGGTGAAGTCACATAAGCAAAAGAGCAGTGCACCGTGCATGTCAATATAAAAACTTTAAGTCTTAGCATGCGACTATAGTGCCATACAGCGTATTCGGGTCCATCGTCTTCGTCAACGATATCGTCATCGTCAACGTTACTGTCACCCTCCCCTCACTCCAAACACCAACAAACACACAACGGCTTAAATAAAACCATCGGAGCACAGCCGGCCTGGACTGTGATGATGATGGGTGAAGGCATTTCCTCGGTGCCAAACATTAGGGAGGGACGAAGGCAACGTTTTGGTGGGGCGAGTTCAGGGTCGGGAAGTCCACTATCTAAACCTAATCCGTTTCTTTACATTACAGAATATGCTAGTTAACATCGACTAATTTTTATATGTAGCATGGTGCTTTTCTTTTTTCTTCCTTTAGCTTTCTTATCAGCATAAAAACAGCATAGATTATTGGGCGCCAAAACCAACATGGGGGGGTGCAAAATCAACATTGGTGGGGCCATGGCCCCCACAAAAGGATACAATTCGACACCCCTGATCTGATGTGATTTGAAGGAAGCTGATATTCATTTGTATGGTAAATGAAAACTCAGCAAATCAGCGGTTCACGTTCATGCGCTGATATCTAGAAAAAAGTAATTTCACTAAGAACATAATATTAATATCGTTCAACTAAGATTTTTAGAACACTAGGAAAAAAACACTAATTTTGACAATGACAGTACATGCTATCCTCCACGCCATAGAAATATGGAAAGCGTGGGGAAATGTTTTATTTGGTGGCCAGCAAAGAACACTGATGCCAAATTACAAAAGTACCCTAACTGAATCCAACCTAACCAACTGATGTTTGACCTCCTAAACATGCTCATGTTCGGTCATCTAAAACCTACTGATATTGTATGCTGGATGTTGAACGTGAATCATGAAGGAAATGGTAGATCCATCGTGCCTTAATTACACACTTGCATCAATTGAACACCGTATATTAATTCACCTAGTGACATGGAAACTCAGTTAATGGAACCTTTTGCATCCTAGGCTGAATCTGTTATCATTGCCCCATGCAGAAAGGGCTGGTCATTATTCTGCTAGAATATCATGAAGAAAAAGTTTAGTCGCCATATACAAATATTTGTATTCGTTTTTGTATAATTAAAAGTGGTTTGGGTTTTTCGTGCATGACTGCCCAGGATAGGCAGTGCCTATTTTGTCTTCTTCTCATCTTTCACTACTCCCAAGTAGCCTTGTTCTTCATTCAGCACAGTTTATGGAAAATTATTTTTAGGTTACTGGGAAGAAGTTACTAGTAAGCTTCAAGAAGTCCAGTCCATACAATTGTCTAACAAATTGTCTTCATTGGGGCTTCTGATATATAAAGACCAAGGTTTTTGAAATTTTGAGGATTGAATAGAAAACACACAATATTTTTCCTGAAAAAGAGGTAAGCTAGGTTTGGACTGAGGAAGGATTGTGGTGGTAACTAAACCAGCATTGTTGATATCAAGGATATTCAAGGGATGACACTGGTTTGGATGCACTGTTCTTACATTTAACATTGTCCTTCATTACCAATTACTCCACTCAAAGCAACAAATTTCGCATTACTTCACTTACCAACTGAAAAACATGCATTTTGTAACCGTGTTGCTAAACACGTACTGTTTTAATCGTATAAGATCTAACTATGGGTGCTGTGACCCCGTAAGTCAGCCGACCTACCATGCCCCCGCATAGGTCGCGTCTAGTACATTTCCGTCCAACGCCGGCAACGCGGTCACCGGCCCTCGTCGGAACTGAGTCAGCGTTCTACGGGACAACGCCCGGCAACTCCGACGTGTGCCTGGGCTTCCGGTCGTGGTCGAGCCAGGGAGGTGGCCAGACCCCCGCTGGGAGACGTGTCTGGACTGTCGAGCCGCGCGGGCCTGTCGCTGTCGGTCTCGTGCGTAAATTAATAACTGTATTTTGGCCTCCAAATTTACAATTGAAATCAATCGTTGTCACCATATATTCGCTGTACCTATTGCACAATATACCGTGCAGAGTACTTATCATTTTTGCCTTCGGAGATATTGCGGCGCGCGGGTCAAGACCCTAGACTGTTCACGAGCCTAGAAGAACAACCTTCACTACGATTTGTGCTGGAACATAATGGTCATATCATCTTAATGACATTCAGAAACATGCATTTACAATTTTTTTCTTGAAATGCCACATCAACTACAATGCAAATCTTCTTCTGCAGGTGCAATTGTAAAAAACCTCACACAGCTCCAGCCTGGCCTCTTTTCAGAAGAGAACATAATTAGCTTCCAAATTAAAAAAAAATAACATTCATCAACAATTTCATCGAAAAAGAGGAAAAAGAGGACTGAAGAAATTGAGGAAGGAAAAAACGATATGCCTGACTTATCCCAATCTCATTTTAGCTTTTCCTAGGTAAAAATGTGCAAAACGTCACTTGTAAACACTGAAAACTGCAATAATGAACCCTTAAATCATGTCACACAGTATAAATGAGAGTGGTCACATTTTAACCACATGAAGAAATTGAATATGTTTTCACTTAGATATAGAAGGCTGAGAGGAGATCTCATCGAGGTCTTTAAATTTGTCCATGGTCTGGAGAGGGTATATCTTGGGGAAATATTTGAATTTAACAGAAATGATGGAATTAGAGGTCATAAATTCAAAATTAAAGTTAACCACAGCAGAACAAGGTTAAAGCAGACTTTCTTCACCAACAGGGTAATAGAACACTGGAACCAGCTGCCACAAAACAGTGTCAGTAGCAGCGCATTGAACATCTTTAAAAACAGCATAGACAATCATTATACGAATAGAGGACTTGCTTTTCAGTATTACAGGGAGAGCTGTAGTCAGATTTGGTGGGCAACTGGTTCAGTGTAGAGAGTGTAACCATGAAGGGCACTTGTGGTTCATATTTGCACTAATCTTTTATGTCTTTATGCCTTTATGCCTTTATGTCTTTATGAATCAACTTTGCATTTTAAAGGCATGTCAATAATTCAAACATTAACTAAAAACCACAGATTTACCCTGAAATTGTATTTCAAGGTCTGATATCTTTTGCAATTACACCAGTATTTTCAGGAGCTACCAATAATTGGTACCACAACAGCTACAGTGAAGTAATCCTGCACAACAACTTTCATGTTCAGAATATGGCACAGCACTACAAAACAATTACATGTCTTAAAGTAGCTGTATGTGAGTGGTTAGATGACTTTGATAGAAAGAACAATTTGAACATAGATACCTTGTTCATTTTTTTAAATTCAGTAAACAGTATAATTAATGGTTTGGCCACACAAAAGCAGCAGTAGTGAAATTTATTGCAGGCAGTAAGTGTTTGGAAAGTCCTCTTACCCTATTACCACTACTGCCCGCCCATGATGCAATGGGTAAGCAATGACCAAATTGTGCACAAGTTGGTGAATGACACAGTATGGCATGATTACTAGGGTGTGTCACTTGAAACAAAAGCTACGGAAAATGTATGGGAATTTGGCACACTGGCTTAAAAAGAAAGGCTTCATCACTATTTTTTGCCAGAAAATAAATTTATGGCAGCGCAGAGCATTTTTGTGTTTGCCCTATCTCTTACCATAGCGCTGGTGGCGCCACCTACTCAACGCATAGCTGTATCGTTGGCGGCTGCCGCTAAATAAAAGTATAGGCCTGCATTTTTTACGCATACAAAGAACGTTTATGTTGCTTTCATGCCAGATGAAGACGGTGCATGCGGTTCAACCCGGGACAAATATAACGTGCTTTTTATTTACGTACTTCATGAATCATCGATATTCCTCAATACACAGAGCCGAGAGGCTCGAAGCGAACCCACCAGACGGAGCCGTGCCTGGAGAAAGACTCGAAAACACAGGGCGCACGGATCGCAATCGCAATCAACGACCAACGACAGGGCGCAATCAACGACCAACGACAGCGGCGAAAACGGCAGCGGAGGCAACACAAGCCGCAGAGACAGCAGAGCAGCGCGGTAGCAGCCCAGAGAAAAACGCGGCGAAAAAGCCGTACCACATCAGGAACAGAAACTTTAAATTCACCGGTGACTGTGGCGGCGCCTCGCGCAACCGGTCCCCCCCCCAGCCGGGCGCCCGTCGCCCAACCCACCATCGAATTCCCGGCGCCGTCCACGAGAAGCTCGGCGCCGTCCACTTACCAGATCACGACACTATGTAAGCAGGAATAGCATCCCGATTGGTGTTGAAGGTGGGAAGCATGCGGCGATGCTGGAGACGGGCCGTGATGAGGCCGTGGCGCGCCTCCTCGCCTAAAGCCTCGGTCGACGCCTCGGTGACCGTGCGTACGGCACGCTCGACGGCCTGCGTGTGTACCGGGTACGGTGGCGCTCTGTGCGGGGCCACCGCGATCGCCTGCAGCCCCTCGCTGCCGAGGTGTCTCAGGAGAGGCGGGTCCGTTACCATCTCCTTGTCCTAGTCAATCAGCTGAGCGTAGTGAGAAGCCCGGAAGTTGATCCTTGGAATTCTGAACGGCCTCACACCCACCATATGCAGCTGTCTGGCACCCGTTATGAGGCGAATTGCGTCATGCCTCGTTGGCGCGTCGTCGTCAGCCACCATGGCCAGAAGCATCTGTTCGGGATGGGCCCAGAAACCGTTTCGCTGCATTACCGTTCGCACGATTCTTTGGACTTCTTCCGGCAGTCGGCGGAGGAGCGTCACGCTGTGGAAGAAGTTTTTGGCGCCGAAGGCACACCTGCTGTACAGACGAATTCTGAACCACATCGGGATGTAGTGCAGGAGTAGGAACTCCACCACCTGCTTCAGCTCGGCGGACGGCGTCTCGGTGGACATGTAGAGACGAAGAAGTCGCGATCCCAGCGTCAGCCAGCGAGCGTTGTTGAGCTCGCCTATCTTGCGCTTGGCTATCGTTTCAGACACCGAGCCGCACTGGACAGACTGCGCCAGCCAGTAGAGGAGCTCCTGGTCTGTGCTGAGTTGCTTCAGTGTGTCGACAGGAAGTTCATCAACCAATCCAGGGATGGCGGTGAATGCGACCACGTCTTTCTGCCACACCTTGGTCTGACAGCTCTTGCCCAGTGGTCCGGTCCAGGATTTGGGACCGGAGGTGATACCATCCAGAGCATGGAAAACGTGTCTCAGATTTAGTTCATTGGCATGTATTTGACACACGAACCAGTGGACTGCAGTGTCGGAGGTCAGCTCAAACAGCCGACATGCGCCGCCGGTCGCTCCAGTATTAACCGCAGTGCCGTCGCATCCAAGGACTCGTATGCCACCGCAGCCAGGGTCGCCGCCTCTGCCATCACTGCCGTCACCACCGCCGCCTCCACCGGTACCAGAGCCGCCGCCACCTGCACTGGGGCCGGGACCGCCGCCTCCGCCTCCACTGGGGCCGGGACCGCCGGCGCCTCTGCTGGGACCGGGACCGCCGCCGCCTCCACTGGGGCCGGGACCGCCGCCGCCGCCGCCGCCGCCGCCGCTGGGACCGCGGCGCCGCCGCCGCCGCTTTTTTGTTTCGTTCTCCTTTTAAAAACAGTCTGAAACTTCATTCTAGTTTCAAATAGTTGACGGAAAAACAAAAGGAATGGGATAGGGAGTTGGAACAGACGGCGCTGGATGCATTTTATAGGTGTCGCCACCATCGATTTAGAGTTTTCTCGCCCACGGTGGAAAAAGTCGTGGCGCAGCCATAATTCCGTTTTTTGTGCGGTTCTTTTTGTCTCAAACATATTTTTAGGTCCATGCGCCAGTTTTCCATCGTTTTTCCACCAGATCTAAGAGAAAAACCCTTGCAGTGACACACCCTAATGATTACATCAAGCACACAGAAACAATATGATAACTGACAGGGGACCAACGCATATGCCAGCATTAATCACCAGACTGCATCAATGACATGCTGACCAAGTTGACATTGTGGGTATAAGGCCTTAATTCGCATTAATTGTCTGAGGTGTGTGTTCTCAATATCAACCACACAATGGATAAATTAATTCTGGGAATGGCGACTTTCGGTTCAAAACCACCGGCACGCTAGCAAAATAAGATACAACATTCAAGCTTCAATGAATGACTGATATGCTTTACAACCAGCGGAGAAACTAATCGTGGGAAAAGCGCCATAATAAGGCTAAAATGAAAGCACCCTATTTAATAGATTTATTGGTATATGTAGTCCAAAACTAGGATATAATTCAGCAGTATTCTGGAATAAAAAGCGCTTCCGGTATATGACGTCACTTGGCGTAGGTTTTGGCTAGTTTAAACTAATTATACTAGAACAGCGAACTTTGGAGTACCTGTTGTCTCTAATTATCTTCATCCAATGAAGGTGCATACAGCGAAAGGACAAAGACATAAAGACATGAAAGATTAGTGCAACTATGAGCCACAAGGGCCCTTCTTGATTGCACTCTGTATACTGAGCCAGTTGCCCACCAAATTTGTCCATCAGCCCTCCCTGTAATACTGAAAAGCAAGCCCTCTATTCTTATAATGATTGTCTATGCTGTTTTTAAAGATGTTCAACGTGCTGCTACTGACAATGTTTTCTAGCAGCGGGTTTCAGTGTTCTACTATTATGTTGGTGAGGAAAGTCTGCCTTAACCTTGTTCTGCCGTGGTTAACTTTAATTTTTAATTTATGACCTCTAATTGCATCACTTCTGTTCAATTCAAACATTTCCCCAAGATATCCCCTCTGCAGACCATGGACAAATTTAAAGACATCGACGAGATCTCCTCTCAGCCTTCTATATCTAAGTGAAAACTTCCTGAATATATCTCGATAAAAGCTTTCTATATCTCGATGAAAAGCTTCCTGATGACTTCCTCACTTCTGTATGATACATTCCTATTTATTGCCCGGAGCATTCTCAGTGCCTTCTTCCTGGCTTCCTTGGTCTGTTCTGATGCCCCCAAAATTGTGTTTAGAATAACACGTAAATCCTTCTCTTGTTGAGTCACTGATAGCACTTAGCCACCCATCAAGTATGGAGCCTTCATATGCTGCTTACCTACATGCATGATTTTGCACTTATCAAATTTAAATTTCATTTGCTATTCTTCGGACCACTTCACAAGTTCGTCTAAGTCTTTTTGCAGCAAGATATGCTCGTCTTGACCTGTTATTGCCCTAAAGACCTTCAAATCATCCGCAAATTTCAAAACTTTACTGCTTCGGCCACTTCCGATGTTATTTACAAATATAATTAACAGTACTGGCCCCAGTACTGACCCCTGGGGGACTCCACTAAGAACATTTTGCCATGATGTCTTTGTACCATTTAGCATCACTTTCCTATCTATTTGAAGGCCACAACTCTATCCATTTTAAGATGCTACCTGCAATACCATGGGACTGAAGCTGTATCATTAACCGTTTATGGGGTACCTTGTCAAAGGCCTTACTAAAGTCAAGATATGCTACATCAACCTGATTTCCCTGATCAAATTGTTCTGTGGCGAAGTTCAAAAAGTCCACGAGATTTGTGAGACACGATCGTCCTTTTCTAAACCCATGTTGAGTATCTTGAATCAATCTGCTACCTTCCAGGTAACTAACTATTCTATCTTTGATAATTGATTCGAGTACCTTGCAGACTAGGGATGTGAGACTTACTGGCCTATTGTTTTCAACTTTCCCTCTTTCTCCTTTCTTGAAAATAGGGACTACATTTGCCCTTTTCCAATCGGTTGGAATTTCATTTTGTGAAACTGATCTACAAGTTGTTATACTAAGTGGAAATGCCAGTTCCTTTTCAGCTTCCCGCAATACCCTAGCATACATTTCATCAGGTCCTGCTGCCTCGTTTGGCTTTATTTTCCTGATATGATTGTAAACAATATCATTATCAATGAAATCAACATCATTTATCAGATCACATGTCACTGAACTATGGTGTACGGTCGGCAGATTGGTCATATCTTCCAATGTAAACACTGATGTAAACTGCTTCATCAGCTCCTCAACCATCTCACTATCCTCACCCAATGTAGACCCGTTTACTTCCAGTGGACCAATTGTGCTAGAAACTTTACTCAGCTTACAGAAACTAAAGAACGTTTTACTCTCCCCATTGCAGTTCCTAGCTAAATCCAGTTCTTTTGCTTGCTTTGCTGCTCTGGTTTTTTTTTGCTTCACAGTGTCTCTAGCTTTTCGATACGCCTTTAGATTAACGACATTTGAAGCTTCTTTAAACACTCTAAATGCAGTTTTCTTAGTCTTAATTGGTTTTATCAAGTCAGATGTAAGCCATGCTGGCTTTCCTACCCTTCTTTTGCGTCTTTGCTTTTGGGGGACATGTCTAATCTGAATTTCCTTCAAGTAAGATTTGAACTTTTCCCACATTTCACAAGCCATGCTGGCTTTCCCACATTTCACATTCAATTTCGAGAATTCTTCTTCCCATCTGATGGCACTTAAAGCCGCTCTCATGCAGTCAAGGTCTGCTCTGTTGAAATTTGGAACCTTTACCAAATGATCCTTAATAATTTCCTCTACATGTGCCTTGAATCTAACTATGTTATGGTCACTTATTCCCAGAGTTTCTCCAACAGTCAAGTCTTGAACCAAGTCACTTAAATCCGAGAATACAAGGTCCAAGAATGAGCCATGCCTGGTAGGTTCCGATGCACACTGGTGTAAGAACAGGTCTTCTTCAAGGCATTTCCTAAAATTTTGCATGATGGGAGCCAACACCAGCATTTTCATATCCTTTTAGATTAAAGTCACCAAGAATAAGGCACTTCCTCTTAAAGTTTCTACTGATTTCCTCACAAATCACCTTGTCAAGCTCCAGTTGCTGAGAATGTGGCAGGGTTCCTGATCGGTAGAAAGCTCCTATCCTCAGAGTATTGCTGTTGCCTTTTCCCACAGTGACATGAGGCCAAATGGACTCCACAGACACATTTTTATCCCCACCTGCTACTTTTTGAGAACTGAATAAGCTATTAATATGGAGCATTACACCACCCCCTTTCATTGCTGGACCCATATTGCACGAAAACATATTGTATCCCTGGATCTTATAGTCCTGCAAGTTATCTCCAAAATACCCTTCATTGACCCATGCCTCCGTAATGCAAACAAAATCTGGTTCCTCCTCAGCAACATAGCGCTTGAACTCATCAAATTTGATCGGATACTCTGAACATTAAACATCATACACTTAACAAATGCTCCATAACCACCTTTGTCTTTTTCGTGCTGAGGAGTTCATTTATCACTAGATGAACTATCACGCTGCCCCTATTTGCTGACTTTGGGGTTCTATTGCCTCGGCTGACATTATTGGAATATTCCTGAGTTGGCAATGCAATTTCATCCCTCCCCACCCCATTTCCTAGTTTCCCTGAAGGACATGCTCATACACCTTGCCTAACACATGGACCCCCTTCTCAGAGAAGTGCAGGCCATCCCTCTGATAGAGGTCCCACGATGCATAAAACCTGCACCACTCGTCTACAAAGGTGAAACCTAACTCATGGCAGAGCTTACCTACCCTGGCGTTGGCTGTCATTGCCATAGAGCTCCACTCAGAGGAAGCTCTAGCCCTAGGCGAAATTGCTGTTACAATGACTCTATTGTTACCCTTCAAGGTGGCCAGAAGGACCCTGTAGTCCCGTAGAAGCTCCTCACTCCTAGCAGGACCTATGTTATTTACCCTTACGTGCGCCATAACTGTACTAAACTGATGATCACTGGTGACCTGTGCCACCATTGGTACCAGGTCCTTCATCTTGGCACCAGGCCTGCTGATGCACCTCCTGTCCCTCCTACAGAATACCCGATCTAAATGTCGCACACGAGAGTCGTCTACGACCAGCACTGTCTCATTACTACTACTATCCTGGGGCAGTCCTCCAATGCCTGGAACCTATTCGATGTTAATATGCCTGCCCGCTGGTTCGACTAGGCTTCATCTCGCTCCTACAACCTGCCACCTGCCACTCACTGACCCTTTCCTTAGGTTCGCGTCTCCAAATCCTCCACCCCCTGACCTCATGCCACTTCCCCTCCTGTGACCTACCAGAACTACCCCTCCTCTGTTCACTATTAACACTCCCCTCTCGATAAATCTCAGCCACCTTCACAGTAGGGGAAGCCTCAGCTACCTGGTGGCCTGCGACCACCTGGGCATATGATGTCCCTGCTATGGAGAGACCCCTTGTTGCTTTTTCTTCACTACCCTGTGCAGCAAGGGCAGCCTTGAGCTTGTAAATCTCTGCCTTAAGGGTCCTAATCGCTTCCTCTAGTGCCTGCATCCTGGTCGAAACCACCCTACAGGCTGCAGCTTATGTCTATATTTAGATTCAAATTAACTCGCTAAACAACCGACAAAAATGCCAACCATCATTCACTACAAATCGCTACCTCCTATACTGTCAGTTAATTATCTAAGTACCTCAATAATACCAACACACTAAGCACAAACTATTAAACAATTGTTTATTTGTGTTTTGTTTTGTTTTTTAAATAAATAAATAAAATGTATAATCTAATTGTCTTCTAGACAAGTAGACAACTATATGAAAATCCCTTTTGATATCACCAATGGCTAGACAGAAAAATGAACAGTCACACAGCACTTAAACTTAAACACCAAACACACTAGGCACCACAAAACTAAATAAATTATGTTGGGATAGTATTAATGTTGTCTAATGTAGTTATGAAATCTACACACTTGTTATATCTCCAACTACAGAATTCGAAGCGACGATGCCGCGCCTAAAGCCACGAGGCCGCGCCTAAAAACAAGATGGCGCTCGGCAGCCTTGCTAGGTTGATTTAGTATAGTTTGCGTGCTACGAAAATGCTGATCAGATAAAAACTAATGAAATATAATCACAGAAGTAATTGCTAAACTCCTATCCACAGCTTAGACTAGAGCACTGCCCTGTTCTGCAACGACTTATCTGGAAAGCTGGAGCTCCAAACGGACGTCCTTCCACCGTGACACCTGGCGGCAAACTACTGCATCTGATATGGGGGACGACAATTGAAGAAGAAGAAAAAACGATGGTGATAAGTTTGGCACCATGCAGCGCGAAATTAAGTTGTTCATACTCATCTTGACATAAAATAATGGGTACTTATGAAAAGCACTGGTCGAAATCCGGCGATTTTTGTGTGCCACGGACCGCTCCCGGAATCGGAAAACTTTGTAGCAAAGAGCAGACAAAAACATCAACACTTTGAGAGCGTGGTAGTTGGGTGGGCCGACTTGCACAAACCTTTGTCTAACGTACATTCGCTGAGGCTTCGCTTTCGCTGGCAACCAGACGTCCTCATTTCCGCGCAGCATTCCACCTTACTCCAATGGAGCCATGCATCCAGGGCTGCCACAGAGCTGCCACAGAGCTGTGACAGAGCTGCGACAGAGCTGCCACATAGCCACATTGCTGTTACAGAGCTGTCTTAGAGCTGTCACGGAACTGTCTCAGAGCTGTCTCAGAGCTGCCTCAGGGCTGTCTCAGAGCTGCCACAAAGCTGTCTCAGCTTCTCAGAGCTGTCTCAGAGTTGCCACAGAGCTGCCATAGAACTTCCTCAGAGCTGTCCAGAGCTATCTCGGAGCTGCCAGTCTCAGGCCGACGCCTTACCAGCGGCAGGCACATCCATGGATCATCTGCCTACGCTACCGTTCCTGGACCATCTGCCTACTCTGCCGTTCCGGGACCATCTGCCTACGCTGCCGCTCCTGGCCCATCTGCCTACGCTGCTGTTCCTGGACCATCTGCATACGCTGCCGTTCCTGGACCATCTGTCAACACTGCCGCTTCTGTACCATCTGTCAAAGCTGCGTCCGTCTGCCGCTCCTGGTCGGACCGTTCGGAGGGCCGGAAGGACTCGTGTCCGTCCGACCTTGTCCTTGCTAACGACGCGATCGGCAGTGCCGAACCGTGCGCAAGCTCAGATAAGCTCGGAGAACCGGCAGCTATCCGGGGTATGTTGTTGTGAGGAGTCGGCAGCAATGCAAAGCATGCTGTTGTTCCACCTGGATCAGTTGGATCTACTTGGTCAGCTAACACTGTTGAGTGGGAATTGACTAGCGGTGTTTGGTGACGACCTAATGCATATGTTGGCTAGCGGAGCTGAAAGCGAAGCATCTTGGTTAGCCGCCGTACCGAACAATGCTAGATTAGTCCCGTTGAGATCTTACAAAATGTGTTCGGGATTAATTTCGTCTACAGCTCTATTGATATCAATGTCGGTCAGCACCCCGCGCGTACGCATTCTGTTGGGGACAAGTGGGTAAGGAGGTGGGGACGGGTGCTCGGCACACATGTTTTCCCAATTGAAAGTGTGAAGTGTGTATTGAACCTTTTTTGGTTTATTTTCATTGTCTTATGCAATTATCGCAGTGTTTGGTCTTTCTCAGATAGACCTTCCAATACAGAGGTCACAATGTGCCAATGAGGTCTCAAATTGGTTCTAGTGAAACGGCATGCTTTTGTTCGTAAACAGCGGGTAGCACTAATGTTACCAAGCGCCAGCCCTTCGGATTGTGTTACCCATTCATCTGATTTTTTGTAAAACTGCGTAGCACTTCCTTTATGTCGACCTTTTCCAATGCTCTGTTTAGTATTACTTCTTTGTTATGCAGTTGTAGAGCCCTTGCAAGGCCATTGCTCCCGTACTTGTTTCGTGGTGTTGCCCTCCCTAGAATCCTGCCATATCTAGTTTCCTGTCCTCCTTTCCAGGATGATATGTTCTTCTTAGTGCCTTGTCCTTCTTTCTTGAGTGCCCTTTCAGCTATGTTGTGCCTTGCCCTATATAGTGTCTACCTTTTACCTTTTGAATGCCTTGTCCGCCTTAGCGCCTATGCCCTGTAGTGCCCCGTCATTCTGAGTTTTCTGCCCTCCATGATGCCTCGCCCTTTTGAGTGTCCTACCATATTTTTCCTTACTAATTTTGCCCTTCGTTGCCCACCTTGCCCAGCCAGCAGTTTCCCTGGGGAGAATTACGTTTTGTTTGGGCACCTCAGGCAAGCCGCAGCTTCCGCCCACTCTGAATGATTTTTCTCCTGATCGTAATTTCCCCAGTATGCGCAAGTCTAACCCGATCGGGGCTGAATCGGGCCTGCTACGGCATTGCTTGGGGCTGAACACGGGCCAGGGTCAGGTTCGCCGTGCCAGTTGCCCGAGTACGCCCAAGCCTTGCCCGATTGGGGCTAAAATATCGAAACATAAAGACATAAAGACATAAAATATCAGTGCAACTATGGGCCAAAAGGGTTCTTCTTGGTTTAACTCTGGAAACTCAACCACTTGCCCACCAAATCCGTCGTTCCGTCCTCCCTGGAACACTGAAAAGCAGACCCTCTATTCTTATAATGATTGTTTATGCCGTTTTTAAAGATGTCCAATGTGCTGCTACTGACAATGTTTCTGGTAGCTGGTTCCAGTGTTCTAGTACCCTGCTGGTGAAGACAGACTGTCTTAACCTTGTCCTGCTGTGGTTAACTTTAATTTTGAATTGATGACCTCTAATTGCATCCATTCCGTTAACTTCAAACAGTTCCCTGAGGTATCCCTTATCAAGACCATGGACAAATTTACAGACCTCAACCCCCACCCGACGACGTACCGCCTTTCCGTGGTGGTGGGGGGGGGGGATTGAGTGCCCCAAAGACCCGGCGACCATCGTACCGGCGAGGGGTGAGACCAAGACTGCCTCACTCGTCCTTCCATCCATACGTTCCCACTCCAATCCCAATCTCATTCCAACATCCATGTCCTTCGTCTGACCCTGCAACACCAACTATCCCTACTATGAGCAGGCAGGGCAACTTTCCCGGTACTGCCCACCACCTCAGTTTTATCGGGGTAGCCGCGCCCCCTCGGCCCGCCCCCGGGGTTGACGGAGTCCTGGAGGTTGAGGTCCCCCGTCGCACGGTAGTAGTTGTGACGGGGGACCAACACACCTCTTTGGTCCCGATATCCCGGAGGGGCGGGCGGGCCCGTGGGGCCTCACGCGGGTCAAGTGGCTGGTCGCCTCGGGCCGGAGGACTGGGACTCTTCCCGGTGCCCGCCGGCCCGGCCGGCCGGGGTCAAGGGGTGGGCGGTGCTGGGTCTCGGTCGGGGTGGTCAGTCTCTCCCGACCTGGCGAAGGCGCCGTACGCCCCGTATAGCTCCGCGGTCGTCTGATGACCTCCCGCTTGTGGGGCTCAGGCATCCCCCCAGTAGGGCCCCAATGTGGTAGGACGTCTGCGGGGCCGAACAAACAAATAAACACATGGCAAGTCAAAACTATAAAACCGTGAACAAATACAGCGATCTACGGACAGTGTAGCCACTAGGGCTTCTTCCCCTCGCATTCTTGTCTTTCAAGCCGCTGAACGGTCAAAACAACTGGCTTCGCTTTCCCCATTTCTGCGACGATACGGCTGTGATCGCTTCGGACGTATCAGGTGATGCGAAAATCTTAGAGACGGTGGTTTGGAAGCAGCGTTTGAACGCACAGAAGAGGCAAAAAGAGGGCTAATGGCAAATGAATCTGCATACCTAGCCAGAGGCCAACACGGCAAACATATAGTAACAATACCGATGACTGTAAAAACACACACGACGAAGAATTACTCGAAGGGTGTAATTAATTGTTTTGATCTCAGAGGCGTTAGTGATGCTGAAATTACCGATGGTTTGTCAGATGATGGAGTCATTGAGGCACGGAGACTGACGATAAGGAAAGGACAGGAAGTGCAGCCCACAGACAATATCATCTTGACGTTTAGCTCAATGGACTTGCCTGAATCGGTTCGTGTCTGATATATTACTGTAAAAGTCAGAAGGTTTATCCCCAATCCCATGCGGTGTTTTAGATGTCATAGATACGGTCACACAACCCAATTCTGCCGTGGCCGTCCCGCATGTGGAAGATGCGGATCATCGGCCTACGCTGCTGATCAGTGTGACGCAGAATCGCCTTGGTGCATAAATTGTGGTGAGGGTCAGATCGCACATAACACATTCGACAGGGCATGCTCAGCATATAAGAAAGAAAAAGTAATAATTGCAATCAAGTATACACAAAATATTTCGTTTCGGGAGGCTCGAAATTTATATGATAGAACCCATCCAAAAGTTACCTATGCAGGAAAGGTGGCTAGCCGGCCAACAAGTCATACCCTGATAGACCCACAACACATACAACACAGCGATGCCTCTGAACTGATTGCACAGCTCACAGCTCTTTTCCGATCTTTCGGGGTGTCCGTTAGTTTGCCCGCGAGGCAGGGTCGACGAATCGAACGCGACACCGAGGCGACTGAGGTCCCACCATCCAGGAATGACGCGGTTCGCCCATTAGAGGGCCCCTCCCGATCAACGTCCGAGGAAAGGGCGTGGACGCTGGTCCAACGGCCAAAGAGGCCTCCTCGGTCCTTGCCACCCAATTCCGGCCCTTCCCCGTCAATCCCTAAATCCCCACCTACCTCTCTCCTTCCACCCTCCAATTCCCGTTCACCCTCAACACATCCTACCACCTCCAAACCCAGCCTTTCCACGTCCTCCCCGCCTGATCCTCTCCTCATCTACGTCAACGTGCAGTCCTTACCCTCAACCTCCACAAGGTCCACTCCCATCCAGGCCCTCCCTGATCCCTCCGAAGCGACTCCTGTTCCGTCAACCGCGTTAGCGACTACTAGTGAGTCCGGTGTGACCACCCGTCGAGTGCCAGTAATGGCACCCTCGGCAACTCGACCAGGACCTGCTGTTCAGGTCCATCCGAGAGCCCCAGACATGGGTGCACATGGCCGGGCATCTCGGACTGGTTCCAGAGACCCCTCGCCGAGCACACGGATCGGGCAGTCCCCCAAATCGACACCACTACCACCACCAGACCGTGTCAGTCGGCTGTCATCTGCAGAGACAGGAAAGGTGATGGCCCCCTCTCATACCACCCCGCGCTGATGAAAAAGCGCCACATCTTGCTACTCCCCCTGTGACGAGACGCAAGGGGCTGTCCCCGTGGACACCACCGCCACCAGGCGGGGGGAACCCAAGATGTCGGCAGAGATCTGCGACGGAACCCAGTACCTCAGAAGGTGAAGCTGGGAACGGGTAACATTTAACTTGTCTTAGTCACCCACGTCTTTAGTTAACTACTTCCATTTTTATATTTTGACGTATGAGTTTTATTTTCCAATGGAGCTGCAGAGGTTTGAGAACCAGTATCCACGACCTCCAAACAATTTTACAATCACGAGTACCATCAGTAATTTGTCTCCAAGAGACTAAGTTTTCCCCTCGTGCACAATTTCAATTGAAAGACTACTCGCTGCTGCGTAAAGATGCTACTCGTCGCACGGTGGCTCATGGCTGTGTGCTAATTGTTGTACACAATTCTGTAACATTCACACATATACCTCCCTCCTCAAATATTCAGGGTGTCGCTGCTTGTGTGATAATAAATCACCGAACCATTACTATATGCAGCATTTACCTCACGCCCACCGGACCGTTTCCACTCTCTGAGCTAACTGAAACAGTGGCTCAACTTACCCCACGTGTAATGGTGTGTGGCGATTTCAATGCTGACCACTCTCTTTGGGGCTCAACCATGATTTCAGCCGTGGGCGTGCAATGGAGCGTTTCATAATCGATTTTCCTCTCTGCATTCTTAACACGGGAACACCAACACATTTTACATTACCGACTGGACAAACCTCAGTACTGGACCTCACCCTCTGCAGCCCAGACATTGCACATTTATTAGAATGGTCTGTGGATGATGATCCACACAGCAGCGACCATTTCCCTGTTTATTCCCATTCCATTAGTCATGTTACTGTAGGGCGACGACCCTCAAAGTGGCTACTTCACCGAGCCGACTGGGAGGGCTTCCAATCGAACCTGGAAAGAACACTCAGGAACCACTCGGTTGAATAAGTTATGTCCTTGGAGGAATTCACTACGGCGACTCTGGAGAGTGCTCAGCGGCACATCCCACGATCATCGGGAATGTCGATTAGAGTACCAGTCCCATGGCGGTCTGATAAGTGTCGAGAGGCAGTCCGTGCTAGGAAGAGGGTGTTTCGTACATTTAATAACAATAGTAGCACACATAATCTTATAGCCTTTCGCAAAGCACAAGCGCTCGCTAGACGAACCATCGCCGAGGCAAAGCGAGACTCATGGAAGGCGTACGTCAACACGTTAAATCGCTCCACATCTTTGTCAACTGTGATGGTCTCGAATTAAGAGCTTCTCTGGAAGACATCATCATTCTCTGTATGGTTCCCCTCCCCGTCTTACACATGGCCGGACAAGATATCATTGACCCAGCAGAAGTGGCCGACAAAATAGGATGTGCGCTGTCCGCACGCTCGGAAAATACTAGTAACGATCGATTTCTACGACATAAGGCTCGGTGCGAAGAGCGCCCCCTTGACTTTTCCACTTCAGACATCCTCGACTACAACGTACCATTTTCGGTCTGTGAATTAACTGCAGCAATTAGCACACTCAAGAGTGTGGCAGAGGGCCCGGACACACTCCATAATGATATAAACAAACATCTACCAACGACTACTATAGAAATACTCTTGGAAGCCATAAATGAAATGTGGAAATCAGCCACATTTCCATCTTCGTGGAGGGAGGCAATTGTTTGCCTATACGGAAACCAAATAAATATGGGGAGGACCCACTGCACTACCGCCCCATCTCGCTTACCTGTTCGCTATGCAAACTGGTTGAGAAAATAGTTAATGTCCGACTGATGTGGTTTTTAGAACGTAACAATTTTTTTACCATGATTCAGAGTGGCTTCCGAAAACACCGTAGCACACTTGACCATATTTTAACACTTGACTCCATCGTGCGCTCTGGGTTTATGAAGCGCCAACATACAGCTGCATTATTTTTCGACATTGATGGCGCGTATGACACGACATGGCGTCACGGTATACTGATGAAGTTGCATAGTATGGGTGTCAGAGGCTCCATGGGATTCTTCTTGACAAACTTTTTAGCTTCCAGAAGGTTCCGTGTTAGAATAGGCCGCACGCTATCTGACACTTTCCCACAACTTAACGGAATACCACAGGGAAGTGTTGTGTAGCATTATTTGCTGTCGGTATTACTGACGTGGCTACATCACTGCCGACTTCCGTAGGCAAAGCGCTATTTGTAGATTATTCCGCCGTATGGTGTTCTTCGCGCTCTGTTCGCACAGTGGAGAGACAACTCCAGCTGGCTGTCCGGAAGGTTCAGGTTTGGTGTGATGAAACAGGCTTTGTTATGTCCACGTCTAAAACCATCGCTGTGCACTTCTGCCGCAGGCGCTCGTGCACCGACCCCATTGTTATGCTCAACGGGCACCGTATTCCATTCAAGTCTGCCGTCAAGTTCTTAGGTATATGGATGGACCGCCGACTAACGTACAACACCCACATCAAAGATCTTGCGCAGAAATACACTAAGAGGCTGCAGATGATGAGGACTGTCTCCAGGTGCTCGTATGGAGCAGACATAAGTATTTTGCTTCTTATGTACGGATCGCTCGTACGCTCTATAATCGACTATGGATGTTTTTATATGATGGGGCGTGCATTACAACGAAACGCCGTCTGGACGTAATCCACAATACAGCCCTTCGTATTGCCACTGGAGATTTCCGTACTTCACCGGTTAGTAGCTTAATGGCCGAGACTGATGTACTTCCTTTTGCGTTACGCCTTACACTACTGGGAGCGAGATACTCATGTAAGGTCGCACAGAATCGGAAGCACCCAGCATACAAATGGATATTTTGAAGGCCTTCGCCGCCACTCCGTCCACTCAGTAATCAGCGTGACCTACCTTTTTCTGGACGCATGTCCCCGACATTTCGTAAGTGCAACATCAAACCAGGTTCTGTGGCACGCGCTGTCACTCCGAGTCTCCCCCCTTGGCAGGTTGTCCCAATCCAGACAGACCTTGCTCTGTCCTGCTCAAAGAATGGCAGTGTCAACCCTAAAGAATTTCGCATGTTGGCGTTGGAGAAAATACACCAGTACCGTGAATTATCTCGCATATACACAGACGGCTCCAAGTCCTTGTCCGGAGTAGGATGCGCGTGCGTCGGTCGACGCGGTATTGGATACTTTCGTTTACCGAAGCAGGCGTCGACTTTTACTGCTGAACTATATGCCATTTTGCAAACTCTTTACTATATACAGGATGACCAGTCCACAAATCACGTGGTTTTTACTGACTCCTTAAGCATTCTGCTGGCAATGAAGTCTTTCAACCTAGATAACAGGCTTGTCCAACGGATTCTCCGCATCGTCAAATCCCAAACTGTTCTCGACAAAAATATCGTATTCTGCTGGATCCCTAGTCATGTTGGACTTGCTGGAAATGAAGCTGCCGAAATGGCTGCCGGGCACGCTACCAATAACGGCCGTGAAATTCGCCTACCTCTTCCGCCAAGAGATAGGTATCCCTCCATTTTATCATATATACGATCTGAATGGCAACGAGCCTGGAATTCCAAGCCCAATAAACTGAGAGTAATAAAACCAGAACTAGGATTATGGCAGTCCTCACACCGGACCTCGCGACGAGAGGAAGTGACGCTTTGTCGATTGAGGATAGGGCATGCCTTCGTGACACACAGCTATATACTGACCGGTGATGACCGACCTTTGTGCCCACGGTGTTCTGACCCGCTTACCGTTTATCATGTTTTAATAGGCTGTTTATCATTAGAACCTCTACGACACCAGATTTTAGGACGTGTAAACAGAGACACTTTGCGTATGCTGCTAAAGGATGATTCTGAGGTTGTGTCGTCTGGGGACATTTTTATCTTCCTTCGACTTTCGACGAGCAAATCTTGATGTTATCTATCGCCGTCCCTGAATATTTTATATTGCTGCCTACTGTAGGAGCATAGTAGTTAGCCTGTGGACACGGTTATGGGCCCAAAATAACCATGGCAGTAGGCGCGCCCCTAAACCCCAATTCATCATCATTACAGACCTCAATGAGATCTCCTCTCAGTCTTCTATATCTAAGTGGAAACATATGCATTTTTTCAATCTTCACCTATATGCCAGGTTGTTTATACCATTAACCATTTTTGTAGCTTTCTTTTGTACTCTCTCTAAAAGCCAACAATCTTTTTCATAACTAGGGGACGAAACTTGGACGCAGTATTCCAAATGTGGCCTGACATATGCACAGTAAAGCTTCCTGGTGACCTCACTTCTGTATTATACATTCCTATTTATTGCTCCAAACATTCTCAGTGCCTTCTTCCTGGCTTCCTTGGTCTGTTCTGATGCACCAAATGTTGTGTTCAGAATGTCCTTCTCCTGCTGAGTCACCGATAGTACTTGGCCACCCAACAAGTATGGAGCCTTCATATGCGGCCTACCTACATGCAATATTTTGCACTTATGAAAAATACCTGTCATTTACCATTTTTTTGGACCACTTCACAAGTTCGTCTCAGTATTCCTGTAGCGAGATATGCTTATTGTTACCTGTTATTACCCTAAACACCTTCGAATCATTACCAAATTTCAAAACCTTACTGCTTAGGCCACTTTCAATGTTGTTTACAAATGTAATAAACAGTAGTGGCCCTATTGCTGACCCATGGGGGGACTTCACTAAAAACATTTTGCCATGATGACTTTGTACCATTTAGCATCACTCTCTGCTGTTCATCTGAATGCCACAACTCTATCCATTTTAGGATGCTACCTGCGATCCCATGGACCTGAAGCTGCACATTAACCGTTTATGGAGTACCTTGTCAAAGGCCTAAAGTCACGGTATGCTGCATCAACCTGAGTTCCTTGATCAAATTGTTTTGTAGCGAAGTTAAAAAAGTCCAAGAGATATGTGAAACACGACCGTCCATTCCTAAACCCATGTTGAGTATCTTGGATCAATGTGTTTCCTTCCAGAGAACTAACTATTCTATCCTTGATAATTTATTTGGATACCTTGCAAACTAGGGATGTGAGGCTTACTGGCCTATAGTGTTCATCTATCCCTCTTTCTCCTTTCTTGAAAATAGGAACTATATTTGCCCTTTTCCGATGTGTTGGAATTTCATTTTGTGAAACTGATCCACAAAATATTATACGAAGTGGAAATGCCAGTTTCTTTTCAGCTTCACGCAATACCGTAGCATACATTTCATCAGGTCCTGCTGCCTTGTTTGGCTTAATTTTCCTGGTATAATTGAAAACAAAATCACTATCAATGAAATCAACATCGTTTAGCCGATCATATGTCACTGAACTGTGGTGTACGGCTGGCAGATTAGTCATCTTCCAATGTAAATACTGATTTAAACTACTTACTTAGCTCTTCAACCATCTCACCATCCTCATCCAATATAGTCCATTCACTTTCAGTGGACCAATTGTGCAGGAAACTCTACTTAGCTTGTAGAAACTAAGGAACGTTTTGCTGTCCCCATTACAGTTCCCAGCCAAATCCAATTCTTTTGCTCGCTTTGCTGCTCTGGTCTTTTGTTTCAGTCTCTAGCTTTTTTATACGACCCTAGATTGACGATACTTGAAGTTTCCTTAAACATTCTAAATGCACCTTTCTCAGTCTTAATTACGTTTATCAAGTCTGGTGTAAGCCATGCTGGCTTTCCTGTCCTTTGCTTTTGGGGGACATGTCTAACCTGAATTTTGTTCAAGTAAGATTTGAACTTTTCCAACATTTCACAGGCATTTAAATTGGAGAATGCTTGTTCCCATCTGATAGCACTTAAAGCTGCTCTCATGCAGTCAAGGTCTGCTCTGCTGAAATTAGGGGCCTTGTGCCCTGCCCGGAAAGGAGTCGTCATCACCGTCAAATCTTCCCACTACCTTCATTAATACTCTGCTTTTAAGTGTTGTCCGCAGAGTCAGGTCCTTCCACTACCTCCATTAATACCCTACTTTTAATTGTTGTCCTCAGCGGCAGGTCCTCCAGTACTTCCATGCCCTGGCCGCCTTAGTGCCCTTCCCTCAAGTGTCGTCCTCCCCGCCAAGTTCTCCCCCGTTACCTCCATGTATTGAGCCCTCCAATCATTTTAGACCAGTCCCACGCCTGCTTCCAAGTATAGGTATTCGTGTGCACAATAGTGAATGATGTTTGGTATGCAATTATGACCATTGCGATGAATCGTCGGCTTGTACTCTCAGTTATAGATCAGTGTCGTCCTGTGCCATAGCTACGACACAACGCGGAGGCGCTGGACAGAGAACGGACGAACGGAGGACCGCCACAACACTGAGCGCCGCGCTGTCTTTAGTGATCTACACTCTGGAGTACCCTTCCGAGTGTCATGCTCCACTGAATGTCCTATTCAGTTTACTGCCATACTTAACCCGTCCCGTCTCGGGGGTCTTCAACCGCCCCCCCCCCCCCTCAGGTTTTTCGCGGATAGCGGACGAGCAGCTCACGGCAGCGCACTCAAATTTGACATACCTTTTCCCACAACAATTTGACTTGCTGATTTAATTTTTTTTTAGGTCAGGTCATCTAGGGTCAACGAATTAGTCAAGGTCAAGGGTGGTCACCTCCAAAAAGTTCAACCAGTCGTCACGCTTTAACGGATACAGATATTTTAATGAAACCTTCAGCGTTTGCTTATGTTTACGGATGCAACAAAACGTATGAGTGGATTTTTGCTTTTTCGTTTTTGGCTACATATAAATTCTGCGTATTTGCCAAATTGCAGTTCAAATACAGGATTCTGGATAAAGTAAGCATTTATATCAGGGCAAGTTGACTTCCAACAACGTTTCTCGGCCTGCTCTACCCATTGGAAAAGGAAAATTAAAGAACTTGAAAACTCGAAATTTTTAAGTTTTGAAGAAAAAAAAAATTTGGGGGGGTCAGAACAAATATAGACCTGGTCGATTTCGCTGGCCTTTTCTCATTCCAAATGCATTTTGTTTTTCATATATTCTCCGAAATGAACTCCCCAGTGTCAAAAACATAATGTAAGCCGTGAAAAGTCGTGAGAATCTATCCCCCCCCCGCCACCTGGTGACGTCACATTTGGGGGAAAATTGTTTTGGAAGATGGACCCGGACCCTACTCCTCGAGCGCTTTCCGATGACACCTCTTTCGTTTTCGTGCGATGCTTAGTTTGTATTTTAGATGGGTCTTCAACCCCCCCCCCGAGACGGGGGTGTGAATATTTGACCGGAGACGGCGCGGGTTAATACAATGCCA
The DNA here is from genome assembly GCA_034440575.1 of Imbricaverruca yamaguchii. Taxonomy (NCBI): domain Eukaryota; kingdom Metazoa; phylum Arthropoda; class Thecostraca; family Neoverrucidae; genus Imbricaverruca; species Imbricaverruca yamaguchii. Next base: position 281,714 of record JAOTOL010001241.1, read on the forward strand.
CACTTTTTGGAGTATTCCGCGAATGTCCTCACCATGCACAATGCCCTGCCCCTGAATGCTCTTGGAATTTTAGTGCCATGTCCTTCAGTGCCATATCCTTCACAATCCCCTCCTTGGTGCCCTGCCAATTTTAGTGTAATGGGGCCCTAGTCTTATTGGTGCCCTAACGAATTCCGTGCCCTTAATGTCCTGCTTTGTGTGTGCCTTCCTGAGTGTCATACCCTCTTCGTATGTGCCATACTCATTGACGTGACCCGCATAGATCTCTGCTGTTTGGTGTCCTGTACTTAGTGTTCTACACTCTGTTCCCTGCTCTACTTAGCGCCCCGTGTAGAGTTGTTGCTGCTGAATCTCTGGCAGACAGCATGCTGATCTACAAAAGGCCTTGCACCCTGAACAGTAACTGTATGTGACTCGGGGTCATCACCCAACTACGAATGTGATTGAGCCCTGCTCGTATAATTCACTAATTTTCTATCTGATGATCGATGTCTCAATCTGCTTTTTCACCACCATGGAATATTTTCGCTCACGATACGTCACTTTGTTGCAGGCCCACTCATGGCTAATTAGATGCACACAATTAACTTAACATTTCAATAGTATACATGACAGTGGAACAAAGTAAGGTATGAAATTAAACGCGGCAAAAACCAACCGGGTATCTAAGAGTATGAACAAACCCTAAATATCAGGACAGACTAGCGAACACGAAAACATAGCAGTCAAACATTTTCGCCTACAATTTTCGTCTCATTCAGTCATATTCAGGACATTGTTGTGAGTCGGTACCGCATTAAGTAAGACCATTACCATGTTGCAATATTCGGAAGCAAATTATCTAACCTGTACACATTTATGTATTTTTATTATATATCGCGTACATTGTATTGTACATGACCGCTCATAACGTGACGATGTATCCTGCACGGAGGCGCCAGTTTTTTTTTTGTACAAGAAGAGCCAGGTCAGCCATAGGTCGATTGCATAGAATGTCAGAAAAAAGTAAGCTAGAATTGGAATTCGATGCGCTGAACACACACTACGCATTTCATCAGCTCGTTTTGTTCCACGCAATCAAGCACGCAAGTCACCGTCTCCCAGATTATATCAAACAGCTAGTTATTCAATCACGGCAGAACATGACTGAAAGGTGAAAGGCGGCTCAGAAATGGAATGGAACTAACAGTTCGAAGAATATAGTTTCGTCCCAAAAAAATAATTTCTCCACGCCGCAGCGAAGGCCGCAACAAAGGCGAGAGGTGTGTTCATGATTTTCCTGAAAATATTATTCACGGTCCAAGCTCCACTAAATGTATCGTTCAATTATGGGTGGTGCCGGTACGAGCATGCAAAGCATGCTCCAACACGAGCATGCTTTGTTGGATTCTATCCATATACGAGATCCTCACGATATTGCATACTAGGTACGAAAATGCAACTGGTCGGCTGACGGCTCGTTCCCGCACCGCCGGGCTTCCCACCGCCACGGGAGGCCGCCGGTGGCCCGGATCACCTCGACAGCTCGATCCACTCGGCACGCACAAAACACGCCTCCAAACATCACAGCGTTTATCGAATAACGAACAGCACGTCATTACAAACCACGTCCCCGAACCACATCCGCCAGCCGCGTCACGTTTCGAGCCACATCCGCGACCCCAGACCCGTCCTTAGCTGCATCACGTCTCAAGGCATGTGTCCACCCGGTGCGGGGACGCAGGTCAGGTGCGGCCGATCGTCAGACCACGCGCCGCCCATCCCCTGGCAGCCACTCGCATCGGGGCAGCAAGGGGATAAGATGCCCACCTGCCATATCGTCCCGTCACTGAAGCACCAGTACGGCTTTCGATCAACATTCTGACTAATCCGAGCGCGAATTAAATGAATTTAAGGCAAACATATAACATTTAACATATTTGCCAGTCTTCGTATTATTCGTAGGCGGTTATCATGACCATACTCCACTCCCTGGATCTCAACTACCAGAATTGAGTGCCTCGGAACACATCCATGCTAGACTTTTTGTGCACCGAGCACTTTCAGCGAAGACGTGCTACGCTGTCACCGGTAGACCGTGGCACGTTCCGCCCGCTAAACGCGCCAAGCACCAGTCCCCAACACACACACATTGCACCAATCGCAACACGCAAATATCCCGTTGACATGCACCTCGCGAAACATAAAACTAGTCCACCTCTGGGTCAAAACGGTCCTTCTGAACACATGAGAACACCAATAAGAGCGAACGGACATTGTGACTGCAATATTCGTCAAGCTGCATTACTACACTCGTGTTCACGCATAAAATGCGTATCAAGTTGTATTGATATCAGTGGAGTATAGCATAACCCACAATGTCAATAGTCAAACCACCAGTTGTGCACATTTTCCCAACAAAAATAAAAGCATCTACGATCACCGTATGAGCTGCGCCCGAATACAAAACAAGCATAAGCAGATTCCCTGTAATTGCACGGCGCAACGCTGTTAAATGAATACAATTTGGTTGAGATCTGCAGAACGCAGACGTGGCGATGGTGCGCGCCACTGGCCGCCGCCCTCACTGACCTAGCCAAGCCCTCGGGGTAGGTGGGGGCCCAGCACAGGATGTCCCATGCCCACCGAGCAGCGCGCGCCAGTGTCACAGCGCCAGCCCTACCCTACATCCCTTCCGGCTCATTGTTGGCCCGTCTGTTCGGGCGCGCCGTCCGGTGGATCGGTACAGCTGTCGGTGCCATCTGTTGGCGACACCGTGCACTCGTCGTTGTCGGCGTGCTGCTTGACGGCGCTGGTTGCCGCGTTAGCGGCCGCCACCATGCCGGCGAACACAGAGCCTGGCCTGGCGAGGAGGACGGACGGCTTGTCGAACTCCACCACCTGGCGGAAGAAATAATCTTGATATAACAAAAAATAATTAAAAAGCAGCTCGATAAATCGTCACGCTTTAACGCGCATGAAACTTTTAGCGTTTACTTATCTTTAGGGACTCAACGAGAAGCACCAGAGGAATTTTTTTCTCAAATAGTTTTCATACCTTGCTTTGTGCATCTGTCCGTTATGGCTAAAATCCAAGAGGCTGGGTAAAGTATGCACTATTATGAGGCTAAGTTTACTTACAGCAACGCTTCTCCGCGCTCCACCCATTATAAAAACGTAACTACAAAAATAGAACTTAAAATTGTGTACAGCTAAAAAATATGGGTGAGCACACATTTTCGGACCGCAGTCGATCTCGCATTCCTTTTCCAATTTTAAATAAGTTTTGTTGTAAAACTTTCCCCACAATGAACTTCTCAGAGCCAAAAATGTCGTGAGTTGTGAATCCATACACTCAACTAAACCTTAATTAAGTCACTTTTGAGCGGCGAACAATCTGTGGATGGTTTCGGGCCATTCTCGAGCGTTTTCCAATAACACCTCTTTCGTTCCCGTGTTACGGTTAATTAGGTTGGACGAAGGGAAAGGGCATGGAGGGGCGGGATAGGGGGAAGGGTGGGATAGAGGATAAGGGATAGGGGAAGGGGGATAGTGGGAGGTGGCTGGAGGGACTCTCCCTCCATCCCCACCCACCGTACCCTAGGCAGTCCTTCGCCTGGACAACGAATCACCTCCAGTGGAGACAGGCGAATGCAGAGGAGGATGGGCAACAACAAAAGTACAATGGGTGTTGTTGGCCATGCCATGTGAGCAGAAGAGAGTCACGAGGGCTTCATCACACAACTGTGACAGTTTCTCAGACCGGCTGAACGAGACGGCAGCGCCTGCACTTTTCCACGGTTCCTCTATGGGACCTCCGAGGCTTCCATCACGCGCAGAATGGGCGCGCGTGCCGCACCTGGCCGGCGTCGAGCACCAGCACGCGCGAGGAGGCCAGCACCGTGTTGAGTCTGTGTGCGATGGTGAGTAGGGTGCAGCTCTGGAACGCCTCGCGGATGGTCGCCTGGATCAGGGTGTCCGTCTCGGTGTCTATCGACGCGGTCGCCTCGTCCATGAGCAAGATCTGACGGGTGGAACAGGGTACAGTTCTCACCCTATGTCACACCCGACGCGGCGCGACCGGTGAGCGGCAGTACCGCTCTCACCCCATGTCGCACCAGACGCGACACGATCGGCGAACAGCAGCCACGGCAGCTCATCTATCGGCTAAAGACTAGGACTTGAGGACAAGCTGGCTGCGTGCCGGCGGTGTGGTCCCGTAGCCAGGAAATTGGCCGATAGTCTGACAACATTCTGCGTTACAACTTTGATAAGATCGGATCACCTTACACTGGCGTGGACCAGTTGTTTCCCACTTGCCACCCAAACCAAACAGTGTATGGACGTGAGCAGTGGTGCAGTCTGACACCGGCACGCGACAACATGACATACGGTGTACACAGGGCGTGTGGTCTATCCATAACAGCTGCAGGGCACGTGTAGACAGAGGACACACAGGTACAACAGATACAGGACATACACTCTACATGGTGGTGGTTATTGGTTTTATAACACCTTGGCCGTTGAGTTATGTAGCGTCGCCAATATCTCACAGCGATTGGCCGCGGACGAAAAATAGCGACAGATGAGACTCGAACTCACAATCTCTCGATTGTGAGATGGGCAGCTCACCCATAGACTACTCAGCCCCACATGCAGTCTAAATACAAGTATTGGACATACCGTTTGCACACAACAGCTACAGAACATGTGAAGACACAGGGCAAGGTCTACATACAACAGCTACAGGAGACAGGTGGTGCAGCCACGGTACACACCGCCTACATACAACGGGAGACACAGGAGACATACTGCGTACAAACAGCAGCCGCAAGTGGTGGCAGTGGTGGTGTCCTCTGGTCACCAAGTGTTTTGTTTGGTGATTCACAACTGTTGGTGCTTTAGTGGTGCCAGTGGGTGGCAGATGCTCTTCTGTCGACAGCTCGTGCTGGCAGCTTCAGAAGTTGGGGCATCACATGCTTGGTGAGGTGTGGACTGCACTGTCATGAACTGCTTGTGCTGCAGGAAACTGCGCTGCTGACGACTACCAGAGTCGGTGGCCGCTGAACTGAGTCTCCACTGCAGCATGTGTGATTCGACTGTCAGGCACACGATCCACAGTGCTGCCTGCAGAACATTGGTGAATACACCTCTCTCTTCTTTGTATGGCCGTGTGATTCACATCATACTTGTAGACGTGTCTGTGTCCAGAAACAGCGGACGCCCACCTTGCTGTGCCGCAGGAGCGCTCGCGCCATACAGATGAGCTGGCGCTCTCCGACGCTGAAGTTCTCGCCGCTCTCCAGCACGGCCGCCATCAGCTGCAGCTCGAGCGCGGCCACCTTCTGCTTCATGTGTGTTCGCTCCAGCGCCTGCCACAGCTGGGCGTCCGAGTAGTGACCGTACGGGTCCAGGTTGTACCTGCCCGGCGGATCGGAACGGGCACAGGTCATGTCGGCCGGACAGATCAGAACGTGTCCGGGCCATGTTTTCCGGGCTGACTATAACAGATCCAGTCATACCTGCCAGACAGATTAAAACGGGTCCAACTGGTGCCTACTGAGCCTCACATAATGCAGATGCACAATTAAATAAATAGCGAATATCAAAACAGACACTTTGGAAGAACAGTTTCAACCATCAGGGGCCAGACATTCCACTGTTTGTTTCTTAGGAAACATGCGATTTTATATGCTAATGCCTTATTTGGGAATGAACTAAACTTATCTGGCACGAGTTCATGTCGAGTACCTCCACGACATATTAAGAACGCTGATTAATGCTGGAAAATCATGATTTTCTGTGGCTTCTTCTACGGTGATAACGCTAAAAACAAACCTGAATAGAATAATATAAAATAGGTCGTCATGATTTTTATCTTCGGGCGATATTACTGTAGGTGGGCAGCGACGTCGCCTTTTTTGAAGTAGTGTTTCCCAGGTCGACCCATGGATGGCGTGGGATGAATTGCCCAACTGTTCAACCCGGGAATGTTATAGTTAGGGAGAATCCGGTCGAAGAGAAGTGTTGAGTTCTTTAGCCGCATGGCTACTGTACTTACGAAGGATACGAATGGATACAGTGTGAACGGTACAAAGCAACTTTTTGTGATTGCAATTTTCAAGCAGCCTTGTTGTTAAACTTCGCTGTATTGATTGTACTGGGATATTACGTAGTTTTCATGAAATAATTGTTGGCAACACACACCTGAGATCACGTGAGCACTAGCTGATATGGTGGTCGTGAAACGTAGACCCGGTCATTTGCGCCACGTCTGCGAGAACCGTATGTGAAAGGGAAAACTGACATGGGTCGAGAATTCTGTGCTTGGTGTAGATCGATGTATCATTGCTAGTCAGTTCCAAACGTCGATAATCGGTTAGGGAACTGCTAAGGAGCGAAGTTATGGACTGAGACAGCAAACCGACAGATAGATGACGCTAGATTCTTATCTGACCGTAGGATTTGTCTCAGGACGCGGCATTTGGTCTGGCTTTGGGTTTTATTTGACGTCTGCTTCATCATATACTTTTTACCAATTGAAATAAATGCAATATGAGCAACAAGCAATTTGAGCCTGAAACTACCCAACCGGGGGAGATGTGGCAACAGCAGCAGATGGGTGCAATAGAACAGGGGCGGAACTAATACTACTACCAGGTCGCAAAAAGGCACCACTACACTTATCAATTTCTTGCTGTGTTGCCACAAGAGAGGCAGCAGTCGACACACCTCGCGATAGCCACTCAATACGCAAGCCACAGCCTCGGCTGAAGCCATGCCAGAATCCTACCTGACCGTGCTGAGGAAAAGCACCGGGTCCTGTGGAATGATGGAGATGCGCGACCGGAGGTCCTGCAGGCCGATGTGCTGGATGTCGACACCGTCCACTAGCATGTGACCAGACTCGATCTCCACCAGTCGGAACAGCGCCACGCCGATCGACGACTTGCCGGAGCCGGTGCGGCCCACGATGCCTGCGGAGCCGGGTACGGTGGTGACGGACAGAGCGGGACGTGACGGGGACACAGCTCGACAGAACCTTCCCGCGGAGCCGGGTAAGGTGGTGACGGACAGAGCGGGACGTGACGGGGACACAGCTCGACAGAACCTTCCCGCGGAGCCGGGTAAGGTGGTGACGGACAGAGCGGGACGTGACGGGGACACAGCTCGACAGAACCTTCCCGCGGAGCCGGGTACGGTGGTGACAGGGACACGGCTCGGTGTGACTGGGTCACAGCTCGACTACATATTGGGTGGTTCACGACGCACTGTATGCACATTCACGGCTAATGGCGCCGCACACACTGTTCTGCCGGTGGGTCGCGGGATTGTGAAATGTCCTGAGCGGCGCTAGTGTCGAACCCGGCACCTGTGGTACCAATAGTTCGACACCTTAACCACTCGGCATCTCCGCCCCACACAGCTCCACTGTGAGCAGGACGTGACAGGGACACGGCTCGGTGTGACAGGTGCACACTTCGGCGTGAACGAGTCACAGCTCGACTGTGAGCAGAACGTGACCGGATCACAGCTCGGCGTGACCGGGTCACAGCTCGACTGTCAGCAGGACGTGACCGGATCACAGCTCGGCGTGACCGGGTCACAGCTCGACTGTGAGCAGGACGTGACCGGATCACAGCTCGGCATGACCGGGTCACAGCTCGACTGTGAGCAGAACGTGACCGGATCACAGCTCGGCGTGACCGGGTCACAGCTCGACTGTGAGCAGAACGTGACCGGAACACAGCTCGGTGTGACCGGGTCACAGCTCGACTGTCAGCAGGACGTGACCGGATCACAGCTCGGCGTGACCGGGTCACAGCTCGACTGTGAGCAGAACGTGACCGGATCACAGCTCGACTGTGAGCAGGACGTGACCGGATCACAGCTCGGCGTGACCGGGTCACAGCTCGACTGTGAGCAGGACGTGACCGGATCATAGCTCGGCGTGACCGGGACACAGCTCGACTGTGAGCAGAACGTGACTGGGACACAGATTGGTGTGACTGAGACTGACAATGAAGGCCGTGACCGTGGTGCCGATTTCTTGAAGTAGCTAATACACTTTATGGAATGGCAGCTTAGGCGCAAACACATCGGCAGAGCTGACATACAGCCGTAACTAGACAAGCGCCCACGGTCGCAAGCCATCACCAACCAACCCCCAACTGCATCGATCGCATGCGGCAACCTTATCCGTCCAACCAACTGCCCTGATGCTATCAGCTAAGCCAAGCCCAGAAACTGACGATCACACGCCAACACAACAGCTGCCCGCTAAAACAAGCATTCGCGGACAGCCACTGCCACAACCTTCACCTGTCGGCAATAACACAACGGGCGGGGACGGTGGATGTAGGGGAGGGGTGGGGTTCTGGACGGGCAGCAAGAATGGTAGGGAGGGGTGAGTATGAAGGAGGAATACAGGGTTGGTTGGGTGGTCACCATCCCACACCACACCCGAGGGAAACTGGTGGGTTGTGGGGATGTGGGTGGGGATGTGGGAGACAGACCAACAATATCGACTGCGGACAGCATGGAGGAAGACTAACCGATCTTCTCCTGCGCGTTGACGTCGAAGGTGATGTGTTTGAGCACCATGGGCAGCTCTGGCCGGTAGCGCATGCACACCTTGTTGAAGGTGACCCGGCCAGAACGGGGCCAGTCAGCAGCTGGGCGGCTGGCAGCAATCACAGAGGGCGCCTCCTGGTCCAGACACTGCCAACAATAGGACCCCGTCACAAGTGGCGACTCCTGGCCCGAGCTCCGCCAACAGCAGGACCCCATCACAGGTGGCGCTCCCTGGTCCGAGCTCCGCCAACAGCAGGACCCCATCACAGGTGGCGCTCCCTGGTCCAGACACTGCCAACAACAGGACCCCATCACAGGTGGCGCTCCTGGTCCAGACACTGCCAACAACAGGACCCCGTCACAGGTGGCGCCTCCTGGTCCAGACACTGCCAACAACAGGACCCCATCACAGGTGGCGCCTCCTGGTCCAGACACTGCCAACAACAGGACCCCATCACAGGGGGCTCCTCCTGGTCCAGACACTGCCAACAACAGGACCCCGTCACGGGTGGCGCCTCCTGGTCCAGACACTGCCAACAACAGGACCCCATCACAGGTGGCTCCTCCTGGCCCCGGACTCCAACAGGGCACTGCCACAGGTGGCGCCTCCTGGCCCGAACTCTGCCAACAACAGGGCACTGTCACAAGTGGCGCCTCCTGGCCCGGACTCAGCTACAAAAACTTATGTATCGCCATATGCATGCATAAAATATCCAAGAAAGCGTATTGCCTACCTGATCCATGTGGACGTTACAATGTTAGCAATTTCGGGGAAGATGGGCACATAGTCAGCCGATGTGCGTGATTTGCGAAGCAAGTACTTCAAGCACTTAACGTACTTGACACGAGTACTCCAACGCAGTGTAAAATAATTGACCATGTGGCCTGGAAATTCACAGTTAATGGAATTGTGCTATTTCATCCTTGTCTTAGGTTTTTACCGTTTTGCTACATGTGTGGGCAGTCATTATACACACGACTGCTAAAAATGTAAAATGCATGTGACTGAAGTGAAGGGCATTCTGATTTTTTAATCCTTAAGTGGCGATCCTTTATTTTCTTCCAATCTTTCACTATTCCCAAGCCACTTCTTTCTTCATCCACACAGTTAATGGTGAAGCAATTTTAGGACACTGCTCCAACGTCGCGCTGCCACAGCACATGGACATCAGAAAAAGTGCGAGAAATACTCTGCTGTCGGTATCCACCGTTGACGATTCTACAATACTCATACATAGAAGTATCTTACAAATCACACTTGGTTAGGTCGCTATTGGCCCCGTCCGTTTGATCCCCGCCCACCACCATCGTAGTACGTGTGCGCCTGTGCCTAGATTATAATCAGTGCTCGAGGAGGCCATGCTCCGTCACCAGACTTGATCTCAGGACGTGTCCAGTCGGACTCGTCCACTGCCCACCGTCCAGGGGGCTGTGTCCGGACGTGGCGACGGACGCCACACACGGTCGGCCCTGTAGACACCCCGAGTGGCGCGCTTTATTGGCGCTCCAGGCCCGATCACCAACTCACGGCTGTGTAGCTGGCTACCCTCTCGACGCTGGCCCGACCACCAACTCACGGCAGTGTAGCTGGCTACCCTCTCGACGCTGGCCCGACCACCAACTGTCGATCCTCTCGACGCTGGCCCCACCACCAACTCACGGCAGTGTAGCTGGCTACCCTCTCGACGCTGGCCCGACCACCAACTGTCGATCCTCTCGACGCTGGCCCCACCACCAACTCACGGCAGTGTAGCTGGCTACCCTCTCGACGCTGGCCCGACCACCAACTGTCGATCCTCTCGAAGCTGGCCCGACCACCAACTCACGGCTGTGTAGCTGTCGATCCTCTCGACGCTGGTGAAGCGCGCCTCCGCCTCGCTGCTGAGGCGCACCGTGAACTGGAACAGGCCCGACAGCTGGGCGGCGTAGGCCAGCGCCAGACCGGCCATGGCCGCAGACACTGTGCCGTGCGTGGCCAGCACGAATATCGACGTCAGGGCCGTGATGGTCACTGTGGACGCCAGCCGGCCCGGAGCCAGAGTCACCGGACAGTCACACCGGGCCGCAAGACACAGTTCGTGTCACAGTGGTCACGTGGTCACACAGGACGCTGCATGACCGATGTAGTCGATGCGCCCCTAGGGGCGTGTCACGGTGTTCACATGATCACACAGGGCGCTGCATGACCTGTGTAGTCGATAAGCCCCTAAACTCCAATAACCAACCACGTGATCGTGTCATTGCGGCCACGAGGTCACACGGGGCGTGTAACGACGGTCACGTGATCGCACGGGGTGTGTCACGGTGGTCACGTGGTCACACGGGGTGTGTCACTGCGGTCACGTGGTCACACGGGGTGTCACGGTGGTCACGTAGTCACACGGGGCTTGTCACGGTGGTCACGGGGCCGTGGACGTCAGACTGGACCGCAAGACATCGGGCATCGTAAGGCATGGCGATCAGGCTGGGTATCTGGACCACGCTGGGTCACCGAGTCAGAACAGGTCGCCGCGGGGCCCGGGGTGAGCCGACAGCTAATACAGGATTGGGGGGTCAGATTGAATCACGGCTAGAAAATCTACTTCGCTCGATATTATCACCATTCAAACTTCAGAATACATCAGCTCTGCGGGAGGTTTATCATCTCATTTAACTGCTGCAAGACTGAAAGGTGCGATTTGGCAATGAAGGAAACCAAATTAATCGCTCTTTCATGAGTTACCAGGGTGAATATACTTTAGCTGGCTCTGTTCGCAGTAATAAATAGTTATCGTGACAAAAGGATGGTAATTCGCTGCAGTTAAAAAACCTAAGCTTATACCTGGAATAACAAGCCCTACCTTTCTTCATTCACGTAATCGTTAGTTAGTTATTAGGGCTTTAGGGCGCATCCACTACATAGGTCATGCAGCGCCCATTTCACGTAATCGTAATATCATTCCGTGATGTAGTATGAATTATTACTATGAATATGAATACTACTATTATTATAATACCACTTATTATAACATATTCAAACATCACTTTGTATTAACGACGAGCATCGTGTTATCAGTATGCAATGATCCTAGGATCAGGATGTCGAAATCCACGAGCTCGCTGTATAAATCCATTCCTGGTCGGGACGCGCTCCCATAGCAGTCACAAAATTGACAATGCCGTCACCAATAGTCGCGCCTACCCACACCCTAGATGACCACAAAGGCCGCCCAGTGTGCATTTTGTGTAATAGCCAAACCGATGCGTCACTTGCATGAGACCCGGTTATACAGATCGGAAGGAGCGCATGACTTAAAGACACGATCGTTAACTTGAACAGCCACCACGTCAAGGGATCAAGTGAAGAGAATTAGTCCATATTGACTTCGCGGAATGTGTGGCGGGTGTGTAAGTGTTGTACACATGAGATCTATTCCGCGAGGTCAAAATCGGCATTCTCTTAACTTGAATATTTACTCCGGACGTGCACACTGTTTAAGCTAAGGCTTAAACAGTGTGCACGTGTCATCGTGTTATCGTGTATGCACGTGTGCACCGTGTTATCAAGGCGGGCACTACTCCCGATCTGCAATATGGAAGCAGTTAATTAGAATCGTGGCTTACACTACAAGCAACAGTGTTATTCAACTGAGTGAAAAGGTGAGACATCCATAGGTGATGCAGGTAGGCTAATTAACACCAGAGCAGACTTATATTTTTCAGTTCTGGATTTCTGAAGGTTCTTTTAGGGGGAGGTCTATTCTTGAGAGGGTAATGCTCTTTCTGGAAATTCCATCAGAAGCTACATTGTGTACTTTCCAATGAGTGTTGGAAACTAATCAAAGAATAGCAACTTACAGTCATTGTCGAACAGCACTATTCAAGTTCCCCACAACAAGGACGATTTTCAGAGATAAAAATGTTATAGATGACAAAAATGCAGGACTGGTCTGTTTTTAAACCTTGCACAAGATACATTCAGAAAGATACTGGTTAGCACTAAGGATATAATGTCCGCGAGGTTCACCTCAGTCACAGATCCGCCCCACCCCGTCACGAATACGGCCACAGCACACACACGCCGCACGGAGACGCTCGCGATCCTCACCTGTCAGGCTGTCCAGGCGGATCGCCACCCATCGCATGGAGCAGTTGAACAGGAAAAAGGCGGCCGAGTTCTCGTCGAACTGGCCCATGAACCTTCAACCAATAACCGACATTTCTTGCAACTGGCCAGTACAGTATGTTCAAATAGCCTGACAGCCAACAAACGTACACAAATGGTGAACTCGCTGTGGTAAAATTGGTAAAATTGAGCACTGACTTGTCCTGTTCTGAAGCACAATGCACTGCAATTCACTTCGTGTAGAGTAGGGGGTACGAATCGATGACGTCACAGCCAACTAGAACGTAAAAATCAGCTACTACGTGGAAAGAAATGAACAATGTTACATAGTCGATGCGCCCTTAAGCCCTAATAACTAACGAACAATGTTACACAGAAAACTCACGAAAGTATAAAATAACAGGTGTTAGTGTAAAAATGTTGTCAGGATGACAATGCTAAAATTGAGTGTTTTAAGCCATGTGATAAACTAATACAGCTGAAAGTACGGATATTTCACATTTTGAAATGCACGTTTCACGGACATGAACTCGGGAAGTTAAAACTCTACGCTAAAACGCTCGAAAACGTGCAAATAAACTCCTATGACGTGTCGATTTTCACGTGAATTTTGGAACCACGTGAATCTGCTGATGCATACACAAAACATCCTCGCATTTAGATCTCGAAACTGCACTCGCACGTTTCCACGGACGCGGCTATCTCGCGCGGTGTCCAGTCGGACATGTCGTACTCACTTGTTGGTGAATTCTCTCTCCTTGCCGAAGGCGTGTATGGTGCCCAGTCCTTGGACGGTGGTGATGACGTGGCTGTAGGTCGGCGCCCGGGTCACGTTCTCCAGCCGCTTCAGGTCCCGCACACCCGTGCTGCGAAACAGAACAGATTTGTAATCAGGTGTGCTTAGTCACAGACACGGATCAACGTACCTGAAGAAAACGGTTGGATAATTTGAGCTCTTCATACGTTCTCAGCACGTTTACGCTGGTTGGTTGGTTGGTTATTTGGGATGGGGCGCACCTGTTACAATGGGCGGCTAGCGAGCATGGCACACTCATGATTAGACTTGGACAATGGATGTTGACAGGCAACATGCTGCATAAATCAAGTAAAATTACTTTCGGCATCCATACACAATGAATCTGCGGGTCAGTTTCCAGTACGACGGTTATATTAAACTGCAGGATTTTCCTGTAAACTACTGCAAGTGCGTCACTGCTGAGTAACGGTGTGTGTGGCTGAGCGATCAAGTGACCCTAGCCGCCCTCTGGTGAAACGACATCGGCAGTCGTGACTGCAGAACACACGTCTTCCAGACTGTTCTCGACATATGCACACCACCAGTACGACTCGGACAAACATTCCTGCGGCGACATGCCCCACACTAAACAATCAACATTACTTTTGAGCCCGACAAGGTGGAAAATTCATGTTTTAAAAGTCGCACAACATGGGCTGTAATGGGCTGTGTTTGAAATATTCCGTTGTCTTGTATGCACACGTGCGGGGCTCCTCGTGATCACACGGCAACGGCAGGCCTCAGCGAGCCGAGAGCCGACCCACTTGTAGATGGTGCGGATGATGACGAAGACGACGGCGATGATGAACAGCGGCAGCAAGAACCACGGGAACACGAGCGCCACGAACAGCAGCGACACGGCGATCATCAAACTGTTCTGCAGGAACGTCTCGGTGGTGAACGGCAGCCGCACGTCAACTGAAACACGAGTTCAGGGCAAACTGAAGCTCCAGTTCACGACCAACTGAAGCATCAGGTCACGGTCAACTGAAACACCGGGCCACGGCCAACTGAAGCATCAGGCCACGGTCAACTGAAACACCGGGTCACGGCCAACTGAAGCATCAGGCCACGGTCAACTGAAACACCGAGCCACGGCCAACTGAAGCATCAGGTCACGGTCAACTGAAACACCGGGCCACGGCCAACTGAGGCGTCAGGTCACGGTCAACTGAACCATCAGGCCACGGTCAACTGAAATATGAGATCGCGACCAACCGAAGCCTCAGGTCACGGCCAATTGAAGGATCAGGTCACGGTCAACCGACATGTGGCTACGACCAATTGGAGCTTTACGTCACTGCAAACAATATTTACCATATGGTTGGATATTTACTTCGCGATTCTTGATGGGGAGAGAAATTGTTGGGGTAATGGAGTACGGAGGATATTTGTTTTCGAATATGACATTAGAGTTTCAGTTTGCCCATTCCAGCGAACATTCAACATCGTCACAGGGCACGCATTATCGAACAGCACCACTGAACCTGCAAATAAACAAACGGGGTTAATTTTCTGGAGAGCATAATGTCATGGATGCCAAAATCCCGGAACAGCCAATGTATCCAACCCTGCGGCAAACTGAAGCATCACATCATTGTCAAGTAAAATATCGAGTCATACACAACTAGAACAGGAAGTCACGGACAACTGAAACACCGGGCCACCGATAAATGAAGTATGAAGTCACGACAGGGGTGGCCAAGTACTATCTGTGACTCAGCAGGACTTGGGTGGTATTTCGAAGACAAAATTGGGGACATCAGAACAGACCAACGAAGCCAGGAAGAAGGCACTAACAATGCTTGAGACAATAAATATGAATGTATCATACAAGAGTGAGGAGGACATCTGGAAGCTTTACTGTGCATGTCAGGCCACATTTGAAATACTGTGTCCAAGCTTGGTCCCTTAGTTATGAAAAGATTGCTGGCGCTTAGGGAGAGCACAAAAGGGGCAACGAAAACAGTTTATGGTATAAAGTTAAAATTAAAGTTAATCACAGCAGGACAAGGTTAAGACAGTCTTTCTTCACTAACAGGGTAGTAAAACACTTGAACCAGCTGACAGAAACCATTGTCAGCAGCAGCCCACTGAACATCTCTAAAAACAGCAAAGACAATCATATGAATAGAGGGGCTTGCTTTTTGAGAATCCAGGGAGGGCTGATCAACGGATTTGGTAGGAAACTGGCCCAGTGTCCACAGTGCAGCCAACAAGGGCCCTCGTGGCTCATAGCTACACTGATCTTGTATGTTTTTATGTCGTCATGACAGATTGAAGCATGAGGTCACGGCGAAAGGAACATCGAGTCAACGACAAATTAAGCATCAGGTCACGGCCGACCGAAACATCAATATATGATAGCCCAGAGACTGGAGAAACTTCGGATGAAAGTGCTTGGAAGGGGAGGGGACAGCAATGCAGGAATTTGTGCCAACAAAATAGAGAGGACTCGTACACCCCTTTGGGTAGTATGCTAAAATAAGAAATTCCTTGGGTAGATGGGGGTTCCTGGTCTTAGAAGAGACTACATTTCACAATCTTTCCAAAAATTTGCGTCTCAATATTCCACCCCAGGTCCCAATTAGTCCAAATAATGTTGGGCTTTCCCGCGGAAGTCTGCCATCCCTAATACCTCCTACTCGCTCAACTCACATTGCTAAATGACAAAGCTTGCACGTACATTGCGCTACCAGCATAATTGACCATCCTTGAGTGGGTTTAAATTAGTCGAAATAAATGCGTTGCAAACCCTACCAACACCACAAATGCTTCGAAGACCAACACCAGCTACAGTACGATGTTACCCGTAATACAACCGAAGATATTCTGAACGCACTCCTCCCCGGTCAACAACAACAACAACCCTTAGTGAGAGAAGGGGCACTATAATGCAGGAGACTCCAAGCCCTGGACGGTCCTCCTCCCTTGGTCACATTCTGGATCCGCCACCACCGAGCTGAGCCGGCTTTCTGGATGTTTGGTGCAGTTTCTTGCCCCGTTAACGCGTGGACAAACTCGAATACAGGGGCAACAAAGGTGAGCTCAACGCTACGCCAGGGGCACAGGTGTGCGCCCAGCTGTCAGCTGACCACACAGCACAGCTGGTCACAGATGTGTGCCCAGCTGGCAACTGGCCACAGGCCACAGCTGGCAGCTGACCACAGGTGTGCGCCCAGCTGGCAGCTGACCACACGCCACAGCTGGCCACAGGTGTGTGTTCACCTGCCAGCTAGTCACAGGTCACGGCTGACAGCTGGCCACATGTGTGTGCCAGCCAGCTGACAGTCACTCACTCTCGTCCAGGTCACGTGACAGCAGATTTAGCAGGCGGCCGACGGGCGTGGTATCGAACACCCGCATCGGCGCCCGCATCAGCTTGTGGAACAGTCGATCGTGCAGCCGGCTGCTGGCCTGCAGTGTCACCTGGCCGGCAGAGGTTACAGGTCAGGTCACAGGCGCGGGCATACGTCAGGTGACAAATTAGTGCTGTCTCCTATCGGTTGGAGCTCCAGGGACGGTTGCGTCTGTACATGAACAGCAGAGCTATTGTGAGCAGAGCTCTCAGACGCACGGCATATGTCGACTGCTGTCTGGAGAACGAGGTCCGGAACTTCCAGCATCCGGCGCCTCGCCTCGCCTCTTCAACCCGCGTTCCACGACGAAAAGATCCCAGAACCAATCGTCAAATCATTAGGCACAGAAATCACAAAATGACGCTCTCCCGAAGAGCAAAGAGGTAGGCGTCTACCCACTCACCGGCCCTTGGACGCGACTGGTGAAGTCCCGACGATCGATTACTATGTTCCGCTGACGGTGCAAATGCATTTGGACCGCTGTGATGCAATCGCATCCTCCATTCCGACGACCTCGGAAATCTGCAGGCCGAACCGGACAACCCGAGCCCGTTCGTCATCCATAACTGGCAACAAAGCAGCTCTCTGCTCCGCATGTTGGAGACAGTTGATGTCGACCAGCAGCCGGCATCCTGAGCATTTGCTACGCCAAGTGGCCCGGCGAGGCCGATGGAGACAGCTGATGAGCCTGTGTGGCAGCCGCCGACAGTCGGTGCCGGGCCCGGGGCTCAGCAGCGATGTTCGTCCGCGGGCCGGCAGGCGCGGCCTCACTCGGCGACTCGGGTCCGCCGGACATCGTGCGGTCTATGCGCATGACTAGCTGCTGCTGCTGCTGCAGAGCATTCCGCTCCCGGTGCTGAGCCATCAGTTGCTGCTGCAGAACAGTCTGCTGCTGCTGCTGGGCCACCAGCTGGGAGAGCAGCTCCACGAGCGACGGCTTTTCCTCGGTGGCCATCCCTCCGACCGCTGTGCCTGACGGTCCTGCGCAGTCATTCAGACCCGCCGGGCCTGGATTCCAGGTCACCATCACGACAGTTCACCACAGCCCGCACCGTCCGCCCCGATAACGTTGTCCGAGAGCACACCGGCCAAGTCATGTTGTTTCCTATCTGTTGGAACTCGAAATTATTCTGACTCAGAGGCGGCCGGGCTGCTTGAACGCCGCGGTTTCCGGGGTTAGACTGCTTATTCATGACGGCCGAACTCACACAATCTTGGGCTGCTATATTCGGCGTGAATATGGCAGCGCGCCCTAAAACATCTATCACAACATAGCAATGCGCGGTTCGATGATCCTAGTGTTCCCTGAAGTAAATATAGATGTGCTGACAAATTGTTCTTTTTTACATTTGCCTGAAACTAAGGGACAAATGGAAATAAAGTAGGTAGTATGTATTGCACCTGTAGTGTGCAGTGCAACTCGATAAGAACAGGATCTCCTCACTGAAGAAGCTGATAAGTGCAAGAAACGATCTTTCCTGCACTGCTTCCCTGCACGATATTTTAGGCTTCTGACATGTAAACAAAAATTGGCGGGGCTGCATGTGAGGAGGGGGGTGGTTTTGGGGACCGAACGGATTATCCGGCTGTTGTTCTTGACTAGAGAGCCTATTTAGTATAGCCCAGAATTACGACCATGATCATGAGCGCATTGCATTCAGTGTTTATACAGCCTCCCCCCCGAAGCATGTATGCAGAGCTGAAGTGATTTCGGGTGCGATGCATTCGCAAAATTGCATTACTGAAAGCAGAAATATGAGCGTTACGCCATCTTGAGCTTGGGCTCGAGACCTTCCAATACCAAAGACCTTGTCCGTTTGCCACCCCTGGCGAAGGGAGCGACCTCCGGCTGCGACGCAAGATCTATGGCCAGGTGCTCGCGTTTTGGAATGTCACCACAAACCATTTATTTAGACTAAGACTGGCAGTACTGAATACTTCAGCATATTGTGATGAAAGTTCGTAAATCTCAACATGAAAAAGCATGACCAGCGAAAAATGAATACTTCAAATGCTGTATGCCGCAGTGAATCGCCGTCGGACGCCACCTGGGAGCGGAAATGCCGCCAAACTTGTTTAAACAAAGATTAAGAACACTTAATAAATAATACTGCGATATAACGGGTAAAAATTAAAACCAAAAGGGCGCACGGGGCTTGTGGGTGCAGACAGAAGGCGAAAAGCTGCAACCAAACGTTATTACGGTGACAAATAGGCCTGGCTGGAGATCCCGGATGGATCGGAGGGGGATCTGGACCCTCTTGTTTTGGCACCCTCTTGTAAGTCGTTATTTGCACTATTCAATCTAAAAATGTATCTCGAAAATAACGGATTACCACCCCCCCCCTCCCCGGGTTTCGTGAGATATTTTCAGCCCTGCAAACGGGTTACCGCAGATTGACGGCCGGGCCGGGCCGGGCCGGGCCGGGCCGGCCGACTCAGCCGTCACTCGTAACAGCGCCCCGGCAGCAGTGCCGAGCCGCGCAAACCCTGCCACGACGTACGGTCGCCAAAGTGACGTAGTATCTGCCTGACATGTCCGGCCCACACACCACCACTGCAGCTGTCTCGGCAGCCGGCGATTAACAGTCGCGAACACGTCCGCACTTATCTGTCCCTGAGCTGTAACCACCCGATTAGCATTCACCGTCTCCACCGCCCAGGATCCTGCCAGGCGCACGATGGATAGCACTGCCTGCCGAGCAGGGGCGGATCCAGGCATCGGTCAGGCGAAGATGTCGTGACAACGGCGGACGGGCCCAACACCTGAGACTCCATTCACCCCCCCTTCCCCAAAGACGCTACCTATCGCGGGCTTTTAGCCACCAAAATGCGGGGTGGGTAGACCACAGTTCAGTGTCGCTTCGGCGCCGCCCGTGCTGCCGAACATTGGCGCACGCGCGGCCCTCTCTAAACAAGTGGGCGAGCCTGCACCGCCGTCCGACCCTGAACGAAATGAAAGTACCCGGCAAGCCAACGTATGTGCTGCCACCGACCCCGCCGTGGCTCGTTGGTCTAGGGGTATGATTCTCGCTTAGGGTGCGAGAGGTCCCGGGTTCAAATCCCGGACGAGCCCACGTATTGTTGTCGGTGATACAGGTGTTGGAAGCGCTGAAGCATGCGGTGTCCGCGATTTGTTATATTCACAAACGGTCTTTTCCTGCCTAGCTACACGTGGGACACGCAGGCCACTTCCGCCGTCTTCAGACAGTGATAAAATACAGTAAAACTTGGGCTCCTCCGGGATTTGAACTCGGACCTCTTGCACCCCAAGCGAGAAACGTAGCCAGAAACAAACCAGCCGCGCGCGCCGGCGTGTACGTCGCGTTTCTGGTTGAGGCCGCGATGTTCCGTCGGCATCCGGACCACTCCATGCTGTTTGCGTACCCAGCGGGTGTGTCCATAGCTACATGGTACGCATCGGTAACGCCTCTGATTCGGTAGTGGACGACATATGTGGATGACACGAACCTAGATTACGAGCAACAGTTCTGCAGGCTTCCTTAAAACAAGGTACTGTGTTGATTTTCCTTAGAAAGGATTTAAACAGCAAAATATGCCAAACGACATTCCAGGAACAGATTACACCACAGATGTAAGCGTTTTTCTTTTAAATTAAATAGATATCACGCTCATAACTACGGTGGAGTGTTTTGGAAGATGGTCCCCACCCAGGGTGTTATCACATAATTTTGGCTGGGGGCCACGCCCACTGGCGACTGTGGGATGACCAACCGAGGAAATCCTCCCCCAAAGTAAGGGCAAAACAATGGGAAATGACCAGTGAATGGGGCACCGCTACTTCGTCTCGTCGCGCGGAACGCGTTGGACCTCCATCCGCGGCCTTATCTCAGTTCGGGTTTTAAATGGTCAAGTGTTAGTAACCACTTGCCCAACTCCCGACTAGCGAGGTATTGACAATCCCCTACCAATCCTCACTGGGAAGTGTTGATAACTATTCCCCAGTGATAAATTATTCGTGAAATAGGGCGGAATATACCACTTTCTGAACACTTAACCGACATCCTTCTCCAAGGAGTACCGACATCCTGCTTCTTGATACATGCTTGAGTTCTTCATGCCTCCTATCTGACAGTATCTCATTTATAAGCAACATGTGCATGTTCTCTATAAGGAATGGTGATACACGAACATTCCGCAATGCCATTTCAGGTAAAGGAATTACCTATAATGTGATGTAACATGCAATACCAGTGTATAGTACAGTTATTATTCTCCCCATCCCGACCACAGCTCTTCTTAAATTGTGAATCCCAAAACAAATGAAAAAGGTACCATCATAAGTACCTGCACCATTTGCTCAAATTTGAGTCCGAAGATATCAAAATCATTTTTAACGACACTAATTCCATTGAAAATTTCGGCATCCTACTGCGCTCGTTTCGACATCTCACACCTAACGAAAACTTTTATTTTCGCCCTGCCACTCTCCGATCTCCAGTTAGCGAGGTGTTGATAACCCCTCTCATCCTGCATCGGAAGTGTTGGTAACCATCCCACCTCCTGTGCAGCGAGGTGTTGATAATCCCCTTTGCACCCATCATGGAAAATACTGGCAACCACTCCCTGGGCTGGCGAAATGTCGGTAATCACTCCCTCGGCTGACAAAGTGTCATTAACCACTCGCCGGGATCGACAGACCGGAGAAGGATCGGTATCCACTCTGGGTTGGTGCAGTGTCGGTAACTACTCCCCCATCCCGATAGGCAGGCTGGCGAAGTGTTGGTAAGCACTCATTCGGCCGGCGAAGTATCGGTAACCACTCTCTCGGATGGGAAGGATGGCAAAGTGTCAATAGCCCCTTCCCCGGATTGCAAGGCTGGCGAAACACGTCTGATAGCCGCGGGTGCGAAAGGCAAAGCTAGTCCAACAGAAGCGTTAATCCCGCGACGAAGGAATCCCTCTCCTCCCCTCCGCTGCTGCCATCTGCTTAGGAGCCTGACAAAAGACTTGTCCAAAGTCCGATTCCAGACAAATACTGGACGGCCGAAGCGGACTGCAAGCTCACTGCACCCGTCTGTTGAGCATCCCTAGTGCGCAGACCCGCAATGGATCTGATCCAACGTCCCGGATAACGAAGCCAGTGAGTGGACGGAAGGTGGATCACTGGCGTTTAATTTACTACACTACACAGTTAGGAAATGTGGTTCTTCACTACAGGTTAGGAAATGCACACACCAAAGACGTGCTCGGTGTTAAAGGCGTGTAAATGCTCACGTGTCCATATTGGCTTCGGAAATACACTTATGGAAAATGGTTGCATCATAATCGTGTTCAAAATAGTTCGAATTACTTTTGGTTGATACTCCAAAAGAGGAATAAAAACGCTAAGGTTCAGGGGAAGTGTGAACCATCGGCCGATTTTCTAGCTCACATCGGTTGTTTCGGTGCATTTCGAAAAGCTTCCTTTGCTCAACTGAATTAACGGTAATCGGAGAAGGGTACGTAAAGCAAATGTGCGTATGGCAGATGTACGGACGCAAAAATAAGTAAGCGCAGATGTACGTATGCCAATTGTACACAGACGTAAATGTACGTATGACAAACGTACGTAAGCGCGAATGTACGTAAGCGCAAATGTGCGTAAGCACAAAAGTATGCAAAAGTATGTACGTATCCAAAAATGTACATAGGCGCAAATGCAGGTATGCGCAAATTTGCTTAGGCGTAAATTATGTAAGCGCAAATGTACGGAAGCGCAATCATGCGTATGGGTAAAGGTACGTAGTTGCAAATATGTGTAAGCGCACAAGTATGTGAGTGAAAATGTACATATGCCGATATGGACGTAAGCGTAAAAGTACGTATGGCAGATGTACATGAGCTCCGATATACGAAAGCGCAAAAATACTATGGCAAATGCACTGATGGCAGATCTATATAACAGCAAATGTGCGTATGGCAAAGGCACGTAAGCGAATGTATGTAAGCGCAAATGTACGTATGGCATATGCGCCTAGCAAAATGTAAGCAAACGCAAAGGTACGCATGCGTAAACGTACGTACATTTGTGCATACGTACAAGTGCACATACGTACATTTGCGCTTACGTACATTTGCGCATACGTACCTTTACGCATACGCACTTTTGCACTTACGCACTCTTGCGCATACGCGCTTTTGCGCTTACGGGCTTTTGCGCTTACACCCTTTTGCGCTTACGTACATTTGCGCTAAGTATATTAGCCATACGTACATCTGCGCTTACGTACAATTGCCATACGTATATCTGCACTTAAGTACATTTTTTAAAGCGCATTTGCTTACGTACATATGACATACGCACATTTGTTCTAACGTACATTTGTCCTGGAATCGTGTTGACAGATTAGCATGCGTTTCAGTACTTGAAGGCAAAGATTTCGAAAAAAAATATCATAACGGTGACAATGCTGCCCAAGGCACACGTTGCAGCAGGCCGATATACAAAACACCCCGAGAGTTGCCGGTCCAGTTGGTGTTGGCAGGTTGATACATGACAAAAAAGTACATGACCGAAGTAGTGGATGCGCCCTAAAGCCCCAATAACTAACTAACTGGCGTTGGCAGGCCAGTTATCCACGAGGGCCAGTGTTTGGCTCCGCTCACTCGGCCCGCAATTGACGTCTCTCTCTCTCTCTCTCTCTCTCTCTCTCTCTCTCTCTCTCTCTCTCTCTCTCTCTCTCTCTCTCTTTCTTCTCTCTCTCTCTTCTCTCTCTCTCTCTCTCTCTCTCTCTCTCTCTTTTTTTTTTTTATTTTTTTTTTTTTTTTATTATTTTTTATATTTATTTTTTTTTTTTTTTTTTTTTTTTTTTTTTTTTTTTTTTTTTTTTTTTTTTTTTTTTTTTTTTTCTTTTTTTTTTTTTTTTTTTTTTTTTCTCTCTCTCTCTCTTCTCTCTCTCTCTCTCTCTCTCTCTCTCTCTCTCTCTCTATCTCTCTCTCTATGCCGCCGCGTACGGAGCGTGGCGCCGTGGCGCGCGGCGCGTGGCGCGCTGGACAACAGTCTAGCTGACGGCCGCGTCAACCAACACTCGCCTTCATGAAGAAGAAGCCGCGGACCAAACTGGTGACGAGGATGACGATCACCGACAGGCCGTACACCGTCTGGTAGAAGTCGATGTCCGGGTTGTCGCTGATGTGGCTGCTCACCACGCTGACGTTGGGCGTTAGCTCGATGGTTGTGTTCTGCAGATAGGTTAGCCGACGTCACAAAAAAGCAAAAACGAACGGCGCTCTTCAACAGCACGGCCAGCCGACCTTTGCTTAGGCTCACAAAACGTCGGCGTGGGTGTTTCTTGGTATTGGATTTGTCTGCACCTGTTTCGAATGGCTACGAGCGAGCCCAAAGATCGAGTCTTCTTCCAGCTGGAAATTATAATAGAGAGACAGGAAACGTTCTTAAATGCTAAATGGAATGAATGAATGAATGAATCTTAAATGTAAAAACAACTTTGGATGGTGATTCAGTCTTGGGTTTCACATTGAACGAACAGTTAGCACAAGATTCTCGAGCATGCTCTAAGCAGTACAATTATAAGCTCCCCAGGTACTTACTAGTCACATGATATAAATCATGTTGCGCGAGACAATCAAATAAATGTGACGATGTACTACCGATTCCACAACATGGCACTTCGCCACAGTTCGAACCCTTTCTCGACCAGAGGTGCAAACGCATAATCATTGTTTCTAGGACCTACTACTGGTCGAATTACACCTTCTTCATATCTGGTCCGGCGCCATGTACCCTTGACCACTGGGCCAGTCACGTCATACCTCCGATCTTTGGTCCAATCACCATACACCCCTGATCCTTGATCCATTCACCATACACCCACGGACCGGCCACCGCATACCCCGGATCCATGGACCAGCCACCACATACCCCTGATCCCTGGTCCAGCCAGTGTGATAACCACCATGATGAGAAGGCACACGATCCGACGTTCAATATGAAGACAATCAACACCAGCGCCGCCATGAAGAAGCCGCCGCCTGCCTGAATGTAGGCTTTGTACGTTCGTCCAGAGATGGCGCCAGCCTCCAGTTTTTCTTCTGTCGTTAGCTGACCTGCAATGAACAACATTCTGACGGAATATTCCCGGGCTCCATTTACCTGACATCACCAACATTACAAACTGGCCAACGGCAGCCGGCTGGTTCAATTCACTGACGCACCAACAAAGAATCATCGAACCCTCGGACGTCCATGTCATTTCTGTTCAACACACCCACCGCACCAAAGCACAGCAGCCGCGACCACAGCTGGGCCGTCGACGTACCGGCCACGGGCGTGACGTCGGTCTTCATCGGATTGACCCTGTCCAGCGACTGGCGAGAGGCGGCAGCCGAGTGGGCGGACCTTTGGCGGAGCAGGTCAGCGTGGTGCGAGCTGTGGCGTCGGCCAGCGCTGCCCGCCACGTCCAGAGTGCTCCTGGAAAACGCAGACGCGCATCAATGGCAGGCCACTGCACACAGCGACATATGCTACTGAGTGCAGTGGTGCATGCTACTGAGTGCAGTGGTACCTGTCAGTGGGTACAGCTACACACACCACCAGTACAGTGACGCATGCCACCGGATGCAGCGACAAAGCCACCAGATAAAGCGACACCTTGCACTGGGCACAAAGACATAGATCACTGGGTGTAGCAACACATGTCACTGGGTACAGCGGAACCTGCCACTGGGTACAGCAACACCTCTCGTTGAGTACAGCGATGTAGGTCACTGGATGCAACTAAACATGTTCCTGGGGACAGCGACACATATCACTGAGCACAGCGACATATGCCACTGGGTACAGCGCAGGACTCACGGCGGCCGTCTTCGACCCGGACTGCGCCTTCCCTGGACGGCGCGGCACCCGGGCAGGTGGTCTGGCGTTACGCCGGGAGCTCATCCGGCGGGCCAACCAAGCGGCCGACATCCACACCGGAGTCGTCTCGGCGACGCCACAGATGCCCGGGCAGGGCTTTACAGGCAGAGCGTGGTAATCCGGCGTACTGCGCTCTGCTGATACTCCGAGCCGGGGATATAGAGACGAGTCCAGGCCACCGCCTGACCTACCCATGCGGAAGATGTAACGGCCACGTCGGGTCGGGTTCGGTGCTGTGCCGAGTCTGAGCGCCATGGTGGCACCGCAGGTGCGCAGTGCTCCAACCCAGGGCCGTCGGCAGGATGACACGCCTCAGGGAGGAGTGGTCCTGCGACGGCTGTCAGGGAAGGACTCGCGCCGGCCTGGCCGCAGCGGGACCTGGCTCGCCAGCAGGGAGGACGACCCCCCAACCGCGCCGTCGCCCGGATCCGGAATCAAGACGAGGTCTCGCGGCAACAGGGATCACCAGGAGGGAGGACACCGTTCGCACCGGCTCGACCACAACGCCGCATAAGCACAAGACAACCAGGACCAAAATCTACACCAACAAGCCCATCGACTGCAGGCAAGACGATTATTATCCAGTGGGATGCGGACGGCGCCCGGTCGAAGAAAGCCAAACTGCTAAAGTTCTTGGACGATCTCAAGCTGGACAGCACGGTCCTACAGGAGACCAGAGCGACGACTAAGGATCCCTTCTAAGTACGAGGGTGGCACAGACTCAGGAAAGGCCGAGGTCGAGGCTGTCGAGCAAACACCACGGGCGGCGGGGTCGCCACACTAATCAGGAAAGACACGCCGTACAGTGCTGGACAAGTTGATAACGCGGGAAACGACGACACGACCGACGCCGCCCTCATGATAGAGGTTGATGGACCGCACCATCTGAAGGTCACACACCACTGCATGTCGCCAATTCGCGCGGGAGCGGACACTCGCGCCCTGCATTTCAGTCCGTATCCGTAGCCGAGCGGCCGTAAACCATCATCTGCGGTGACCTCAACGGACGTAGCACGGCATGGTACCAACAAATCCAAGAAAACCACATTGAAGAGGAAATCGACGAGTGGATACGGCGACTAACTTCATCGTCGCCAACACCGGAGCGCCCACTCGACAGAGCAGGTCCCCGTCCTATGTCCTTTCAGGCCCTGGTATTACCCTTCATCACTCCTCACTGACCAGCCGCGTGCAATGGGGGACCAAGATCGCCTTATCCTCGGCCCACATGTCCATTGCATGCACGATCCAGACAGGGAAGAAGAAGAAAGGCCCATGAAGAGTTCCAGATACACGTATAAGAGAAGGGGCTGGAAGCTATTCGAAGAAGAGGTGGAGAAGATCTTCGGATTGGTGCCGGAGTGGACCGAGGATACCACACCAAAGGAGGCCAACACCTCACTTGTGACAGCTGTCCTGAATGTGGCAGCAGTGGCCATCCCCGAAGGCTCCAGAAAGGACCCGAAGCCCTGATGGACGCCAGAAGTGGACACGAGACGAAGCGGGACGCGCTGCGCGCTCGGGCCGCCAGAGATCCTGCGATCTGCGGAGAATGGATGGAGGCGGACAGGACGGCACGCGATCCAATCCTGAAGGCGAAACAAGAGACCTGGCGCAGTTTCACATCTGAGCTCTCGCTGAGGACAGACATCGGGCAGGCATGGAGAACGGTGCATATCATTGATGGCCGCGCCGCGCCCACCAGACAGAACGACGAAACCCTGAGACGCCTCCAGAAGGATATCCAAGGAAAGTGCCACGGCCGACGCCTTATGACAGTTTACAGCAAGACGAGCCATCCCAAAACCAGTTAAGGAAGGCCGCCCGCTCAGACACCGCCTCACCGTCCACCTGCGCACACTGTGTCAACAGTGCGGACACCACCGTGGCGGCTGCTGCTTCCCCTTCACTAGCACTGAAATACAACAGGAGTTGAGCTGATGAGGCTCCTCGACCTCATCAACCTCTCGTGAATCAGGAGGAAGTTCCATCCGCCTGGACCAAAGCGGAGATCGTACCGATTCTGAAGAGGGAGAAGCCGCCGGATAAGGTGGAGTCGTACAGGCCGATTAGCCTGCTCAGCTGCATCGGGAAGCTTTGTGAGCGTCTGGTAAAACGGCGACTCGTGTATCTTCTGGAAGAAAGCACCTGCTGAACTCCTGCCAGGCTGGACTCAGGAGAAAGCGGTCTACGGAAGACCAGATCTTGCGGTTAACGCAGGCCATCGCGAGCAACATGCAGGAAAAGAAGCCGACCGTGTTGGTGCTCGACAATTTTTTTTCTGCGAGCCTTCGACAAGGCACGAAGGACCGGCATCTTATACAGGTTTGATGAAGGTGGGCTTCCCTCGCTGCTACACCGTCTGGAGCAGTGCGTTTCTAAGAGATCGCCATGCCTGCGCTCGACTCAACCGCACGGTACTGTGGAGATCCGGTGTGTGCCACGCAGCCTTGCGAAGGTAACCGAATACGGAGCGCAGATATCCGCCGTGATACTCATGCTAATGAAATGAGCCAGTACCACCAGTATCGGCATTGCATTTGTCCTTCGAAAACAAGCTACCCTTGCTCTTTCCAGGCGGACGTTTTCTGACGAATAGCAATACGAGCAATCACTCGTATCTTGCATACATGATTAAGCGGCACATGCCCTGCTGCTCTGTGAATGTTTCGTGCAACATTCTTAAATTGTCCGTCAATGTTCATCTCATCTTGTATGATGCAATAGCGTAGGCTGATTGCACACATCCTC
This sequence comes from Imbricaverruca yamaguchii, assembly GCA_034440575.1. NCBI lineage: Eukaryota > Metazoa > Arthropoda > Thecostraca > Neoverrucidae > Imbricaverruca > Imbricaverruca yamaguchii. The sequence goes on from JAOTOL010001241.1 coordinate 310,156, forward strand.
TTTGGTTTCTCGGTTTAGGGAAAAATAGCTTTGCGCCACTGGACAGTAGTCACTGAAGTGTTGGGCCGTTTGCAGGTATCATCGTGACTGGCAACTCTCAGTGCTACACGGACGCCGGTAGCGGCCGGCACGACACGGCTCCCGGCACCGCCCGACACCACAGACCGTGGCGGCGCTCACCACCGGCCAGCCGCCGCAGCAGCTGGTGGCGGGGCCTGGGCGGCGGGGCGGGCGGCCGCTCCGCCCCCGTCGGCGGCGACGGACCACGCGACCGGCTATCACGCCATCGCCGACTGGCGGCCCGCGTCCGCCGCAGCGCCGCCAGATCTGGGCGGCGGGGGCCGGCATCAGCATACGCGACGAGGCCGCCGCCGGCCGCATTGCCCCATCTGATGCGGCCGTCGCTATATAACTGCCGCGGCGGCGACTGCCGACCACCAGTGGCCAGTGTACAGTGCCCGCCGGCAGCAGTCATGAAGCTCGTGAGTCACGTCGGCGGCCGTCGGCGACCGTCGGCGCCGCTGACCCGCGCAGCTGGAGGCCGAATCTGGCGGCGCCAGCTCGCAGGCCACCGCTCGTTGTGCCCGCACGCCGGCTGCTCAGCTTCCACACAAACTGGCGTGACTTTCTGTGTTCGTCTGCGGAGATCGTGCCATCTCACAGCTCTTTCGGCACCGTCATTGTAGCGTTTGGTGTCGCCTCCCTGAGTCGTCGCTGTCCTGACAGCTGATTGTGCTATGTATCGTGCCTTCCTGACGTCTCGCTGTATCGGCAGCTATTTTCCTGTGTCGCGTGTCGCCTCAATGACGTCATCGTTGCATCGGCAGCCGAATGCACCGTGCCTGGTGTCACCTCCTTGACATCATCGCTGTCCCGGCAGCTGATTGTCCTGTGTCTCGTGTCGCTGGCGCTGGCTCGACCTCGGGCCGATAGAGACGCCGAGATAGTGATCATGCAGAACGACTTGCGGGAGGACCAGTCGTACGACTTCAAGTAAGTGAGACGATGCGGCGCGCCACTCCCTACAGAGAACACTCGATTCGCTCTTGTCCTGCAGCTGGCGCCGGTGTCTGTCCGACATAAACACCACACCGCAAAGCGTCACGTGACCTGCCAACGCGCAGCACAGCACCATCGTCACTGACGCCACACCGCGTGCGATCATGCAATCAACTGTTAGAAGTGTCGAGGCCAAAGCCTTCACCACAGCCCACCGACTACGAGCGATACAGAACGCTGGGATTTGCATTGTTTGTGTTAAGTAGATCGGGGGCGGCGTGTACGAGCACGACGCTAGTGTGGACAGGGGGCACAATGTCGTATATCTTCCGCATAAACACATGGAACGCGTTGCACCATCACGACACTGTCATATTCTTCGACAGAAACCAGACGGTTAATGATGTAGGCTTGGTGGGACATCCAGCGTATAAGCCGTCACATCTATATGTGCCACCCCCAGCTTTGAGACATCGAACAACATTCTGCGCGAGGAGTCCGGTATCTCGTACCCGGGTGCCAAGTCGGAGGAGGGCACCTTCGTCACCTCGGGCAGCTACGAGTTCGAACACCCGGATGGCTCCATCACCTCCATCAGCTACATCGCCGACGAGAACGGCTACCGGCCTCAGGGCGACGTCATCCCCGTCTTCAACTACAAGGTTGACATCCAGGACGCATAGGGTGATCAGGCAGAGCATCTCTATGCCAATCATGCAGGCCAGCAGCTAGGACTTTCAAAACGTCGGCTGCATCCAAGCTGAAGCGCGGAAGGCAAGCTGAGGAGACTATGACGTACATTGAAATTTCGCGCGAGCCTACTTCGATTAAACAACGCACATGTGGTACGAAAACCGCTGGATATCGCAAATGGTTTGGTGCGAAGGACCAAGCGGGTGCTGCACAAAATCACGTGCAGATCTTTGATGTCTCTGGGTGTGCATCGCCTTCTGTTTCTTGTTTGTATTGAAATGAAACAAACAAACATCGAATGAGAGCTTTGAATTATACATGTCAGCATACTTTTCATATGAATCTGACTACCTAGTCATCATTATCATGTTATTACCTTTATTTGTCGCCTATGCTGACCTCTCCTACAACATGCTCTTCATTTTCTCTGATCTCCGGTTTTATCTTCTCGCACGCTGTGGTCTACCCCGCTTCATCGTTTTCTGTACTTTGTTCCATCATCAGCCGCAATTGCTATCATGAGGATGAGATCATTCCAAGACCTCATTCTGTGATAAAATATGCACTCAGCCAAGATGCGTCTCCATGTAAATGCTTTCGCTTGTGACAATGAATACAAGTCATGAGTGTGAGGCTATGGCGGGCTTGTAGACACTTCTTCGAGCTTCCAGCTTAACATCGACTTGATAATACCAGTTAGTTAGTTCATGAACTGCCTGGTGAGGGACGAGCCAATCTCGCCGAACGGGAGGCGGCGGGTGACCCGCTCCACACCAGGGGCCGCTCATATCTGCCCAGCAGAGCGGGAGGCGGCGGATGACCCGCTCCACACCAGGGGCCGCTCATATCTGCCCAGCAGAGCGGGAGGCGGCGGATGACCCGCTCCACACCAGGGGCCGCTCATATCTGCCCAGCAGAGCGGGAGGCGGCGGATGACCCGCTCCACACCAGGGGCCGCTCATATCTGCCCAACAGAGCGGGAGGCGGCGGATGACCCGCTCCACACCAGGGGCCGCTCATATCTGCCCAGCAAAGTGGGAGGCGGCGGATGACCCGCTCTACACCAGGGGCCGCTCATATCTGCCCAACAGAGCGGAAGGCGGCGGATGACCCGCTCTACACCAGGGGCCGCTCATATCTGCCCAACAGAGCGGAAGGCGGCGGATGACCCGCTCCACGCCAGGGCCCGCTCATATCTGCCCAGCAGAGTGGGAGGCGGCGGATGATCCTTGGGAACAGGATACGTTGACTCAGCCTGAGCAGAGATAGCGCGACACCGACCAAGCCACACCCGACCCGCGCCAATGAAATGGCCACCGAGGCCGCTATGCCTTGCGGATCGCCACAAACTGGCAGCCGGGAAGCAGCTAACACAGTCTGAGCCGGCCAGCACTGAATGCTGGCAGCACGTGCCAACATTCTCATCTTAGGCCAGGGGTCACGAAACCTATTGAATGGTTGTCATCCATAGGACACACCGTAAATCCATCATAATATATGGAGGGCCTTCGACGTCCACCACGGTAAACAGAGGACACACGAAACCTACCATAGTACACAGAACACGCACGAGGTACATACACAACGGTAAGCGGAAAGCAAGCGGGACCTACAAAGGTACGCAACTGTAGGGGACAGATGACATGCGGGATCTAAAACGATGTGTAATTGTTGAGAATACACGAGTCATCTCGGCATACAGAGACGATGAGCCTAGCACACGCAGCACTACATGGAACAAGTTGTGTGATGCCGCACCCGAGCACACGTACCGTGACGTGGTTTCCAACAGTAGCTCAGAGTCCGGGTCGACGTCGCCCTCGCCTCGCTCCTCCTCCTCGACGTAGGCGGAGATAAGGCTGGCGTACTCGGCACCGGCCGCCATCAGCTGCGCGTGCGTCCCGCTCTCCACTATCCGCCCGCTCCTCATGAAGCAGACCGTGTCACACTGGCTGAGGTACTGCAACAGACCGTGTCACACTGGCTGAGGTACTGCAACAGACCGTGTCACACTGGCTGAGGTACTGCAGCAGACCGTGTCACACTGGGTGAGGTACTGCAGCAGAGCGTCACACTGGCTGAGGTACTGCAGCAGCGTCACACCGGGTGAAGAACTGCAGCAGAATTCATAATGGAGGAGAAAACTGAAGGCGCTCCACTCACGCAACGCGCCATACTCAGCTTCTGTGCTCTACACCATGTAAGATATATATACCCAGGGGGAGGGTGGCCGCCGCCTCGCACGTCCTGCCTGTATCGCACGCCAGTGCCATAGCGATGTGTCACCATGCTGCGGCACTGCAACACTGCGACACACAACTGCCAGTCGGAACACGAAGGCACTCAGCACACCCAAATATGTCCGTAAGCATCTTAAGGATGTCTCAAGCCCACCCTGAGCATGTCCTTAAACTCATCCTAAGCATGCCATTCAGCCCATGCTAAGCATGCCCAGCTTAATCAGCGAAGCTTATTAAACATGCCCTTCAGCCCATGCTAAGCATGCCAAGCATAATCAACGAAGCTTATCAAGCACGCCCTTGAACCCTACAAGCATGATCACATCACACAGCAGACGCCAAACCAAGGGTGGAACTTTCCATATTTTCGTTTGTGGTGGTGGAGTGAACTTGTTCTCTCCCTACACCAACGTTGCTGAGGTTTCACATGGGGACCCATGGAAGTTGACTGGCAAGAATAGCGCAAAAGACCGCTTTTCCCTCCATATTACATTGAACAAGTTTCATCTCCGCTTCGCAAACCACAAAACACAACATACAGCACAGCACACCACACTACACATCACAGCAAATGCCACAGCCCACACCATTCCACCGCGCAAAAGTATGCACCATCGACAGATGGATCGACAACGGTTCTGAGCAGGACGGGGGCAGCCCTGACCTGCCCAAATCAGGTCACAAACCTGCAGCTGATGAGTGACGAACAGCACAGTTTTGGACTGCAGGGCAGTCTTAATGTACTCCTGGAAGATGTGTTTCCCGACGTGCGAGTCCACCGCTGCCAGCGGGTCGTCCAGCAGGTACACTTCACTGAAACGCATGCACGGTCAGTATACGCACACGCGCACGCGCACGCGCACGCGCACGCGCACACGCACACGCACACGCACACGCACACGCACACGCACACGCACACGCACACGCACACGCACACGCACACGCACACGCACACGCACACGCACACGCACACGCACACGCACACGCACACGCACACGCACACGCACACGCACACACACACACACACACACACACACACACACACACACACACACACACACACACACACACACACACACACACACACACACACACACACACACACACACACATACATACTTATATATATATATATATATATATATATATATATATATATATATATATATATATATATATATATATATATATCTGTGTATATATATACACATTCAAGTTTCCGAAACAAGCCCACAGTCGGTATACATACACACACCGCCCTGATACAGCTTTTTCTTTCAGTAATAAGGAGATATATCTTGGCAACTGAAGAACAAAATTAGCATGTGTACAAACTTCGCTTGTTTATGTGCACTGCTCTCCTCTGTATCCTCTTCTTATCAACTGCAATATCCCGCCCTCAACGACTGTCCGACCGCTGTTCACATAAAAACCTAGACATAAAGACATAAAGACATAAAAGATCAGTGCAACTCTGAGCCACAAGGGCCCTTCTTGGATGCACTCTGTACACTGAACCAGTTGCCCACCAAATCTGCCAATCAGCCATCCCTGTAATACTGAAAAGCAAGCCCTCTATTCTTATAATGATTGTCTATGCTGTTTTTAAGGATGTTCAATGTTCTGCTACTGACGATGTTTTCTGGCAGCTGGTTCCAGTGTTCCACTACCCTGTTGGTGAAGAAAGTTTGCCTTAACCTTGTTCTGCTGTGGTTAATTTTATTTTTGAATTTATGTCCTCTAATTGCATCATTTCTGTTAAATTCAAACATTTCCCCAAGGTATCCTCTCTCCAGACCATTGACAAATTTAAAGACCTCGATGAGATCTCCTCTCAGCCTTCTATATCTAAGTGAAAACATATTCAATTTCTTCAATCTTTCCTCATATGCCAGGTTGCTTATGCCATTAACCATTTTTGTAGCCCTCTTTTGTACTCTCTCTAAAAGCCAACAATCTTTTTTCATAGCTAGGAGACCAAGCTTGGATGCAGTATTCCAAATGTGGCCTGACGTATGCACAGTAAAGCTTCCTGATCACTTCCTCACTTCTGTATGATACATTCCTATTTATTGCCCCGAGCATTCTCAGTGCCTTCTTCCTGGCTTCCTTGGTCTGTTCTGATGCCCCCAATTTTGTGTTTAGAATAACACCTAAATCCTTCTCCTGTTGAGTCACTGATAGCACTTGGCCACCCATCAAGTATGGAGCCTTCATATGCTGCTTACCTACATGCATGATTTTGCACTTATCAAAGTTAAATTTCATTTGCCATTCTTCGGACCACTTCACAAGTTCGTCTAAGTCTTTTGCAGCGAGATATGCTCATCCTGACCTGTTATTGCCCTAAAGACCTTCAAATCATCTGCAAATTTCAAAACTTTACTGCTTAGGCCACTTTCAATGTTATTTACAAATATAATGAACAGTAATGGCCCTAGTACTGACCCCTGGGGGACTCCACTAAGAACATTTTGCCATGATGACTTTGTACCATTTAGCATCACTCTTTGCTGTCTATCTGAAAGCCACAACTCTATCCATTTTAAGATGCTACCTGCAATACCATGGGACTGAAGCTGTATCATTAACCGTTTATGGGGTACCTTGTCAAAGGCCTTACTAAAGTCAAGATATGCTACATCAACCTGATTTCCTGATCAAATTGTTCTGTGGCGAAGTTAAAAAGTCCAAGAGGTTTGTGAGACACGATCGTCCTTTTCTAAATCCATGTTGAGTATCTTGAATCAATCTGCTACCTTCCAGATAACTAACTATTCTATCCTTGATAATTGATTCGAGTACCTTGCAGACTAGGGATGTGAGACTTATTGGCCTATAGTTTTCAACTTTCCCTCTTTCTCCTTTCTTGAAAATAGGAACTACATTTGCCCTTTTCCAATCGGTTGGAATTTCATTATGTGAAACTGATCTACAAAATATTATACTAAGTGGAAATGCCAGTTCCTTTTCAGTTTCCCGCAACACCCTAGCATAAATATCATCAGGTCCTGCTGCCTTATTTGGCTTTATTTTCCTGATATGATTGTAAACAACATCACAACCAATGAAATCAACGTCATTTGTCAGATCCCATGTATCTGAACTATGGTGTACGGTCGGCAGATTGGTAATATCTTCCAATGTAAACACTGATTTGAACTGCTTGCTCAGCTCCTCAACCATCTCACTATCCTCACCCAATGTAATCCCGTTTACTTCCAGTGGACCAATTGTGTTAGAAACTTTACTCAGCTTGTAGAAACTAAAGAACTTTTTACTGTCCCCATTACAGTTTCTAGCTAAATCCAGTTCCTTTGCTCGCTTTGCTGCTCTGGTTTTTTGCTTCACAGTGTCTCTAGCTTTTCGATACGCCTTTAGATTAATGACATTTGAGGCTTCTTTAAAAACTCTAAATGCAGTTTTCTTAGCCCTAATTGCTTTTATCACGTCTGGTGTAAGCCATGCTGGCTTTCCTACCCTTCTTTGCGTCTTTGCTTTTGGGAAATGTCTAATCTGAGTTTCCATTAAGTAAGATTTGAACTTTTCCCACATTTCACAGGCATTTAAATTGGAGAATTCTTCTTCCCATCTGATGGCACTTAAAGCCGCTCTCATGCCGTTAAAGTCTGCTTTGTTGAAATTTGGAACCTTTACCAAATTATCCTTGATAGTTTCCCCTACATGTGCCTTGAATCTAACTATGTTATGGTCACTTTTTCCCAGAGTTTCGCCTACAGTCAAGTCTTGAACCAAGTCACTTAAATCCGAGAATACAAGGTCCAAGAATGAACCATGCCTGGTAGGTTCCGATACAAACTGGTGTAAGAACAGGTCCTCTTCAAGGCATTTCCTGAACATTTTGCATGATGGGGAGCCAACACCAGCATTTTCATAACCTTTTAGATTAAAGTCACCGAGAATAAGGCACTTCCTCTTAAAGTTTCTACTGATTTCCTCACAAATCACCTTGTCAAGCTCCAGTTGCTGAGAATGTGGCAGGGTTCCTGATCGGTAGAAAGCTCCTATCCTAAGAGTATTGCTGTTGCCTTTTCCCACAGTGACATCAAGCCAAATGGACTCCACAGACACATTTTTATCCCCACCTGCTACTTTTTGAGAACTGAATAAGCTATTCACATAGAGCATTACACCACCCCCTTTCATTGCTGGACCCCTATTGCACGAAAACATATTGTATCCCTGGATCTCATAGTCCTGTAAGTTATCTCCAAAATATCCTTCACTGACCCATGCCTCCGTAATGCAAACAAAATCCGGTTCCTCCTCAGCAACATAACACTTGAACTCATCAAATTTGGAACGGATACTCTGAGCATTAAACATCATACACTTAACAAATGCTCCATAACCACCTTTGGCTTTTTCATATTGAGGAGTTCTTTTATCACTAGATGAACTATAACTCTGTCCCCTTGAGTTGCTGCTGTCCCTATTTGCAGACTTTGAGGTTCTATTGCCTTGGCTGACACTATTGGAATATTCCTGAGTTGGCAATGCAATTTCATCCCTCCCCACCCCATTTCCTAGTTTCCCTGAAGGACATGCTCATATACTTTGCCTAACACATGGACCCCCTTCTCAGAAAAATGCAGGCCATCCTTCTGATAGAGGTCCCACGATGCATAAAACCTGCTCCACTCGTCTACAAATGTAAAACCTAGCTCCTGGCAGAGCTTTCCTACCCTGGTGTTAGCTGCCAGTGCCCTAGAGCTCCACTCAGGGAGGCTCTAGCCCTAGGCAAAATTCCTGTTACAAGCACTCTATTGGTACCCTTCAGGGTGGCCAGAAGGGCCCTGTACTCCCGCGAAGCTCCTCGCTCCTAGTATGACCTATGTTATTTACCCCTACATGCACTATGACTGTGTTAAACTGGTGATCACTGGTGACCTGTGCCACCGCAGTTACCAGGTCCTTCACCTTGGCACCAGGCCTGGTGATGCACCTCCTGTCCCTCCTACCTTTACAAAATACCCGCTCTAAATGACGCACACGAGAGTCTCCTATGACCAGCACTGACTCCTTACTACTGCTATCCTGGGGGCAGTCATCTAATGCCTGGAACATACTTGCTGTTACTATGCCTGCCCGCTGGGCCGGTCGGCTACACTTCCTCCCGCTCCTACCACCTGCCACCTGCCACTCACTGACCCTTTCCTTAGGTTCGCGTCTCCAAATCCTCCACCCCTGACCTCATGCCACTTCCCCTCCTGTGACCTACCAGAACTACCCCTCCTCTGTTCACTATTAACACTATTAACACTCCCCTCTTGAGAGATCCCAGCCACCTCCACAGTAGGGGAAACCTCAGCTACCTGGTGGCCTGCGACCACCTGGGCATATGATGTCCCTGCTACGGATTGACCCCTTGTTGCTTTATCTTGCCTACCCTGTGCAACAAGGGCAGCCTTGAGGTTGGACACCTCTGCCTTAAGGGTCCTAATTTCTTCCTCTAGTGCCTGCATCCTGGTCGAAACCATCCTAAACGCTGCAGCTTATGCCTAGATTTAGATTCAAATTAACTTGCTAAATTAACTTGCTAAACAACCGACAAAAAGCTAACTATCATTCACTATAAATCGCTACCTCCTATACTGTCAGTTAAATATCTGAGTGCCTCAAGAAAAGCAGAAACTATCAAACAATTGTTTGTTTTTTTTGTTTTTTTTTCTTTTAAATAAATTAAATAACTAAACAAGATGTCTAATCTAATTGTCTTCCTCACAAGTAGACAACTATATAAATATCCCTTTGATATCACTTATGGCAGACAGGTGCAGCATGCAGCATGCACTATTAGACAGACAGGTGCAGCATGCTGGGTGTTTAAGATGGCTTGGTTGTGTGGGAAGAAGATACATCACATATGCAGCATATTACTTGCACCAAATTCCCTTCCTGATTTAGAATACAATCATATACTGAAGGCTCATCATGTGCAGTGTATTATACCTAAAATGGCCCGTGGTAATACATTAATTACAGATACATCCCAGCAGGTTTCCAAAGCCCACAACTGACATGCCAACATGGGACGTCGATACAGAACGTGGATCCGATGAACGCCACATAACCGTTCCCTGCAAACCAATGTCTTCACTCTGCACTCTGAAATTGAACTGCAAGAGGCCGGCACAATATCTCTGTCCTTATTTTCAGAAGTCTTAGACGTATTTCCCTACAAAGGCTACGTGGAATTAGCATCACATAGACAAGACCTTTCTACGTATGGTAGTATTCTTACGAATGGACAATATTCATGACAAATGTACATTTTTCGCGTTACACAAAAATCCCCTATGCATTTAACGATGTAAGATTGAATAAGAATTATTTTTGGTCGAAGTTAGGCTTTAACCGAGCAAGAGTTTTTCGTGTAAAATAAAAAGAAAGGAAAAAAATTGGGTTATTTTAACAATTCGAGGCATTAAAAATAAATGAATGAGTGCATCGTCAACTGGAAAAAAATTGGCTATTGGTCAGTGGATGTGGCTGTTGCATGCCATTGACAGAAACTGCCATCCAGCTGCTCCGTCCAGTCGCCTGGACGACGGCACGTGACTGCAACAGCCACATCCACTGAGGCACAGGCAGCGCTACTCCAGCTGCACTGTCCGGTCGCCTGGACGACGGCAGGTGACTGCAACAGCCACATCCAGTGAGGCACATGCAGCGCTACTCCAGCTGCTCCGTCCAGTCGCCTGGACGACGGCAGGTGACTGCAACAGCTACATCCACTGATGCACAGGCAGCGCTACTCCAGCTGCTCCGCCCAGTCGCCTGGACGACGGCACGTGACGGCAACAGCCACATCCACTGAGGCACAGGCAGCGCTACTCCAGCTGCACTGTCCGGTCGCCTGGACGACGGCAGGTGACTGCAACAGCCACATCCACTGAGGCACAGGCAGCGCTACTCCAGCTGCACTGTCCGGTCGCCTGGACGACGGCAGGTGGCTGCAACAGCCACATCCACTGAGGCACAGGCAGCGCTACTCCAGCTGCTCCTCCCAGTCGCCTGGACGACGGCACGTGACTGCAACAGCCACATCCACTGAGGCACAGGCAGCGCTACTCCAGCTGCACTGTCCGGTCGCCTGGACGACGGCAGGTGACTGCAACAGCTACATCCACTGAGGCACAGGCAGCGCTACTCCGGCTGCACTGTTCGGTCGCCTGGACGACGGCAGGTGACTGCAACAGCTACATCCACTGATGCACAGGCAGCGCTACTCCAGCTGCTCCGCCCAGTCGCCTGGACGACGGCACGTGACGGCAACAGCCACATCCACTGAGGCACAGGCAGCGCTCTCCAGCTGCACTGTCCGGTCGCCTGGACGACGGCAGGTGACTGCAACAGCCACATCACTGAGGCACAGGCACCCAGCTGCACTGTCCGGTCGCCTGGGGGGTGGCTGCAACAGCCACATCCACTGAGGCACAGGCAGCGCTACCCAGCTGCCCTCCCAGTCGCCTGGACGACGGCACGTGACTGCAACAGCACATACTGAGGCACAGGCAGCGCTACTCCAGCTGCACTGTCCGGTCGCCTGGACGACGGCAGGTGACTGCAACAGCTACATCCACTGAGGCACAGGCAGCGGTACATCGAGCCGGGCTTCAACTGGACTCTCGGTCGCAGCCGATTACCCTCGGGGGATTTTTATCTGGAACCACTCGACAGCAGAGTATTGGCAGGCGGCTGGTGAAGCTGTTACAGTGCACTGCATACAAATGCTGGAGAAGAAGCCGCTAGTGTCTTCAAAACAGCGTCGGTCGTTAGGGATATTCGATAGTCAGTTGGCGATGTACTTCGCTGGTGATGTACATAGCCAACTGGCCATATATATATATTGAGCTAGCAAATATCCAAGCTGATAAATGTGTTGAGGTCTTCAATTACATTATTGTGATCCAAGTAGCCAAGGTGATATCGACTGAAGCAGAAAAAATCAAAAAATTAATCTTGATTGGTAGTGTATTCCCACTCAAAACTTTAACTTCTTGATATATATATATATATATATATATATATATATATATATATATATATATATACATGTCTATATATATATATATATAATGTATGTATGCATGTATTTATGTATGTATGTATGTATGCATGTGTGTATGTATGTATGTGTGTGGGCGTGGGTGCATGCGTGCGTGCGTGGCGTGCGTGCGTGCGTAGGTGCGTGCGTGTGCGTGCGTGCGTGCGTGCGTGCGTGCGTGCGTGCGTGCGTGCGTGCGTGCGTGCGTGCGTGCGTGCGTGCGTGCGTGCGTGCGTGCGTGCGTGCGTGCGTGCGTGCGTGCGTGCGTGTGTGGGTGGGTGTGCGTGTGGGTGGGTGTGTATGAATGTACGTCATTGAAACAGGTCCACTGTCGGTAGACAGACGTCACTGCAGCCATCTACACCGGCATCGGCCGGTACCCCTGGCTGCGACATCCTGTCCGCCAGTCACTTTGTGGCTGGGCTTGCCTACTACGCCTCAAATTCAGAATCCAAACAAACAGCGCGCCGAAAATAAAAATATCCGCGAATCAGTAGTGGACGGCGATATTCGTGGGAAGCGGTGGCGGTGGCAGCTCCAAGGCGGTGGCAGCTCCTCGTTCATGAAAAATAGAGCAGGCGAAGGTGGCTTCTGGAACCACTACTAGAATCAAAAGCTTGAATTCAGCGGTAAATTTGTAGCAGATTGTGCTTCCAGTCAGTCATCAGGCACGGGAGCCACAACGGACGTCCTAGAACTGGGCGGACCAGTTGTCAGCCGACCCGCTCGGCCGGGAGCGAAGTGCGAGCGTGCACAGCGACTGGCGACCCCCGTCTCACCAGAGCCGGGGCATCAGTGCGGGCCAACACTCGGCCGAACAGCTTGTCGGAACAGCAACGATGACCCACCGCCAGACGGAGACGGAAACCGGAAATGCACAACACCGCCCCACTCCCCCCTCGCCCATCTCACATACACCAAACAAGCGAAGAAAAAAATCCCGAAACATCGGTGGGCAGCGACAGGTGATCTCCAGTGGGCTCGTGACGACACCGGTGACCGAGATCGGCCGAGTGAAGGCCCGGCCGGCCGGCCAGCCCGTCGTCGGTCCGGGCGGTGAGCACGTGCTCAACTGATGCTGGTACGCGACCGTGACAGGTCGGCTGTTCGGTCTCGATATCATGACAGTCGGTCGGAGATCTGCATGCGGCCTTGGCCACATCTGCCCCCACCAGGACCGCACGCAATCTGATCCCGTCGTCACCGCATTAGCATGCACAGCCGGATGACACACGTACTCGCAGCGCTCACGGCTCGTCGGGAGACTGGGAGCAGCGCAAAACAACGCAACATAGCCGAATGATCGCAGCGCACCACGTAGTGAAACTTTTCGCCACAGAAATTTGCCGGCTCGCCGACTTCAAAAAGCAGCATTCGCGGCGCGTCTCGACCGCCGCTTCTCGACCGGCACGTCCCACCACGGCCTGAGCCGACACGGCGACGTGGGACCTCCTCAGCTGCTGCCCCATCGCCGGTCGGGAGGCCGACCGCTCTGCATGCGCTCGTACCGACCAGATGGCCCAGGCGGCCCGTCAAGTGCTGCCGACGGACGCGACGACGCGGTGCCGGTACCTGAATGGCACCCGGCCTGCTGAAATTCAAATGAGCTGACCACGAAGCTTTGGCAAGCCAAGGTCGGCGGGGCCCAGCCGCTGAGGGGTGGCTCACTTTCTGTTGGTGGCCTTCGATAGGGCGGATACCGGCCGCGAGCGTCCACGCCGGCCGTCACCTTAGACACTGCCCGGTGCCCGTGCCGCCCGCGACGGCAACCCTCTCGTTCCGCACCACGCCTGCACTGCACGCTCACCGGAAACCATACGGCTACCTCCACCAGTGGACGGCCTCGCCATACCGACTGAGGGTGGGTTTGACTAATTATGACGGTCACAGGGAGTGACTGAAAGACTGAGAAGAACGTGACTGATTCGATCAGCTGCAGACTGGTCGCAGGAAGAATTGACTTGAAATGATGAAGTCACCAGTCGCTGCGAGTCGCTGCCACGCTCAGACCTCCGATACGGCAGTCCTAGCGGACGCCAGTGACTTTCCACAGCTGCGAGTGTATCAAATACATCTAAACAACAAGGAAGACGTTACTAGCACGAAATTTCGCAGCGCGTTCCAAACTCCTCGGCGACGAGACACACCCTCGATCGCCCGGCGCCACGCCTGAGCCTTCTCCCCCACACGCCACAAACACGACGAGAAACCGGCCGCCCAGACGACTCCCAAAACTTGGCTCACATCCGACACCAGAGCTGGAGCAGCACAAAACGCAACAGGTCGGGCTGCAACTGGCGACGGCTAGCGGCGTCACGCCAGTGAGAAATTCTTCGTGAAACAAGGCGGGATAATATAACACTTCCTCAACACCGACTCGACATCCTTCCAAAAGCTACATCGGCATCGTGCTCCATGGTGCGTGTTTACGAATTCTGCATGCCTCGCTTCTAACACAATCTCAATTATACTTATCCTGATGCTCACCACAAATGATCGTGATCTCGTAGCGTAAGTCCAGGTAACGCGATTACCTATGACGTAGCCTGCTCCACACCAACTTCTAGTATAGGTATTTTTTCATCATTAACGCTAATATGGCCGTCCATAAATGGTGTATCCCCAAAGAAATAAAAGACATGGTCATAAGTAGCTGTTGGCGCAAAATTGAAACCGAAGGACTTAAAAATAATTTCGAATGACATCATTTCTATGGTGAACTTCGACATCCTATTACACGTTTCGACATTGAACACCTGACGGAAGAGCAATATTATGACACCGCGTCAGCGTCGGGTGCGCTGCGGACCACACAGACCACAGAAGGCCACCTGGTGGGTGCCGGCGGCGGACCGGCGGACACCGCCTGGCTCTGGGCCCCAGAAGTTTGCGGGAGGACGAGGGCATCTCTGTCATGCAATAGGTGGCTGGTGCCGGTAAACTGGATAGATACACGCCGGAAGCAATAGTTGGTGCCATCCATATAGGGCCGCGTAGAGCCGTGGCAGCACACCCCACCTATGTCAACTCTAGCTATTAGCTATGTGGGAACCAGGAAATAGCTGCATGTACCCCGTCCCCACCTTCACTCGCAGATACACAGCCAGGACGTTTTTTTCCGATGAACGTGACGGGGTGTCTCCATGCGCTTGCTAGGTATCTTCCAGCGATCTAGGCCGCAACGACCGCAGTGGCCAGTCTTTTCCGCCGGCCAGTCGCTGCCAGTCGGGAGTGTCAACAACACACATGGCGGAGCAGCATGCGCGGCTACTAACCGGCCAGCGTAGAGAGCGCGAGCCAGCGCCACGCGCTGCTTCTGCCCCCCGCTCAGGTTAATGCCACGCTCGCCGATCTCCGTCTCGTCGCCGCCCGGCAGTGTGGTGACGTCGTGGTGCAGTGAGCACGCGCGCAGAGCCGAGAAGTACCTGTCGGAGGTGTGAACGCTGTGTGGTAACGTCGTGATGCAGTGAGCACGCGCGCAGAGCCGAGAAGTACCTGTCGGAGGTGTGAACGCTGTGTGGTAACGTCGTGTTAAGAAGTACCTGTCATGTAATGCTTTAACGTCGTTGTGTAGCAGGAGCCGAAATACCTGTCGGAGGTGTGAACGCTGTGTGGTAACGTGGTGATGCAGGAGCTCGCGCGCAAGCCGAGAAGTACCTGTCGGAGTGTGAACGCTGTGTGGTAACGTCTGATGCAGTGAGCACGCGCAGAGCCGAAGTACCTGTCAGGTGTGAATGCTGTGTGGTAACGTCTGATGCATAGCAGCGCGCGAGCCGAGAAGTACCTGTCAGGTGTGAACGCTGTGTGGTAACGTCGTGGTGAGTGAGACGCGCGCGAGCCGAGAAGTACCTGTCGGAGGTGTGAACGCTGTGTGGTAACGTCGTGATGCAGTGAGCACGCGCGCAGAGCCGAGAAGTACCTGTCGGAGGTGTGAACGCTGTGTGGTAACGTCGTGGTGTAGTGAGCACGCGCGCAGAGCCGAGAAGTACCTGTCGGAGGTGTGAACGCTGTGTGGTAACGTGGTGATGCAGTGAGCACGCGCAGAGCCGAGAAATACCTGTCGGAGGTGTGAACGCTGTTGGTAACGTCTGGTGCAGTAGCACGCGCGAGAGCCGAGAAGTACCTGTCGAGGTGTGAATGCTGTGTGGTAACGTCGTGATGCAGTGAGCACGCGCAGAGCCGAGAAGTACCTGTCGGAGGTGTGAACGCTGTGTGGTAACGTCGTGGTGCAGTGAGACGCGCGCAGAGCCGGAAGTACCTGTCGGAGGTGTGAACGCTGTGTGGTAACGTGGTGATGCAGTGAGCACACGCGCAGAGCCGAGAAGTACCTGTCGGAGGTGTGAACGCTGTGTGGTAACGTGGTGATGCAGTGAGCACGCGCGCAGAGCCGAGAAATACCTGTCGGAGGTGTGAACGCTGTGTGGTAACGTCGTGGTGCAGTGAGCACGCGCGGAGAGCCGAGAAGTACCTTCGGAGGTGTGAATGCTGTGTGGTAACGTGGTGATGCAGTGAGCACGCGCGCAGACCCGAGAAGTACCTGTCGGAGGTGTGAACGCTGTGTGGTAACGTGGTGATGCAGTGAGCACGCGCGCAGAGCCGAGAAGTACCTGTCGGAGGTGTGAACGCTGTGTGGTAACGTGGTGATGCAGTGAGCACGCGCGCAGAGCCGAGAAGTACCTGTCGGAGGTGTGAACGCTGTGTGGTAACGTCGTGATGCAGTGAGCACGCGCGCAGAGCCGAGAAGTACCTGTCGGAGGTGTGAACGCTGTGTGGTAACGTGGTGATGCAGTGAGCACGCGCGCAGAGCCGAGAAGTACCTGTCGGAGGTGTGAACGCTGTGTGGTAACGTCGTGGTGCAGTGAGCACGCGCGCAGAGCCGAGAAGTACCTGTCGGAGGTGTGAACGCTGTGTGGTAACGTCGTGGTGTAGTGAGCACGCGCGCAGAGCCGAGAAGTACCTGTCGGCGGGCCATGCACGGGGGGAGAACGGTAAGGAGAAGGGCGCAGAGCCGAGAAGTACCTGTCGAGGTGTGAACGCTGGTGGTAACGTCTGAACCGCCCATAGTGAGCAGCGCGCAGAGCCGAGAAGTACCTGTCGGAGGTGTGAACGCTGTGTGGTAACGTCGTGGTGCAGTGAGCACGCGCGCAGAGCCGAGAAGTACCTGTCGGAGGTGTGAACGCTGTGTGGTAACGTCGTGATGCAGTGAGCACGCGCGCAGAGCCGAGAAGTACCTGTCGGAGGTGTGAACGCTGTGTGGTAACGTCGTGGTGCAGTGAGCACGCGCGCAGAGCCGAGAAGTACCTGTCGGAGGTGTGAACGCTGTGTGGTAACGTCGTGGTGCAGTGAGCACGCGCGCAGAGCCGAGAAGTACCTGTCGGAGGTGTGAACGCTGTGTGGTAACGTCGTGATGCAGTGAGCACGCGCGCAGAGCCGAGAAGTACCTGTCGGAGGTGTGAACGCTGTGTGGTAACGTCGTGATGCAGTGAGCACGCGCGCAGAGCCGAGAAGTACCTGTCGGAGGTGTGAACGCTGTGTGGTAACGTCGTGATGCAGTGAGCACGCGCGCAGAGCCGAGAAGTACCTGTCGGAGGTGTGAACGCTGTGTGGTAACGTCGTGGTGCAGTGAGCACGCGCGCAGAGCCGAGAAGTACCTGTCGGAGGTGTGAACGCTGTGTGGTAACGTCGTGGTGTAGTGAGCACGCGCGCAGAGCCGAGAAGTACCTGTCGGAGGTGTGAACGCTGTGTGGTAACGTCGTGGTGTAGTGAGCACGCGCGCAGAGCCGAGAAGTACCTGTCGGAGGTGTGAACGCTGTGTGGTAACGTCGTGGTGTAGTGAGCACGCGCGCAGAGCCGAGAAACACCTGTCGGCGGGGCCATGCTGTGTGGGCCTGTGGGTGACAAGATGGAGCACCGCAATCCCCAACACAGGCGCACACGCGTGTGTACTGCACAATGGCGCACTGATCACGGGACTGTATTGGTGAATGATCGTTTTAATTATCAAAATTCAAAATTCAAAATCATCTACGTATACCCATCCGTTGTGAATTTATACTCATCTTAATCATGTGGGTCAGTGGGCCAAGGTGACCCTTCAGTGGCCTGCAGCCCTCACCGTGTAGACATTCGCTCGAGTGTCTGGTTTTCCGTTCGGAGTATGTGGTTTCACCAGCAATGGCAACCACGTTTGGTGCTATTAGATACGGTAAAGGTTGCACCAATACTGTGTCAGTCACATGAACGCTAAATATCAGAGTAGCACTGAAAGCAGGGCTGCACACCTACTACACAAGCGAGATACAAACATTCCTAAAGCCACAGCCATCACCAAACCACTCCAACACATGCTCCAGACTAGTGCTTAAAAAGGTAATTTTGGGAATATACTATCTGCATAGCTACCTCTTGGCGTCAAAGCTATGGCCGAACCGAATATTTTCCTTCAGGGTCGCATTCAGAATCCACGGCTGTTGACTGACATAGGCGCAGGAGCCGTCCAGAGCCACCTGTCGGACGGAAGCAGAAACATTGAGTTGCTTGCCCATACGCAACACATACACGGTGCCGCAACACATACACGGTGCCATGCTGCACTGATCAATTATTTGGGCTTAAGGCAGGGTTGTTGTTCTATTACTGTTTTATATATAGTTCTATATATAAAGTGAACTGTTGGCTCGCTCTTCACCCCATATCCTGACAGAGCATTCCGTCCCATCACCAACAGCACCACTGGAAGATACGGGCATACTCCACCCTTTCCATAACTGCTTGGAGTTCAGTGGGGCACTCAGGCATTAGCTCAGGGCAGGCAATATTTGTATCATCCTGTCACTTTTTTAGTGGACATTATCTTATCAAAGCCAATGAGGTGTGCCTGAATATTTTGTCTGAACATTACGAAGATCGCTATAAGAAGTATTCAGAGTGCAGGCTATTCAATAGACTTGAAGCATTCAAAACATCGCAGGCGTGCAAGGAAAACTCTAAATGCTAAACGTGGACACAGGTCAATGGGTCCATGGCCCCAACATTTCTCATGTCTGGTCCCCTGGAGTCTGGGAGGGGTGCCTGTAGCTGAAAAAAATTCCGTTGTGCTATGCAAAGATTTTCTAAACTCCAAAAATGTTACGCCGACAGATTTTGTATCGGTTCTGAAACCTTCAGGCTGCGCACGTGCCTGTACAGTGGGTAAAGATCGGAGACGGCCATCACTCAGCATACCACGCGCTTGCACACTTACGGAAGCGGATACAATTTACCAGGACTTTCGGGTGGCGCACCACTACGCAATGAATACCAAACAATATCTACAACGCATCCAGCCAGGCCAGAACACTTTCCATCGTACAAATTGACCGAACCATGCCAATGAGTTCACCGCCCGACCGCCAAGCCGCCTTAGCTCAGAGGCAGAGCACTGGTCTCGTAAACCAGGGGTCGTGAGTTCAATTCTCACAGGCGGCATCGCTTTTTCCCAGAATCTGTGTCCCTTTGCCGTTGAATCACGCGCCGTTCTACGACCAAGGATCAATGCGTTCTGTGGTCGTGTTTGATGTTTGACCATGGTGCAACTGCTTTCCCGCGTTAGACATAAAGACATTAAGACATAACAGATTAGTGCAACTATGAGCCACAAGGGCCCTTCTTGGTTGCACTCTGTACACTCAACCAGTGGCCCAAATCTGTCAATCAGCCCTCTGTAATACTGAAAAGCAAGCCCTCTATTCTTATAATGATTGTCTATGCTGTTTTTAAAGATGTTCAATGTGCTACTGGCAACGGTTTCTGGCAGCTGGTTCCAGTGTTCTACTACCCTGTTAGTGACGAAAGTCCGTCTTAACCTTGTTCTGCTGTGGTTAGCTTTAATTTTGAATTGATGACCTCTAATTGCAGCATTTCTCTTCAATTCAAACATTTCCCCAAGATATACCCTCTCCAGACCATTGACAAATTAAAAGACCTCGATGAGATCTCCTCTCAGCCTTCTATATCTAAGTTAAAACATATTCAATTTCTTCAATCTTTCCTCATATGCCAGTTTGCTTATACCATTAACCAATTGTGTAGCCCTCTTTTGTACTCTCTCTAAAAGCCAACCATCTTTTTCATAGCTAGGAGACCAAGCTTGGATGCAGTATTCCAAATGTGGCCTGACATATGCACAGTAAAGCTTCCTGATGACTTCCTCACTTCTGTATGATACATTCCTATTTATTGCACCGATCATTCTCAGTGCCTTCTTCCTGACTTCCTTGGTCTGTTCTGATGACCCCAATTTTGTGTTTAGAATAACACCTAAATCCTTCTCCTGTTGAGTCACTGATAGCACTTGGCCACCCATCAAGTATGGAGCCCCCAAGACAAAATTCCATAAGAAACCATTAGGAACCATTAGGAATTTCCTAATGGTTTCAATGGTCCCTAATGGTTTGACTGCTTCCTAATGGAATTTACCTGATGGTGTAGTGATCCCAATGGTCCTAATGGTATTCTGACCAGGCAAATCGGAGTTTCCATTCGGAATCTGGTGGTTGTGTCGCTTACCTAGTGGAAAAATATTCCAAGTGGTTTTGATGGCAGTCTTTAGACATGCATAGATTGCCGTGAAATTTGTTTAATGCTTCCTCGGAAAATCTCACAGGACCTACGTGCTAGCGGATCTAGGGGATAGAGGTCCATGGTCCTCCCCCTCCAAGCGACATGAAGGGGACCAAAATATCTCCCCACCACAAAATTTTTAATTCCAAGATGTTTTGCTTAGGGGATGACGGTGAAAATACACAACAATGTGATGAACTTAGTCGGGATCGGCGAATTCGCTCCTAAGAATGAATACATTCAAAGTTCACCTGGCGAACTATAACCCGCGCCGTCTCGGGGGAGGGGGGTCTTGAACCGCCCCCCCCCCCTTCAAGTTTTTCTCGAATAGTGAAATAATTAATTATCGTGGCAACGTGCCGAAATTTGGCGTACCTTTTCCCACATCAATTTGGCATATTGTGTCAAACTTTTGAAGTCAGGTCATTTAGGGTCAACCAGCCGTCAAGCTTTAACTGATACAGATATTTTAATGAACTTTCAGCGTTTGCTTATTTTTGGACTTAAGGAACCATTAGGACTGACCACTAGACACCATTAGGACCACTAAGCACCATTAGGACCACTAGGTACCATTAGGACCACTAGGGACCATTAGGACTACTAGGTACCATCAGAACCATTAGGTACCATGAGGACCATTAGGTATATAATAAAATAATTAAATTACTTGAAATACGGGTTTGAAATAATTCGAATAATTGAATTGAATTGAAATAATTGAAATACATTATAGCTATGCTAGGATATTTCGTTCTCAGGCGAAAAGGGGTTTTACGGAACCGCCTATTTTCACATATCCATCTCTATTGCGCATATATTTATCCATCATTAGCATGCCAATTTCCTCTAGTGGCGGTTTGTGCGGTTCCTGTTGGAGGTTCGCTAGTCTGGAGTTGTTTGGTTTTCTTTGAAGCACCGATCACGGTGATTTGCCATGTATGCGTACATTTCGTACGTAGAAGATAATTTGAGAAAGGTAGTTCACATTAGTGATATAAAGGACTTCAGACCTAGGAATAAGTACGACTTACGTCCATATGCGCCAGTCCGGGTCATGACGAGAGGCTTGCGGGGTAAAATTGCGGTGGATCAAGCGGACCGTTATACAGCACAAGTACTAAAACTGGCTGGTAAGTGGTAAGTTCGGTGCGTTTTTTACGTACGTTTCATTTGATAGTGTTTCTTAAACAAGACCACTAACTTCTTGCAACGATCACATGACAAATCGCTTGCCTGTGGCACCTAGTGAAAGAAGCTCTACTGATTTATGTGCATTGGGGAAGAGGGGGGGGGGTCCGAACACTTGAGGCGTCATGCAACAAATAACTACTGCTGATTCTGTATGGCTGAACCGGCAATTGCACCGTTTACTACACATGAAAATGGACAAGCTATCCAATGTTCAAACGGTTCCTTTTGATGAAATTATTCAACCGCTTGAAAAAAGCATCCTTGAAAAGCGCCATCAGTTCTTAGCGATGTGCCATATCCCAAACATGAAAATGTGGTTTTGCAGGATTACTTCACTGCAACTGTTGTGACACTAGTTATTAGTAACCACTACAGACTACAACTACTGGTGCAGTTGAAAACAAAAAATAGGTAATTTCCTTGTGTTTTTTTAAAGTCTATTGCTGTTGGAAGCGATGGCGCCTGCGGACTGGTAGCTCCATGAGCAAAGAATAAGTATACTATGTGATCAGACTTTCATATTTCAGTAGAGAAAGGTCCATTGTTCATGAATACTGCCATCTTCTTTATTTACTCTCTGAACAGGATGCTGCAGACGTCCAAAGGTAGGTGTTCAGTAAACTATATGTTTGGATGCCCCCACTTCTACCTAGGGGGAAGGGGTCCTGAACACTTCTGTTTCCTAAACACCTACCTTTTGTATGTCTCCCACGTCACGTTCGGTGCATAAAGCACAAAAAGATGATGGTGTTTGCAAGCAGTCCACCTTTGTCTATCAAAATACAAAGCACTGATCATGTCAAAGGTGACTGAGATGCATTCAAAAGACCAAGCAAAATATTCTCCACTTTACAATAGCATTACGCTTTTTGTGACAATTTAAATATGCACCCTAAAGTAAGATGTATGCGAGATGATTATATTTTCCTTGATTCTCCTCCCACTGCATGCCATCTATGCTAGCTTCATTGAGTGGACATATCACGAGGATGCTGTGACTATGTTGTGTATTTTGCTAAAATTTAGTTTTTGGGTGTTCCTTTCTGCACATCAGCACACAAGTTGCTTTTCATGTGTTGACTATTTTTCCAGAATCCAGATGCATCATTGCTATTGCAGTAGTGAAATGCGTGATAATCATGAGTGCTGGGCATATAGCCAGTGCTGTTGGTGCACCAAAAACCTTAATAGCTCACTAATCTGCATGCTTGTAATTATTTGTGTATATTCTGCAGCAGCAGCTCCAGCCTGGCGAGACTGATCAGTTGGTCAAAAGGTGCTATACTGCCTCTGATGAAGGTATCTGGTGGCATCTTTGCACTTCCAGATGATATCCATCAAGAGCCACTGGAAAAACGAGCCAAGTAAGCACATTTAATTAAGATAAAAAATAAAGGGCATTTGACCAGTAGTGGTTTCAAAGGATCAGCAGGTACTGAGGAATATGTGAACACAGTTCACCCATGTTAAGTTGCGATGTTTATTATATATGCTTGCAATGAAGAAGTTCAGATATGCTCCAAATATACAACTGTATGGAGACAATATCATTTCATTTCATCCTGATACCATTTTTCCTCTCAAAATATGACTTCAGTACAATAATCATTTCATTTATACACCATGCATTTGAACTTTCATCTGGTTAGACATCAATATATATAATTCATTCTGAAGGTAAGTAGAGAAAATGAACTATAATTTGCCGGTCACTAGCAAATGTAGCCAGCTGATTGTGCTTGCCGCAGCCATGTAAAGTGTTAAGTTACACTTTACCAGTGTACAGTGTGAATGTCGTGTGTATGCGGATTCATAGCTGTCCCCATAACTGAAGGGAGAGGTACTGATTCATGGGGTCATCATATTTTTGGATGCATGGAAGTTCTTAATTTGGTGGCATCGCCAAATTGTATCGAAGCATGGACCCCAAAATCAAGAGAAATTAGCAATAACCCATAACAATATATAGCACTTGTATGGTTGTGAGCAAGGATGTTTGATTACTTTCACATTTAATACTAACTTCTACTGGAAGTTTCCATTCTCACAATCCCATGTCATCAAATGATACTAGGTCTTTTATCGCAACGACATTACTAATGTGTATCTAATAGGCACTGGGCGCCAAATGACCTTGCTGTCGGGGCATCCCTAAACCCAAATAATCAATGTCTGATAGGTACAAGAAGTTCAGACTCCTGCAGAAAGAGATGGCAAAGCAGAATGAGGAGGTTACTCAGCTGAAGCAGCAGGTCACCCTCCTCGAGAGCAACAAAGAGGCCCTTCAGGATTATGCCAAGCAGCCGCAGGAGCTGAACCATGCATTACAGCACGAAGTGCCCGCTGCTGTTCAAGGACAAGGTGAGAATGAATCAAGACCCAACAAACCCAGATTATTATTCGAAGACAAGATCAGTCCGTAAGCAGCTCATAAGCTCATATCTCCACAAATGTCTGCCCGCTGTTCCATCCATTTTCTGTTCGAGTCTCCCCAAACCTCTCCGATCTTCTTGCCCACTGTTGATCAATGGAATAGTCCCGTGGTCCCATTTACGGATGACGCATGGACCCTTTTCAAATTTCATTTGTTTATGGGATATGTAATATCAGTGTTTGTGTTTTTGTTAGTTCCAACGTGGGTTCAGTCATAGTTTTATTTCTTCAGGTGATCGCCCTTGTAAACGTTATGAAGCATAATCCCTGGATTAACAACACTTAATTGCATACGCATCATTGGCTGTACGGTTTACGGTTAGATGTACGGTTACATACGGTTAGATACCGTATTCTGTAAAGGTAGGAGGGACAGGAGGTCCATCACCAGGCCTGGTGCCAAGGTGAAGGAACTGGAACCAGTGGTGGCACAAGTCACCAGTAATCACCAGTTTTGTACAGTTATAGTGCGCGTAGGGGTAAATAACATAGGTCCTACTAGGAGTGGGGAGCTTCTGCGGGACTACAGGGACCTTCTGGTCACCCTCAAGGGTAACAATAAAGCCATTGTAACTGCAATTTTGCCTAGGGTTGGAGCCTCCCCTGAGTGGAGCTCTAGGGCACTGGAAGCCAACGTCAGGGTAGGTAAGCTCTGCCATGAGTTAGGTTTCACCTTTGTAGACGAGTGGTGCAGGTTTTATGCATCGTCGGACCTCTATCAGAGGGATGGCCTGCATTTCTCCGAGAAGGGGGTCCATTTGCTAGGCAAAGTGTACGAGCATGTCCTTCAGGGAAACTAGGAAATGGGGTGGGGAGGGATGAAATTGCATTGCCAACTCAGGAATATTCCAATAGTGTCAGCCAAGGCAATAGAATCTCAAAGTCAGCAAATAGGGACAGCAGTAGTTCAAGGAGGCAAAGTGATAGTTCATCTAGTGATAAAAGAACTCCTCAGCAGGAAAAAGCCAGAGGTGGTTATGGAGCATTTGTTAAGTGTATGATGTTTAATGCTCAGAGTATGCGATCCAAATTTGATGAGTTCAAGTGTTATGTTGCTGAGGAGGAACCAGATTTTGTTTGCATTACGGAGGCATGGGTCAGTGAAGGGTATTTTGAAGATAACTTGCAGGACTATGAGATCCAGGGATACAATATGTTTTCGTGCAATAGGTGTCCAGAAACTAAAGGGGGTGGTGTAATGCTCTATGTGAATAGCTTATTCAGTTCTCAAAAAGTAGCAGGTGGGGATAAAAATGTGTCTGTGGAGTCCATTTGGCTTGATGTCACTGTGTGAAAAGGCATACACTGAGGATAGGAGCTTTCTACCGATCAGGAACCCTGCCACATTCTCAGCAACTGGAGCTTGATAAGGTGATTTGTGAGGAAATCAATAGAAACTTTCAGAGGAAGTGCCTTATTCTTGATGACTTTAATCTAAAAGGATATGAAAATGTTGGCGTTGGCTCCCCATCATGCAAAATGTTTAGGAAATGCCTTGAAGAGGACCTGTTCTTACACCAGTTTGTATCGGAACCTGCCATGCATGGCTCATTCTTGGACCTTGTATTCTCGGATTTAAGTGACTTAGTTCAAGACTTCACTGTAGGAGAAACTCTGGGAAAAAGTGACCATAACATAGTTAGATTCAAGGCACATGTGGGGGAGATTATTAGGGATAATTTGGTAAAGGTTCCAAATGTCAACAGAGCGGACTTTGACTGCATGAGAGCGGCTTTAAGTGCCATCAGATGGGAAGAAGAATTATCCAATTTAAATGCCTGTGAAATGTGGGAAAAGATCAAATCTTACTTGAAGGAAATTCAGATTAGACATGTCCCCCAAAAGCAGACACAAAAGAAGGGTAGGAAAGCCAGCATGGCTTACACCAGACTTGATAAAAGCAATTAAGACTAAGAAAACCGCATTTAGAGTGTTTAAAGAAGCTTCAAATGTCGTTAATCTAAAGGCGTATTGAAAATCTAGACACTGTGAAGCAAAAAAAAAAACAGAGCAGCAAAGCGAGCAAAAGAACTGGATTTAGCTAGGAACTGTAATGGGGACAGTAAAACGTTCTTTAGTTTCTACAAGCTGAGTAAAGTTTCTAGCACAATTGGTCCACTGGAAGTAAATGGGACTATACTGCGTGAGGACAGTGAGCTGGTTGAGGAGCTGAGCAAGCAGTTTAAATCAGTGTTTACATTGGAAGATATGACCAATCTGCCGACCGTACACCATAGTTCAGTGACATGTGATCTGATAAATGATGTTGATTTCATTGATAGTAATCTTGTTTACAGTCATATCGGGAAAATAAAGCCAAACAAGGCAGCAAGACCTGATGAAATTTATGCTAGGGTATTGCAGGAAGCTGAAAAGGAACTGGCATTTCCACTAAGTATAATATTTTGAAGATCAGTTTCACAAAATGGAATTCCAACCGATTGGAAAAGGGCAAATGTGGTTCCTATTTTCAAGAAAGGAGAAAGAGGGAAAGATGCAACTATACACCAGTAAGTCTCACATCCCTAGTCTGCAAGGTACTCGAATCAATTATCAAGGATAGAATAGTTAGTTATCTGGAAGGAAATAGATTGATTCAAGATGCTCAACATGGGTTTAGGAAAGGACGGTCGTGTCTCACAAATCTCTTGGACTTTTTTAACTTCGCTACATAACAATTTGATCAGGCAAATCAGGTTGATGTAGCATATCTTGACTTTAGTACGGCCTTTGACAAGGTACCCCATAAACGGTTAATGATACAGCTTCAGGCCCATGGTATTGCAGGTAGCATCTTAAAGTAGATGGAGTTGTGGCTTTCAGATAGACAGCAAAGAGTGATGCTAAATGGTACAAAGTCATCATGACAAAATGTTCTTAGTGGAGTCCCCCAGGGGTCAGTACTACTGTCAGTACTACCTGACCCCAAGGGGTCAGGCACTACTGTTCATTATATTTGTAAATAACATTTAAAGTGGCCTAAGTAGTAAAGTTTTGAAATTTGCGGATGATTTGAAGGTCTTTAGGGCAATAACAGGTCAAAATGAGCATATCTCGCTGCAAAAAGACTTAGACGAACATGTGAGGTGGTCTGAATAATGGCAAATTTAATTTAATTTTGATAAGTACAAAATCATGCACGTAGGTAAGCAGCATATGAAGGCTCCATACTTGATGGGTGGCCAAGTGCTATCAGTGACTCAACAGGAGAAGGATTTAGGTGTTATCCTAAACACAAAATTGGGGGCATCAGAACAGACCAAGGAAGCCAGGAAGAAGGCACTGAGAATGTTCTGGGCAATAAATAGGAATGTATCATACAGAAGTGAGGAAGTCATCAGGAAGCTTTACTGTGCATATGTCAGGCCACATTTGGAATATTGCATCCAAGCTTGGTCTCCTAGCTATGAAAAAGATTGTTGGCTTTCAAAGAGAGTATAAATGAGGGCTACAAAAATGGTTAATGGTATAAGCAACCTGGCATATGAGGAAAGATTGAAGAAATGAATATGTTTTCACTTAGATATAGAAGGCTGAGAGGAGATCTCATGGAGGTCTTTAAATTTGTCCAAGGTCTGGAGAGGGGATATCTTGGGGAAATGTTTGAATTTAACAGATATGATGCAATTAGAGGTCATAAATTCAAAATTGAAGTTAACCACAGCAGAACAAGGTTAAGGCAGACTTTCTTCACCAATAGGTTAGTAGAACACTGGAACCAGCTGCCAGAAAACATTGTCAGTAGCAGCACTTTGAACATCTTTAAAAACAGCATAGACAATCATTATAAGAATAGAGGGCCTGCTTTTCAGTATTACAGGGAGGTTGATTGACATATTTGGTGGGCAACTGGTTCAGTGTACAGAGTGCAACCAAGAAGGGCCCTTGTGGCTCATAGTTGCAATAACCTTTTATGTCTTTATGTCTTTATGGTGGGACCGAGACAAAGATGGCCCATACCCACCAAAAGAATAAGAAATTCCATAAGTGCACAGAATACAGCATTTTTTCAGTAAAGAACACTTGACACAAGAACACTTGACAGTACCACACCATGAAATACAATATTTGACCATGGGCAACAATGATGTACATCACAGTACAAAAAGTACAGCACAACACCACACAGTATAACATTCAACAGCAGACCACCAGAGTACATTTGACAATACAACACCATGCAGTACAACATTTTACAGCACACCAAACACAACGCTCATTCTCCTCGCCGTAAATTGCGCTTCCAAGCGGTCTCACTGGTTGGAAGTGATAAATATGGAACGCATGTCACGATATAAAATTGTGTAGGGTAAAATAAGCATGCAACTTAAAATGTACGACACACAGAATAAAGCGAAACGCTCGTGATTATTTCGTGAGGCTAGGTTACGCCGTTGCGTGGCATAGGCCTCACAAAAATACTACGACTTAAGAATGGGCAGTTTGCTTGACTATCTGTCTGCTGGAAGATGTGACACTCCGCTGTCACGTTTGGCGCTTTTCTCACTTAACACTTCTTTTCCAGGTGACCAACTCCACCTCTACACAGACATCCCTCCCGGAGTACAACTTGCTGACACCAACTGTCTATTCCAACAAAAAGATTAAATATTACCTTGAACTTCTGCCATACCAGAAATGGGACCTAAATTATACTAAATAAAACCACCAATGCACTGCATAGTACAGTACAGTACAGTACAGTACAGTACAGTACAGCACAGCACAGCACAGCACAGCACAGCACAGCACAGCACAGCACAGCACAGCACAGCATAGAACAGAACAGAACAGCACAGCACAGAACAGAACAGAACAGAACAGAACAGAACAGCACAGCACAGCACCAGTACAGCACCAGTACAGTACCAGTACAGTACCAGTACAGTACCAGTACAGTACCAGTACAGTACAGTACCAGTACAGTACAGTACCAGTACAGTACCAGTACCAGTACAGTACCAGTACAGTACCAGTACAGTACCAGTACAGTACCAGTACAGTACCAGTACAGTACCAGTACAGTACCAGTACAGTGCCAGTACAGTGCCAGTACAGTGCCAGTACAGTGCCAGTACAGTGCCAGTACGGTGCCAGTACGGTGCCAGTACGGTGCCAGTACGGTGCCAGTACAGTACCAGTACAGTACCAGTACAGTACCAGTACAGTACCAGTACAGTACCAGTACCAGTACCAGTACCAGTACCAGTACAGTACCAGTACAGTACCAGTACAGTACCAGTACAGTACCAGTACAGTACCAGTACAGTACCAGTACCAGTACAGTACCAGTACAGTACCAGTACAGTACCAGTACAGTACCAGTACAGTACCAGTACAGTACCAGTACAGTACCAGTACAGTACCAGTACAGTACCAGTACAGTACCAGTACAGTACCAGTACAGTACCAGTACAGTACCAGTACAGTACCAGTACAGTACCAGTACAGTACCAGTACAGTACCAGTACAGTACCAGTACAGTACCAGTACAGTACCAGTACAGCACAGCACAGCACAGCAAAACCCAATGCCACGGCTTCATTCATACAGAGGAGGGCTAGTCATCATAATCCACAGGCAAAAGATTTGACCGGTACATATTACAGCTATCGGAGTCCCTTCATGAGGGAAAGGAACTCAAGTTGTCCGGGCACTCGTCGTTATCATTCATGCCCAGTCCCGATTGCTGCAGAACACACCACGACGTGACTCGTGGCAGAGCAGCACGGCAGTTTTGCCAGCGCAGCCCAGCAGCTTCCCCAGACGCTCATCCACCGACGGACTTGAGGTCGCCACGGCAGCGTCTGTCACCGGCCGACTCACCTGTCCCGACTTCAGCCTCATCAGTCCCAGCACGGCCGACAACAGGGACGACTTGCCAGAGCCGACGGCGCCGCAGATGCCTACCAGAGAGCCCTGCCAGCACATGGCACCACATGCAGGATACGGCCGGTGTCACAGCAGACTACAGGGACACCACAGGTGGGACACACACGACACCACAGGTGGGACACGGCCGGTGTCACAGCGGACTACAGGGACACCACAGGTGGGACACACACGACACCACAGGTGGGACACGGCCGGTGTCACAGCGGACTACAGGGACACCACAGGTGGGACACACACGACACCACAGGTGGGACACGGCCGGTGTCACAGCGGACTACAGGGACACCACAGGTGGGACACACACGACACCACAGGTGGGACACGGCCGGTGTCACAGCGGACTACAGGGACACCACAGGTGGGACACACACGACACCACAGGTGGGACACGGCCGGTGTCACAGCGGACTACAGGGACACCACAGGTGGGACACACACGACACCACAGGTGGGACACGGCCGGTGTCACAGCGGACTACAGGGACACCACAGGTGGAACACGGCCGGCGTCACAGCGGATCACAGTGACTGCACAAAATAAAAATGAACCCTTGCACATTTTGCGTTGCACTTGACTGCTAAACAACGTAGCAACCCCCGCACCAGAATTTCAGCGGGAGCACAGCATTCCCATGCGACGGCAGCCTCACACAGACCATCTCACATCACAACGCTGATCTAAGCAGTCGACGGTCGAGTCGCCAGCTCGATTCTCGACCGCCACGGCGGGGAGCCGCATCCCGACCCCAGTGAACCACAGGGAGCCGACCCACACTGCCTCGTCACGTGCACTAGCCTGGTGTGGCCGCCGACGGCGCCGCCGCCCGGTGCAGGCGCAATCTCCGCCGTGTGTCACTCCCACTGACTGGCTGTGACCCTCGCCAGTTGTTGTCCCCGCCCGGTACGGGCGCAGTCTCCGCCGTGTGTCACACCCACTGACTGCATATCTACTGGCTGTGGCCCCCGCCAGTTGTCCCCACTCACCAGGGTCCCCGCAGCTGCTGACTCTACTCACCACAATCCCTGCCGGCTGCAGCCCCTACTCACTGTCGTCCCCACCTATCCCTTATACTGTCGATCCGCCTATACTGTCATGTTCACATGCATTCCCTCCCACACGACACGGGCAGACCGGCACCAGCCGCAGCCGACAGTGGCGTCCCCCTGACACGGTGGCCGCGCCGCCGAGCTACCTTCTGCACCACCAGGTCGATGTCCAGCAGCACATCTCGACTCTGCACGGCCGGCGACAGCGCCTCAGTCTCCGCCGGCGCCGAATCCGTGCCGCCGTTGGCGTTCCTGTGGGCGTTGTTGTCACTGTCACTGTCGCCGCTCACCACCAAGGACAGCAGCATCGTCACATATACCATGGAGAATCGTGCAAAACACTGATTGTGCAAGGAGCATCACTAAGTTAGCATGATGTGCATGGCCGAGGCCACCGAGTCAGTGTACCCACATGGCCGAGACCGCCGGGTCGGTGTACCCACATGGCCGAGGCCACCAAGTCAGTTTTCCCACATGGCCGAGACAGCCGGGTCGGTGTACCCACATGGCCGAGGCCACCAAGTCGGTGTACCCACATGGCCGAGACCGCCGAGTCGGTGTACCCACATGGCCGAGGCCACCGAGTCAGTGTACCCACATGGCCGATATCGCCGAGTCAGTGCACCCGCACGGCCGAGTCCACCGAGTCAGTGTACCTACATGGCCGAGGTCACCGAGTCGGTGTACCCACATGGCCGAGGCCACCAAGTCAGTGTACCCACATGGCCGAGACCGCCGAGTCTGTGTACCCGAATGGCCGAGGCCACCGAGTCAGTGTACCCACATGGCCGAGACCGCCGAGTCAGTGTACCCACATGGCCGAGACCGCCGAGTCAGTGCACCCGCATGGCCGAGACCGCCGAGTCAGTGTACCTACCTGGCCGAGGCGGTCGAGTCCTCTGTGGATGCCACGTTCCAGGCGAAGGTGGCATTCTGAATCACCACTGCCTGGCTTATGTCGTCCGGCAGCTGGACGTACTGCTGCAGCTCCTCCATCAGCAGCATGTTCTGGTGCAGCGGCACACTCAGGTCAGGCCACTCAACTGACATGTAATAACCCGGGTCATATCAGTTGATTGTAGGTAAGTACTACAGTCGAACGGTCGACAGGTTGAGGTTAATATTAAAGTATACGCGAAATGCACAACAACCAAAATGAGCTCATGACGCGAACTTCCCGGTCCTATGTCCTTTTACATGGTAGTACCTGGGCAAAGGCCATCAACGACTCGAGCTCGCGATTCACTTCAAGCCATCACAGGTTTCCAGTCACAAGCTACAAGTTCGCCACATGTCAGCACAGGTCACGGGCCAGCACATATACACACCACACCATCGGCCAATGGGAGCTGGAACAGGCTGCAGACCAAAACGCAGCACAAGTATCAGACACAACACTGCTAACACTTTCGTTCAAAGCTCAACCAATATGAAGCCGTAAAAGGTGGCATTCCCGATAATTCGCTACTGTAAGCCAATATGAGCCGATAAGAAAAGCAAATAATACTGACCTATCCGTACACCGACACGCATTTGAGACATTTAGCGATATATTTACGATATAGTTCATGCACAGTACACATCATGGCCAACAGCACACTAGTGCGTCCTCGCTGGTGATGTCAAGCTGGGGGGGGGGGTCCGGAGCTTGTGGACCTCCTTAAACCGGCGCCCGGACACGTCAACCCATCACATCTACTGTTCAATACACAATTTCGTGTAGGCCCATCGTGTTTTAGGACAAGCTTTGCTGTTCAGTGGACGCCGGTACACGTCGGGATCGGTGCCACGCAGCACGTGGCCGGGGGGCGGCTCTGGTCTGCGCCTGAGTCAGGGGCCCCGCCCGCTTGACACCACCAGCCAGAACCAGCCCCACCAGCCGGTGCGGTCATAAGGCAGTCCACAGCCGCGCTCTCCGCGGCGGTGACGTCACGTCACGTGACGGCGTGACGTCACCGGCGGAGCGGGCGAGTGGCTCTCGCACTGCATGTGCCCGCGCAGAACACAAAACAAGCGCCACGCCCACCGCTCATGCGCAGGTAGCAGCCTCCCACGCCATGCCAAACGCAGTCCCTCACGCCATGCCAAGCCAACATGTCAGCCAGCCATGCAGATCAAGCCGACCAGGCAACGGAACGTCTCGGACCTCTGGACACGAGAAAACTCGTATATTTTTGATGTAGTACGAAAAACAAGAACAGCTAATGATGCCGCTCAAATCAGTGCCAGAAGGCGACTTGCGACCACTGAGCGACGCTGCCAGCTCGGGTGGCCGGCTGGAGAGTTGGATTTTGGGAGCAGAGCCACACGGCAAATCCGACCATTTGCCCTCCAGGACAGACACGGTTGGTGATGATGGTTGCTTCGGGTTGCCGACGGTTCCCAGCGTCAATTATGATTGAATATGGTGACGCTGCACTGTAGGCATCGTGTGGTGTGCGGTACTTAGACACTGCGCATTTCATATGGAATGAAAGGCTCTTTATCTTGCCCAAATACCAACGACATTCCGCAAAATGTGAAGGGTTTGCAATTAGTATAATTGAAATGTCATGAGATGTACTGCTGTACAAAGTAGATCAGTCGCCGGATATCCGGTCAAAGTTCTCAATCCGACCAGAAAAAATGGTTCTTTTATCATTCGGACATCCCACTTCAAGAATAATTAAATCCCACTTCACTGATACATAATTAAATTTCAGCGAATCGATCCACCAAATCACCAAAAATAGCATTTATTAACGACTTTCAAGTGCACAATGGTTCCCATGCACTTTAACAGTCGTGCAGCACCACCGCTTGCAAGCGCCGGTATTGTGTCATCAACTCTGCATATTGTCCGTACCAATTTGAACAAATTCAGTGCCCAAACACGGAGCGTAGCCGCATATCCAGCACAGCTGTCTGCCTACTCACGAGCGGACATCCAACGGACAACGGTTGCCAATTACCGGACGAATGGCCCAGGCCCGCTCCACACATGCGCGCGACGCGAGCGACAATAGGCCAGGCGTCGCGTCGAGTTTGGACTGGCCAGCAGGCCATTCCAAACAGCACGAGCTATATACACGGCGCAGATGGAGCGCTAACAATAGGTCCGTGTCACGGTGCCATACTGGTCTGGATTATCTGTCCATGGTCCTGGACTATTTAACTACGTCAGGACTATCTAACGATAGTCTAAACGCAGGCTGGGAGACGCAACAGGACCCAGCACGTACCAACATTCAGCAAACAATTCTCCTAAACCAAACTTTCAAACAGCAGCTTAACAGCCATCGTGGGTCTGCACGACATATACCCCTCTGTCGTGGTCCGTGCACGCACTAATCGCCACGTAGCTGCTTGTATGCACGGTTCTCTTTGCACTGATCAATTGGTACAGCTTGGGTGTGCAGAGCTTCAGAAGTATGTAAATAGCGGAAGGAAGCAACACAAAAGAAAATATATAAAACAACCAAATTTCTGAAGGGATTCGTTGGCATTTTTCGACATGTGCAGAATTTCGTGAAGAACAAGTTTTATTTTTCGTGAAGAATTTCGGATGTGTACAAGTTGTTTTCGTAATCTCCTGAACGCTAGGGATCTGTTCGTTATCAGGGCCTGCCGGCGCGTCGACTGGGCGGTTCTTTAGTTGAAAGTCGAAACCAGAGCTACTTTTGGCGCCGATACACATGTCTGGCGACGGCTACTGCCGAGTTGCCTTCGAACTTTGAGCCGCCACTGACCTGATACCGTCCCACGCCCAACAACGCCTCCAAACACTCCTTGAGATTGGCCGACCACCGTAGCGTATTGTTCATGAGACTCGATATGGCCAATACAGAGAACACCTGCCAAAATAACAGCGCCACGTGAGTGTGGCGAGTACCCCCATCGCCCACCCCAACAGGAGAGGAGTAACAGGTGGCAGCGGAGAGGCAAGGCTGAGGAAAAAAAGCAGTGAAGATGGTGTGGGAAGACGTAGTAGCGGGGCCGAACAGAGGAAAAGCGAGATGCCGACGCAGGCCAAATCGAGTCGAAACGACAGATAATGTGGCAGACCAGTACTGGCGACAGTGAGGTGCTGACATGACTAGGAGGAAGAGGCCAAGTCAGGAACGATGAACAAAGATAAAAGAGACGTGTGGAGTGAGTTGGACCGCGGCCAGCTACAGGTTATTCTAGCAGGACATCATGATTCACCTATTCACAACCCAAATATTAAACTGAGATGACTGCTGGTCCGGGAAGTCAGAAAGCAATTCAACCGTGGGAAAAACAGGTGTCTCGTCGAGGGGATGCTAGCTCTCGATGCGGAAACGAACACAGAAGGGATCCTACATTTTGAGAGAACAATTTTACGACCATAAAATTTGGAGAGGACGGTTATTTAGTTTTCGACATTATATCCTCAATATTGTGCGCAAGGAATTCGAAGGACTCGATTTTGGTTTCTAATTTGGTAATAATGGGATCATAAATAGCATGTGGACAAAAGGAATACAGGAAGGTGAGTTGTTGCTGAAGTTGATTCCACAATTGCACGGCGTAAAGGAGACCGAGTCTAGTTGATACACGGGGTGGTTGATCCAACACTATCATCTCCAAAAGCATGAAGCCGGTTGGGATGGCTACAACACATACTGCTACTGGCACCCTCTTCTTGCGGCAAAGCCAAGCGTAAATCCTTTCGACTCGAGTCTGCGGAACGGTGACGGTGAGGCACGTTTTTGAAGTGAAAATTGTTATGTCTGTGTTTCACGATTAAGTCCTAATTTGTCATCCACTTGCTTACTTTTTAGATATCGGTTATCACTACTACGTTTTCGCAACTTTACAACGGTAAAATGCTTTGATTGTTTCATGTTACACTGTACTGTTGCACTGTACTGCTACACTGTACTGAATGTTGCATAACATGTTGCAACCTGAACCAGGAAGCCTGTGGGGTAAATTGATACGACCTGTGTCAACGTTTTATGGACTGGTAAGGAAGTAAGATAACCACAAAATTGAC
This sequence comes from Imbricaverruca yamaguchii, assembly GCA_034440575.1. NCBI lineage: Eukaryota > Metazoa > Arthropoda > Thecostraca > Neoverrucidae > Imbricaverruca > Imbricaverruca yamaguchii. The sequence goes on from JAOTOL010001241.1 coordinate 346,328, forward strand.
TATATTATTAGGTGTTTTCTAAAACTGTTTCCAGATAATCTTGTTCAACATTTCTTTGAACATCTCTCACGAAACGAAAAGACCGAACTAAGGTTTAAAAAAAAGAACGTTTGCACATTCCATAAGTGTCATAAACCAAGAGCTACGGCAAGCCACGACTGGAACCAGTATTTTTATCCCAAGCGTGAAATATGAACCTTTCCGATGGTGTAAACTAATGCCGCCTAGAAATAATAACCTATATTTAACTTACATTTTATCAACTTGCACCCCATTGGCAGTAGCAATTTACCTTTAAAGTGGGTTAAGTTAATGAACCGGTAATTACGCGATGGCGAAAAACCCAGAGGATGCTTGGAAGAGATGTTTTTTTTCGGGGATGATACCAGAAGGTTCGGGCTTCCCGTGTGTATCCTTCACCTCGCTACCCTTCCAAAGTGATGAGTTATTTTGAGCTTCACCAGAAGAACCTTGGTTTCTTTTACGACGAATTCAACCGCTAGGTCATATAGCGTCGCCAACCTCTCACGCCGATTGGTTGCGGTGGACTCGGTAAATGCCGTCGATCGTGAGATTCGAACCCACAATCTTGCGATCAAGATTCCGACGCTCTACCAACTGAGCCACCGCGTCCCCTTTGAGCTTCACCAAAATTGCATCAACTAGACCAGGTCTTCCCTACTATTAGTAGAATGGAAGCATGGGTTTAAGAGCCCAAACGTTCAGACGTTACTTTCTCAAAGAGCAGCAAGCATGCACCATGCCAATGTCAAACAGCATTCCACCTGCAGCGAGAAAGATGAGATGATAATTCGGCGGAGAGGAAAATGTCTTGGATGACAAAAACATCAGGGCAGGGTCTGGTTTTTCAGGCACACTCACGGGGTACGCCTTGTCTGTGTTTTTGTTAGTTGGGCGTCAGAGCGCCTCGACCCGGCTCAAATCATCCGCGTCGGACAACGCTGAGTCGCCCCATTCGGATGACGTCAGACCGACCAACGCTCCCAGCCGCACCGACCGACATCACCCTCAACGACACAGTCCAGGCAACTATCGGACACTGCATACGCTCACTTCGCGCGGCGTTCGAGAGCGATAAAGCCACCGGCCGAGGACACCCAACACACCCGCCAAGCGTCATGCCACCGTGGACAAAATCGGCCGGAAATGCGCCGCCTGCGTGTCGCCGCAGTACGGCCGAGCCGCAGTACGGCCGAGCCGCGGCTGGCCGCAGGATTACACCGGCAACGAGCGCGCCGACACTCGCGCCACACGGCGCTACTGGCCAGCGGCGTAGCTTCACAGCCGCACACAGCCGCACACAGCCGCACACAGCCGCGCGCAGCCGCACACAGCCGCGCACAGCCGCACACAGCCGCGCGCAGCCGCACACAGCCGCACACAGCCGCGCACAGCCGCGCACAGCCGCGCGCAGCCGCGCACAGCCGCGCACAGCCGCGCGCAGCCGCGCACAGCCGCGCACAGCCGCACACAGCCGCGCGCAGCCGCACACAGCCGCACACAGCCGCGCACAGCCGCGCACAGCCCAGCTTGCAGCTGACCAGAGCGGGCCGTGCTCCAGCCGGCCGGCCGCACGTGCCTGGAAACGAGACGTGGTCTCCCGCATCATGTGATACGTCTGCGTCGCCGAGACGATATTGGCGAGAACGGGCTTGGTGACGGCCATGTTGAGGACAACCGTGAACGCCTGCAACCTCACACAGCCCGGTCAGTGACGGGGCGACAGGCACGTCGAGAGCTGCAACGAATGCGCTGAAGCGCTGGGTGATAGTGACACGCAGTGACGCATTGGTGCCTATGACGCTCTGATCGTCGACGGAGATCGTCGACACCGCCCTGAATGAAAACTTCGTAAAATGCCAGAACTACACGGACAGCCTGCTCCAAAGAGGACCGCACACAAACGCAGCCCCGCACTGAAGTTGAGAAGAGGTTGATGCGCAGCTTGGTTCACTGCTCCTACATGCGATAGACGCCGCTTATGACGGATTGGTTCAGATTCAGTCCCCCTCCTCACCACAGGCTCCTGGTATCAGAGGAACATACTACGGTCGCAAACCTTAACTTTCTTTCATGCTGTGAAGTTCTCCTTCCTGCAGCATACATGGACTAACAGACATAAAACCCAACATGTTGATTCTGCACTTTACAAAATCCAAGCAACAAGAGAACCAGTGGGCGGCTGAGCTGTATCCCACCGTCCGGAGGGGTAGCCTGGGCGGGTCAGCACGCTCCCCTGTCGAGCACGGTCAACACCTCGACTGTCGCCGGTGTGCTCCGAGTCGTGACCGTCCGGAGCGGTAGCCTGGGCGGGTCAGCACGCTCCCCTGTCGAGCACGGTCAACACCTCGACTGTCGCCGGTGTGTTCCGAGTCGTGACCGTCCGGACCGGTAGCCTGGGCGGGTCAGCACGCTCCCCTGTCGAGCACGGTCAACACCTCGACTGTCCCCGGTGTGCTCAAGAGTCGTGGACGGTGGCTACTGCTATACCTTTCCGGCTCCCAGTATCTTGCTCATTGAGCAAACTGTCTGCAGCCCAACTGTGTCTGTGGCTCTCAAGTCACAAAATATTGTTCAGCCACCAGTACGCCTACGGCTGCAGCCACTCTATGGTCGACGGTGTCAGCTGAATACAAAACAAAACGGAAAATAGACAACGACGAGCTATCATCAGTTACCGCAGTGGGTTTCAGCAAGGCACTCGACAGCGTGCATCGCGGCGTCCTTCTCAGTGAGCATGGATAATATGAAATCGATCCCTCGTGAGCTATTTCAGAGCTATCTGAGTCGATAGCTATAGTTATTCCAGAGCTATCTGAGTCGATAGCTCGTGCACAGTTCAGAAAGACCCGCATTTTCCGGTTGGTTATTTTGGCTTGAGGGCGCATCGACCATGTTCATCACATAGCCATTTTCTGGTTGAAAACCATTGTAGATGGATCAAAAGTTAAATTTATCTTCAACTGGTCTGGTTGGAGTTTAGGGGCGCATGGACTGCAGTGGTTATGCAACAAGCTGTTCTGATTGAACAATGTATCTTTCTACAATGCTATCCGAGGTGACGCAGCCAGGTAGTGAGGGGTGGTGGACCGTCCTCTCCGGCGGTCACCCAGGGCGTGCCACAGATGCCCGGCTTAACCCCTCAGAACAGACGCTTCCAGAGCGGGTCGTTAACGCGCGAGCGGCACCGCAACAGAGTCGCACGCTGTAGACTCTGTTACCGCGAGTCGCACGCTGTAACAGAGTCTACCTCCATCGTCTTCTAAGCGCCCTGTGAGGCGAATACAACATGTCGTGAGATAGTGCGAATGAGATCAGTTCAACATACATTAATCAATGGCTGTTGTTTGTGTGTGAGCTATTAATTTAGTGAGGCCTCACGTCCATAACACAGGTTCTTCCTAGCTATTAAATGTATAGCTTTAGTTCGTTGAAAATGCGCACATGCAAGGCACAGTGGTGTCTCGAATCCACCAAAGGTCCCGCAGACAGAGATTACATCCGAGTGTTGATGTAACAATTCGGCAGTAATGTGTGCGAACTGATCGTCGCTATAATTATCCAGTCATATTTCGACAAGTTGTAAGCAGGCCACCAACACCCACAATTTTTGTCCCAGTATTGCGCTTGGTGTGCCTGACAAACGCCGCTGGCTAGTTACCTCCCTACATGGTTGTATATACAAATATCATATACCACGCGCTATTCGTGTCGGTAAGATTCCACTACCATGAACAGAAAACTGCGATCATATGGTTGCCAGCCGGCAAAAGTCGTGGCGGAGTGAAGTCCGGAAGTGAGCGAGAGGATTACAAGCTAGACAGGCTACCAACCGCATGCGCAACTGCATAGGCTATATGAAGGATGCAGCACACACACGCAGCACAGCAACTGAAGGAGGCAGCATGTAAAAAAAAAATGAACAAACAGGGGAGTAGCCAGTGGGTACTAGGAGCCACACGACTTATGGCATGTTTCGCACGGCCGCACAAGGAGATCCTTTTTTAATTCTGCACCACAAGGAGACCCAAGCTGGGTAATACATACCTTTCCGGCAATATCGGAAGTGAGACCACCCTTCAGCGAGGCGCACCCATTCCCAGTGGCGAAGTACTCCTTAACGAGAGGTTGCCCAATGACAGAATGCCTCCCCTCCCCCATTAGGTCACCACACGCAGTGACAATACAGCCTTTTTAGAAAGGGTCATCTTCAGCAAGGAGACGCCCTCAAAGAATTTGGAAGGCATTCCTGCTCACGAAGGTCAGGAGTGAGGAATCTCTTCGCGAAATGTGCATTTCCTCATGTCACTTTTGCTCTTTAACGAATGGACCTCTCCAAGGAAGAGACCTCTTCTGAGTGAGAGACAATTTATTAAGTTAATTGAGGCATCCATATTCGTCATCTGTTTACACAGCACCATATAATTATGTGTGATGTCCCTCAAATCAGCCAAGGGCTCCAGTGTTAGCGACAGGGAAATGGGTTCGATAAAGGTCAGCCTTCGCGGTGCAGGGCATCATTTTGACCTGGAAGGCACCCGCTCCTCCATAAAGCTTCGCATCACGTCAATAGACCATTGCAGTGCGGGTCACCCTTTCTCCATGAAAGGCATCCAATTCCGTGATGGACATCCTTCTTAGAGAGAGGCGTAATCTTAGTAAGAGAGTGCCGTTTCTGAGTCATGCCTATCTCGTATCTCGTATCATGACTGCATTCCTGGTCCAACTCTTAAAATGGTGTAAGTGCAGAATGATGTTCGAGGATGATGTTCATGAATGATAAACAAATGCACAATTCCCCAGCGAGAAAGCGCATTCATGCCTCGAGACGTCCGCTTCGAGTGAAAATTGCTACTTTTCAACCGAAATATCCCGACTACTCTACAGGAAGACTGTTGGCGTTTCGGCATGTCCCACCAGCATCAAGTGGCAGAGCAGCCAAAACGATCTCGCAGGTCCCAGCGAAGAGCAAACTGAGTCCTCAGTCCCACTGCACACACCATCGCGAACGGCCGATGACTGACATCGACCTCACCCAGGGTCGATCACGAAGCGACACCGAAGACCGGGCGGCATCCCCTCACCCCAAGCCTAACCGGAGCACAGACGTCAAGAGCGACACGAAGAGCCGAGGCGTCAACGGCGACGCGTCTGACATGCGAGCCAAGAGGCGGGGATGGCCGGGTGGTGAAGGTGTTGGGCTCTGGGTACCAAAGGTCCCGGGTTCGACACTCGCACCGCTCGGCACATTTCCCAATCACGCGGCTCACCGGCGAAACAGTGTGGGCGGCGCCATTAGCCGTGCATGTGAATAAAGTGTGTCGTAACCACCCAGTGAATGAATACATAAATAAATAAATAAATAAATAAATAAATAAATAAATAAATAAATAAATAAATAAAGGCATGCGAGCCAGGTGAACTGGTCGCCGTCCGCCGAGAGGAGTGAGGTCAGGGAAAGTGGTGCTATGTGAGGTCAGAGGAAGCGGTGCCGAGCGACGCGTTAGACAGAGTGCCGCCGATCGTCGCCAGTCGACACGGCACGTCGGGCCGACACCGACCTGGATCCTGTCGAACGTCACCACGCCCTCCCCCAGCTGCTGCGTTATCCGCCGCAGCAGGTGCAGCACCACTGTGAACTGCTGAATGTAGAAGCTTAGCAATGGGAACACCTGCAGACACAGCCGGCACAGCCGGACGTTAATGGCGCGACCGAGCTGCGGATTGTGAACCGACGCGTCACCAAATCGGTACCCTTCGACGACAGAACGTGACTGCCACACACTCCTACCGGCCGAAATAAACCAACACGAAACGTGCACAGAACAAGTATGGATTGCATCAGCTTAAGTTAAACCCAGCACTGCATAGCTCCAATGTACTTAATAACGGTTACAAATGGGTCAAAGATATTTCCATGACGTGGCGATAGGTCGCGATTTGTTGCGACCGGTTTGGTAATCTTGCTACTGTTATGTCGTACATTTTCGCTTTAGCACTGCATCCTCCTTTACATGTAATTTTGCCACGCTTGTTGGCATGTGATAGTTTTATCATGGATTCGCCTATATAATAACTAGATGCGTTGCTATTTGTTGGCACTTAATCGCCTGCGTCCTAAACAGCTTCGATTGACAACCGATGGTCAGCTCGACATGATTTGTTTTGTTATCGAGTGTGGCGAACATACTGCGCAATGCGAATGCACAAACGAAAGTATGATGTAGTATAGATACATAAATAAATATATATGTGTGTGTGTTTCACATATCTCGTCCCTGTACGACAACAGCGTTGTTATCCAGTGTTGCTGAGACAGTGCAGACATCGCTGTTGGAAATATTGGTCAAATAGTTAGTATTTGAAAAGGGCCTGTTGCTGCAGTCGAATTTTCACCGAACCACCAGCCGCTGAGATGCTGAGCTGAATGTATTTCGGAATCAGGTGTATATCTTGCAGGGATGAAATGCGGAAAATAATTTCGTCACTGAATGAAAATGTAGCTAGCTACCAAATCTGGCAAAGTCTACTTGCACTCCATGCATCAGCTTGGGGCGAGAAGCGCGATTCTGATAGCCATGCCGACATGCCAAACCTGTGCTCTGTCGAAGGCAAAGTCCACCTCCCAGAAAATGCGCGTGGCCTCTCTGAGGATGCCCAGTGTGGAGCGAAACAACTTATCCATGAAGGAGAGGATCGAGAACGCCTGCGGGTACGGGACGGTGAGGTGCGGAACATACATAATGGCTGTTGCACGAAAGGAACAAAAGGTCGCAAACCAAACGAGCCCACACGGGATACGAGATTAGAGGAGAGAGGAGAGAGGAGAGAGAGGGAGAACGACAAACAAGAAGTGTAGTGATGCACAGCAGATATAGAAACGGAACAATAGTTCATACATGGGAAAGAACACAAACGGAACAAGCTAAGAACCGATACATGGGGAAATGCAACTGGAGCAGGAGGTTGTACAGGGAGGAGCAGGAGCAGGAAAGATGAGCGACACAAAAGGAAAGGGAGGTGATACGGAGAGAAGCGCACAAAGAACTGAAGGTTACACCGTAGAGAAGCAATGCCAGTAACCGAGGACGAGGAGGCACGACAGAACACTGGTGCGAGTAGTTGACTGAACGGCAGGGTATCGCCGGCAAGATGACAGCACCACTGCGGGGTATACAGCACAGTCGGGATCCACAGAGCGGGCAGCGGCACGCGCATCCACCAAATCATCCGGATTCCTTGGTTGGCTGGTTATTGGTTCTACGACACATCGACCGTTAACTTATGTAGCGTCGCCAATCTCTCACGCCGATTGGCCACGGGCGAAGAGTGACGACAGGTGAGACTCGAGCCCACAATCTTCCGATTGTGAGGTGGGCAACTGACCCCTAGACTACTCGTCCCCAGTCATCCGGATTCCGGCACGAAAATAGAACACCACGGCTCTGAGAATGGAAATCAAGAATTTCGTCTCTGCACGTACTTCAACTTGTTGTAGTACGTATATAATCCTCAGAGCAATACCGAACGTAGCGGACTAACACTCATAGACCGCAAGACGTTACTCGTGACGGGGACAACTGACCACATGGTTCCCATCCCCATGTGGCCAGTTGTCAGAGGCACATTGTCAGAGGCACCAACGAGGACCTGTTGCTCCAAGCATTGCCAGAGGTACGCACTTGCGTGAAATTGATCCTAAGTGCGCAGCCAGTGATCAAAAACCTAACCTAACCTAACCTAACCACCACAGTAGCTCACGATGGTCAGTGTGGCAATCGATAACAATTTAGTGAAAATAAACATATGTAAAGATATAATCCTCATGCGCGTTCACGTGACCCAAATGTTGAAACAGCGCGCTGCACCAAAACAGGTTGCACCCCAAATCTAGTGATAGTTCCGCGGCGTCTAAAGGGACGCATCCGCATGCACCAAAACCGCCAGGTTCGAGGTCTGACAATGCCAATAAGCGTCAGCGCAGTCGCAGCACTAGTCTACGGACAGGGTTGGGTAATAGGCTGCTCGAAGATGTATTTACCATCAAGGGCATAATCCCCTTCAGAAAATTATCCTCTCATTTCTCACGTTCGGAAGTCGAACGACGCTGTTTGACAATGAACAGCTCCGTGACAAAGCGCTCAAGATTTACTGGAAAGCGCAAACCGAGATTCCGGCGTCACAGGCGTAGATAAAACTATCCTCTCGGCGTTCGACCACCACACATTTTCCTCTCGGCATCCGGGAGCAAACGCCACGGGTGGAGCTCGGTCTCGGGGTCTGGTCGTGGCCGTGCCGTGGCCGGCCGCGCGGCCGCCGCCCAGCTAGGTTTGATGAGCGGGAGTCTGTGATCTACGCTACGGGCAGGCGACGCCGCCGCCGACGTCTGCAGCGGCTGCTGCTGGAGAGCCACACCACCACCGTCCCCGTGCCGGTGCGAGGTGCGAGGTGCGAGGCGCGAGGCGCCGCCTCGCCGCCGGAGCGGGCGCCACCGCGACAGCCGAACTCGGCCAACACGGCGGCGGCACGGCAGCACCCGACCCACCTGGACGCCGTCGACGGCCACCGCGCCGCCGGCGACGGCCGTCGAGCCGAACACTACGCAATGGTTGCTCAGTTCGAACAGGGCCGCCAAGGCCGTTAGCGAAAACGCCTAGAAGAGAAAACACGCTCGTCACGCCGTGCCGTTCTCGGTGTCGGCCTGAGCGGGTGTCCGGACGCCGAGTGAGCGCCAGAGGAATACATGAATTGACTTCGTATGAACAACGATCGCTGCAGATTGTGCCCGACGGCGTCTCTCGAACTAGGCTTCCACGGCGCGCGCCGGCGGCGAGACCGTGCCAGCCGTGTCGGCTGGGTGTGACGAGATGAGGGTGTGCTTACCAATGGGTCTGCAGTCTCGTGAATGTCCTCCCAGCAGGCTGCACGGACGCTCAACTGTGACGATCACACCTCAGAGGTTTCATCCGAACCTACTGCTCGGGGTGAACAGCACACCTCGTCCTCGGCGCCTCACAACACCGTAGACATCGGCGACCACGGGATCCATAAATACGGTGGTCACATGGCCTGACCCACCCGCAGGCGTAAGCGCTGTCAGAGCTCTCCACCACTCTTGGTAGATACATACCGTCACCAAGCATTGCTTTGGTGTAATATCTCCAACAAGTGATATTTTTCAACATTCGATTTGGTTAGGTGCAAAATTGATAAAATAATACCAAAATAATTACAATCGACGTATGACAATAATCAAAAGCATCACGAATACAATGATACAGGTCATCATCATGCAAATACTGTCACTTCTAAGATTAATTTTGATAAAATAAGAAAAACAAACATAAGAACAAGAATAATGATACTCCTGGGCGTATTAATAATCATGGGCTCTAATTTTAGAATTAGCATCGGTCGTGTTGCCTATAGCATTCACTGCGGTTGCACCACCTAAAATAGCGACAATAACGATGACGGCGCGCCATATGGCCTCAACTGCTGAGTGTGTCGTAAAGCTACGACGATGATGGCAGCGGTGGCCTGACCTGGGCCACTGTCGGGTTGCTGCCGCCGGCGATGACCTGACCTGAGACGCTGTCAGGTCGTTGCCGGCGCCGATGTGCGCCAAGAAGGTGACGACGGCGGCGATCACAGGCACGGTGGGCGCCAACGCGATACTGACACTCTGCACGTAGGCGGCCTTCTGCAGCAGTGACCGCTCGGCCGCCCGCGTCGCTGCCGCATCACGGCGAGAGGTCAGGTCAGGCCAGGTCAGGTCAGATCGAGTCAAATCTGATTAGATCGGGTCGTGTCGTGTTGGGTAGGATCGTGTCGTGTCGTGTCGTGTCGTGTCGTGTCGTGTCGTGTCGTGTCGTGTCGTGTCGTGTCGTGTCGGGTCGGGTCGGGTCGGGTCGGGCCGGGCCGGGCCGGGCCGGGCCGGGCCGGGCCGGGCCGGGCCGGGCCGGGTCGGGCCGGGTCGGGTCGGGTCGGGTCGGGTCGGGTCGGGTCGGGTCGGGTCGGGTCGGGTCGGGTCGGGTCGGGTCGGGTCGGGTCGGGTCGGGTCGGGTCGGGTCGGGTCGGGTCGGGTCGGGTCGGGTCGGGTCGGGTCGGGTCGGGTCGGGTCGGGTCGGGTCGGGTCGGGTCGGGTCGGGTCGGGTCGGGTCGGGTCGGGTCGGGTCGGGTCGGGTCGGGTCGGGTCGGGTCGGGTCGGGTCGGGTCGGGTCGGGTCGGGTCGGGTCGGGTCGGGTCGGGTCGGGTCGGGTCGGGTCGGGTCGGGTCGGGTCGGGTCGGGTCGGGTCGGGTCGGGTCGGGTCGGGTCGGGTCGGGTCGGGTCGGGTCGGGTCGGGTCGGGTCGGGTCGGGTTAGCAGTCACAGGGGCACGAACAGTATAGACACGAAGGCGCCGCTTGCCACAATAAGCAATGGCCACGCGTCATTCCAATAGCGCACACATGGTAGCTGCTAACCGGCTGTTGAAGCAAGATAAGATCCTGGTGGAATCAGGACGATTTACCATTTTCAACACATCCCGATGTTGAGTATTGTCCACGGAGGAGTGACACGCATCACTTCCTACCAGTTGAGCTGGTCCCATCTGATTGCCACTTGCCAGCCCGTATCTAGTCTATTCAAGTATCTCTGCATGACCGACGCAGTCGACGCGCCCCTAGAATACCCTAGCATCTGGTGAGGATAAGCGGGCCGTCGTGTTCAGCAGCCGGTCTATGGCAGCACGGGTTAGAATCCCACGCAGCGTGCAATATATGGCTCAAACGGTACTTGCACAACGGGTGTTTGCCACGCTAGTATTTCCAGCGTGCTCAGCACATGCTACCATTGAACTCTAATTGTGGAATCGGAAGGTATTGTAAATGAATAAATGCTAACTCTACTAGGAATGAGCCATGACAACGCTAAGTCTCTCAAGCATGCAGAACAAAATGTATTTATAAGCATGTAATGCTTAAGCAGAGCTGCTGACCCAATGGCATCACAGACCAAAGCTGATGAGCAGAGAAGCGTCCCGAGCACCCCCCCCGTTCCCACTGTGTGGTCCAAGCCTAGTCTCTTCACAGCCGGAGTGTCAGTTCCACTCACAGATAACGCGCTGGGTGAAGGTGCCCTCCCAGGCGTACTGCTTGATCAGTTTGATGGACGTGATGATCTCATTCATGAGCCGCACGCGCTCGTCCGTGACGACGATCGTCCGTCGGCGGAGGTAGCCCGTGATCCGCGACAGACAGAACTGGGGAACATGGGCTGCGTGATCTGCGGGAGGCCAAATCTGGGACAAGATCCAGTGATTCACAATAGCAGGAGGAACAGGAAAGGCGGGAGTCCTGTGATGCGCAAGACACAACTGGGGAGTAGAAATCCCATGATCGACGTGCAGAAGTGGGGAGTGGGGATGCCGTGATGTACGGTAGGCAACAGGTAGTCGGCAAGAAAGGTTTGGTCGACTGCTTCCTTTGGCTCCAAGTACGCAGTGAGATGGGAATCGGTAATCTCGTACCCTGCCAGTCACAGTCGTGAGGCAATGGCACACGAAGCTGGGCTGCTAAACACACGTCAGTGCACCAATCACTGCCTGTCTCCCGGCATCGAAATGAACATCACTTATAGGTGTAAAATACAACAAAACAGTATGTAGTCCCAGGTAGACCAAAATAATCCAGTAAAATGAGCTCGGCGAGAACTCCTCCAGCAAACCCGACGTGACACCGCGAGCTTCCCGGTTATTAAACCCCTCAAGGCATAGCCCGGATCTTTCAGGCTACAGACCAATCTTAAATCTCTCACGCTGTGATCCAATTTCAAATATTCGTCGTTTTCTGCTGTGCAATTCCTTCTGCTGTGGGATACAAACCTTTCAAATTGGTCCGACCTAAAAGTGTTCACGTTATAACGCGATAATTCAACGAAGTGAGCCAAATAACCATCAAAATGATTCAGGCTGTACCGTTTGACTGGCAGACAGACAATTTGACCTGAAATCCCCCAAGCCATCATGCAATCTCACTCTAGGCTAAACCTCACACCCAATAACTCATGCAATTATCATACCTCAAGCTATTCCAATACTAATCAAATCCAAATCCCTCCGCTAACGCCCCTAAACGGCGGCCGGACCACGACCCAACCCGGAGCGACCCCGCGCCACGGCGAACGGCGCACCTGCAACGGGTAGAAGAGGATGAAGACCAGCATGCCGAGCAGGGCGTACGGGCCGAGCAGCAGGCCGATGTAGACGACGCCGCCGAGCGCGATCACCGGGCCGCCGATTATCAGCGGGCCGAACACGCAAAGGTCGAAGATGCGCTGCGCGTCGTTGGCGAACAGGTTCACCACCTGGCGGCCGGGGGGGGGGGGCAGGTCGGAGACTCGCCGGCCGCGCAGGGCCTCGCATCCTCCAGAACGCGTTCGGGTTGGTGCCAACGGTAGGGGAGACTTCGGAGACAACGCGGTCGGAATCAAAGTATATAGCAAAGTATTTATGAAGATAAAGCAAGTTACCTTGATACTTCATGAACTTAGTCCCAAACATTGTGCACAGTAATGGTAGGCGGTTTCGTCTGCCATTTCGTTAACATGAGTGTAGTAGCAGGTAGAACAAGTAGCGTGACTGTCATACTAGCTCTAGAGTGTCCAGCACAAGCTTTATCGAGTCCGATGGCGGTCAAGAAATGCTACAGTACTGAAGAAAATGAACATTACAGCCACTGTTTGATACATGGCTATTGCTGATTGCGAAAAATTCGGTAATTGCAATGCCATCGAAATGTAACACGGTATTTGCAGGAGGAAACTCCAATTGGCAGAACTTGCGCCATATCTGCCCCCCCCACAAAAAGAATGCTGCCGTTTATTGGCATCATGATGCGTCGACTGCTTTGAGCCACGTGGCGTTGGCAATGTCTTCCGCCGATTGTCCAAGGGTGAAAAGCAGCGACAGGCGAGACTCGAACCCACAACTTAAGTCTGCGATATTTTCCAGTGCAAAACAAGCATTCGGTCAACCCGACTAAATCCGGAAATAAACCACCCCTCAGAGGTTGTCTGAAACGGCCCTGTCCACGTTCGTTCTCCCAAATCGCGTACGACACCACCTTGCTGTGAGGAAATACGCTGGAGCCGCGGACAGGGCGCCGGCAGCGGACGGCCGAGCGGCGCGCACATCACCAGCACAACCAGGCCGTGGCCGGGCGCGGTCCGACGCTCACCTCTCCGACCGACTTGTCGCCCAGACTCGGCATGCGCAGCAGCTTGCGGTAGAGCACGGTGAGGCAGGCGGAGCGCAGGCGCACGCCGGTGCGGTAGTTGATGCCCCACAGCGCCGTGAAGAAGCACACGCGCAGCAGTTCGCAGACGATCAGGCCGGCCGTCCAGTACACGCCCTTCGACAGCGGCGCGTCGGGGTCCTCGGCGAACTCCAGCAGGCGCCGCATGAACACCGTCTGGCGCGGAGACAGGTACACCAGCTGTTACCGAGACAGGTACACCGGCTGCCACCGATACAGGTACACCGGCTGTCACCGAGACAGGTACACCTGCTGTCTCCGAGACAGGTACACCGGCTGTCACCGAGACAGACACACCGGCTGTCACCGAGACAGACACACCGGCTGTTACCGAGACAGGTACACCGGCTGTCACCGAGACAGGTACACCGGCTGTCACCGAGACAGACACACCGGCTGTCACCGAGACAGGTACACCGGCTGTCACCGAGACAGAAACACCGGCTGTCACCGAGACAGACACACCGGCTGTCACCGAGACAGGTACACCGTCTGGCGCGGAGACAGACACACCGGCTGTCACCGAGACAGGTACGCCGGCTATCACCGAGACAGGTACACCGGCTGTCGCCGAGACAGGTACACCGGCTGTCCCCGAGACAGACACACCGTTGGTCAAGGAGACAAATAAACTATCAGCAGCAGCCAGATTAGCCTTCTTTCAGCAGCCAAATACACATGTCGGGGAACATATGTCGTCATCGTCATCAGCAGCCAACCAGGCCTTCTGTCAGCAGCCAGATACACCTAGGGGGGGGGGGACACATGCGCCGTCATCAGCAATCAGATACCTAGTCTGTCAGGTTACAAATACACTTCTTCAGGAGCCAAATACACGTCCCGATTCTACACAATGTAACCAATCAAAAACACAGCCTGTCGTCGAGATTTTGCAAATTATTTTGAGATAGGTGACTAATGAAACAAAAATCCGAAGTTCATAAGTTGAATCTCCTACAGAATATATCACTAAACCGCGAACCGAAATATTACATACAAAATTTCACAGAACACTTTACTTAACAATCCAACCAAGTTAAACGACAAGAGCTAATATAAAATAGTGCGTCTACATGCAAGAGCATAGATATTGCCAGTGCAGTACGTAAATGCGAGAGAAAAAAATGAACTTCAGTTGTCTTTACACCACAAACGCCATTTTCAGCCAGAACTATGCACATTCTAAATGCAACGTATCAATAACCACCGTCCATTACCGACTCTGTACTCACCTGCAGGCGACCATAAACATCGCATGTCAGCGACTATAAACATCGCCAGTCGGCGGTCATAAACATCTCCTCCCGGCGACCATACATGCATCATGCTGGCGACCATAAATACCGCCTGTCGGAAACCATAGATACCTCCTGCTGTAGACCATAAACACCTCCCATTGGAGATAAGCACCACCTGACGGCGCCATAAACACCGCCTGGTTGCGGACACACTACCTGTTTGCAATCATAAGCACGGCATATCGACTACCAGCAACATCTATTGGCGACCATAAGCACCCGCTGGCGATCATAAACAGTAGCTGTCAGCGACAATAAACACCGCTTTTCGGTAACTATAACCGCATGTCGGTAAACAGATGGACAAATAGCGCATGTTGGTGTGCAATTTTTTAAAGAAATTATTGGGGTTGCACAGACGGCTACTGTGCGTATTCTTTTTTGTACTGTGTTTTTTTTTCTTCTGGAGAAGGAATAATAGACCCATGCTTACAATACAAAGCTGAAACATGACAGCTAAAATGAACTCCAGGTTGCGGGTGCACGTGTGCCCACGATTTACATCGAAGTTACATCTGTGATCAGCACATGCCAGGAAGCACTACGATGCCCCCACACACATTAGGGCAGAGGTATACTTTGGGGGACAGACTAATACATTCAGCTCGACGCGCACACACACCATATCCGCGGCTTGATCAGCGGCTCGGTCAGAATGTCCACTGCCCACATTTTCAAAGTCGTTTTGGCGTCGATATGCACCTAACAGCGTAATCTGCGACTGGTACTGGCATTTATTTTAGTGTTATCACTGGCAGATCCAAAGGGGCATAGGCCAATGCTCTACTTTCCACTGATCAGCAAAATTGATTTAATCAGATTCCTCATTGGGTGAGGTAAACTTAGACTGAAAAGTCAAAACGTATAGCCCGTACGCAAAAAAGAAGACGCGAGAATGCATTTCACATCAGGCAAGCTAGTTTTCATCCAACCCCTCCTCACCACTCCCAACTTACTACATATAATCGACTTTGCACCTAGGAGGTGAAGGGAGATGTCGGCACGTGTTCGACGTGACATTAAGCAGATGAAAATGAAAATAATCAACCCAAGTGGGCTATGCTGTAATGTCCCAACCCAAGTGATTGTGGTTGCGACGGTAGGCCGCTGAACGCACAGCACGTCATCGGACTACTCGGATCATTTGCCGGCTCGACAGCACTTGCTTCCAATAAACACAGTCATCTCCCGCAATCAGTCTGAACCTCGCCAGTCATTTGGGAGATGAACTCCAACAGTCATCAATCACAATTATCCCATATGATGCACTCCCATAAGCAGAGGTAAGCTATATAATAAGCATCTGTGGTTATTATATAGCTTTGCATAATTATTGGTGCTGCTAATATCTAATTCTATGACACCATTTCCACGTAGCAGCACGCATACGTCAAATCGTGACGCTGATTGGTGTTGCATTGCCAGTCAGTGGCATACGCCAATGAAAAGGATCCGAGTTACTCTGACATATGTGTCTGCACCTGTAGTTAAAGAACGGCGCAACTCGAAGATGAGCTTGGTGCCCTCTGCAAGTCCAGAGAACGGCTATCAGCATCATGTGACCATTCGGATGAGGGTGATGAAACTATTTGTGTTGCAATTGTTTCTCGAGAGAAGTGGCAAATTCTGAGGAAGCCCCAGTGGTTGATGGCATTTTTAGTCAACATGTACACAATGACGTCCTTGATGGGGACTTACAAATGAAATTGGCGAACAATAACGGTCGTGATACCCAGAGTAAATTTGGATCTGTTGATACAGAAATGATGAAGCTATCGAACGCGGGGAGGCGGAGTGGGAAAAATTGATACCGGCACTACTGCCTTATTTATACGATTATTTCATACATTTAGCGCGAGTGACAACGGCCGTCTTTCAATCCTACGACGCACTTTCAGTTTGCATCACCTTCGCCAGGTGTGGGCGAAGCAGTAGCGTGATGGCAATCGCCCGACAACGTGATAGTGGCTATTGGCTTCACGACACGTCAACCATTGAGTCATGTAGTGTCGCCAATCTCTCGCGCCGATTTGTCGCGGGCGAAGAGTAGCGACATGTAAGGCTTGAACCCACAATCTTTTGATTGTGAGAGGGGCAACATATCACTAGACTGCTCGTACCCGTGCGACCGACCGACGACCAACACGCGTCACGGTCCGCTGGCCACCATTCGGCCGTGCCACTGCGTCACGCCACGTTCACGAGCACAGCCGTGGGGGCCGGAGGCGTGACGGCCACACAATGGCCCGGGGTGTCAAACAATGGAGGGGCGCCACGTGGACGGCATTGTCTCACTCCGTGACACCGCGGACTGCGTGATGAGTGGCCTCCGACTGCATACGATCTACGGCGGGAGCGGGCCGGCCTGCCGACTGTGCCACACGCTGCCGGCACAGTTCGTCGCCACTTCCGTGTTCAATATTTGTCGCATTCATGGCGCTGCAACGAGCGAGTTGCACAGTGCGGGCGCCACTGACGCCAAGGTCGCCAGCGACGGTGGTCACCGAGGCGGGCACTGTGCAGCTCCTCCGCGGCTGCTGGCCGTCCGCCCAACGGGCTGGCAGGAGGCTCCTCGTGAAACTCCGCCGACTCGACTGAACAGGCGAACGCCTCTTTATGCTGGCGCGTACAGATTGGAGAATTTAACATCAACGACGGAGGGCAGGATACCCCAGAGCATGTTGAACGGTAAATATTTAGGTGCAATTGCACACTTTACCAGTGGCACTTGGAAACGGAATTTTTCCTTGTCATCCTTAAACATAGGTACAATTACACTTATTTTCGGTTTCAGAGTTGCTAGATTTGGCTGCGCTTAAACCGAAACGTGTCTGTTTTGGGCTTCAGGGCGCCTGAACTGCTAGTGGTTATCTAGCGCCCAAAACATGTTGGGCTTAGTTCCATAAAAACAAACCGACGACCTCATTCGCATCCTAGATGGCAGAAAATCGCAGCTCCTGCGTCTATCACGTCTGCTATGAAGAATACGGGACACAGTGTTCCGCCAAATCACTTTGACAGGACCGGACCGGACCAGACCAGATTATATCAGATCAGACCGGACCAGACCAGACCAGACCAGATTAGATCAAATCAGATCAGGTCATACCGGAACAGACCAAACCAAACCAAACCAGACCGGACCGGACCAAACCAGACTGGACCGGACCATGCTACACAGTGCTCTGCCAGCTCACTCGGACCGGACCGGACGGGACCATGCTACACAGTGCTCTGCCAGCTCACTCGGACCGGACGGGACCATGCTACACAGTGCTCTGCCAGCTCACTCGGACAGGACCGGACCATGCTACACAGTGCTCTGCCAGCTCACTCGGACCGGACGGGACCATGCTACACAGTGCTCTGCCAGCTCACTCGGACAGGACCGGGCGGGACCATGCTACACAGTGCTCTGCCAGCTTACTCGGACCGGACCGGACGGGACCATGCTACACAGTGCTCTGCCAGCTCACTCGGACAGGACCGGACGGGACCATGCTACACAGTGCTCTGCCAGCTCACTCGGACAGGACCGGGCGGGACCATGCTACACAGTGCTCTGCCAGCTTACTCGGACCGGACCGGACGGGACCATGCTACACAGTGCTCTGCCAGCTCACTCGGACCGGACGGGACCATGCTACACAGTGCTCTGCCAGCTCACTCGGACAGGACCGGGCGGGACCATGCTACACAGTGCTCTGCCAGCTTACTCGGACAGGACCGGGCGGGACCATGCTACACAGTGCTCTGCCAGCTCACTCGGACCGGACGGGACCATGCTACACAGTGCTCTGCCAGCTCACTCGGACCGGGCGGGACCATGCTACACAGTGCTCTGCCAGCTTACTCGGACCGGACCGGACGGGACCATGCTACACAGTGCTCTGCCAGCTCACTCGGACCGGACGGGACGGGATCACGCTACACAGTGCTCTGCCAGCTCACTCGGACCGGACGGGACCATGCTACACAGTGCTCTGCCAGCTCACTCGGACAGGACCGGGCGGGACCATGCTACACAGTGCTCTGCCAGCTTACTCGGACAGGACCGGGCGGGACCATGCTACACAGTGCTCTGCCAGCTCACTCGGACCGGACGGGACCATGCTACACAGTGCTCTGCCAGCTCACTCGGACCGGGCGGGACCATGCTACACAGTGCTCTGCCAGCTTACTCGGACCGGACCGGACGGGACCATGCTACACAGTGCTCTGCCAGCTCACTCGGACCGGACGGGACGGGACCATGCTACACAGTGCTCTGCCAGCTCACTCGGACCGGGCGGGACCATGCTACACAGTGCTCTGCCAGCTTACTCGGACCGGACCGGACGGGACCATGCTACACAGTGCTCTGCCAGCTTACTCGGACCGGACCGGACGGGACCATGCTACACAGTGCTCTGCCAGCTCACTCGGACAGGACCGGACGGGACCATGCTACACAGTGCTCTGCCAGCTCACTCGGACAGGACCGGACCATGCTACACAGTGCTCTGCCAGCTCACTCGGACAGGACCGGGCGGGACCATGCTACACAGTGCTCTGCCAGCTTACTCGGACAGGACCGGACGGGACCATGCTACACAGTGCTCTGCCAGCTCACTCGGACAGGACCGGACCATGCTACACAGTGCTCTGCCAGCTCACTCGGACAGGACCGGGCGGGACCATGCTACACAGTGCTCTGCCAGCTCACTCGGACAGGACCGGACCATGCTACACAGTGCTCTGCCAGCTTACTCGGACCGGACCGGACGGGACCATGCTACACAGTGCTCTGCCAGCTCACTCGGACCGGACGGGACCATGCTACACAGTGCTCTGCCAGCTCACTCGGACCGGGCGGGACCATGCTACACAGTGCTCTGTCAGCTCACTCGGACAGGACCGGACGGGACCATGCTACACAGTGCTCTGCCAGCTTACTCGGACAGGACCGGACGGGACCATGCTACACAGTGCTCTGCCAGCTTACTCGGACCGGACCGGACGGGACCATGCTACACAGTGCTCTGTCAGCTCACTCGGACAGGACCGGACGGGACCATGCTACACAGTGCTCTGCCAGCTCACTCGGACCGGGCGGGACCATGCTACACAGTGCTCTGCCAGCTTACTCGGACCGGACCGGACGGGACCATGCTACACAGTGCTCTGCCAGCTCACTCGGACAGGACCGGACGGGACCATGCTACACAGTGCTCTGCCAGCTCACTCGGACAGGACCGGACGGGACCATGCTACACAGTGCTCTGCCAGCTCACTCGGACAGGACCGGACGCGGCCGCTGCCGGCGAAACTCACCGGGCCGAGCAAGCCCATCAGCAGGCACATGACGAACAGGCTCATGGCGACCAGGATGCGCGTGCGCACGAACCGCCAGACGGCGCGCCGGAACGAGGCGCGCTTCAGGCCGTGCCGCTTCACCTCGTCGATCCACATGAACTCCAGCCTGGTGGACGGTGGCGACTGTAAGTCCAGCCGCCGCCGGCGCCGGCGACACTGGACCAAGTCCACACAACGCTGGTGCACAGTGTCCTTGAATATAAATTGCAACACGTACATCGTATAATGCAATATGAACCACTACTACTCAACGGGCGAGCACATCCAAGTGGAACTCGTGACTCATTCGTCGTAATTCCAATGAGCCAACGGCTAAATATATGCGCATTGCAATGATACAGCAGCAGATGCCACGTTCGATGAAATGCACTCTGACGGTGTTAAGCAAGGAGATAGTCTTCGGACAACTGATATGCACTTGTGATTCATAAATCATTACTTGAAAATGTGTGATGTCAGGTCGTGGTATTGTCATTGAGGGCAGACACGTATAGCACAGAAGTAAGTAAAGTATAAAAACGATGCCGTAGCGGATGAAGTTTTTCATCCGAGAGAAACATCCTCCAATGTGAACAGACGATGAAAAGATGATGAACATTGACATAAAATGAAGCCCTATACGAACAAATCCAGCCAGAAAGCAAAAGCACCATAGTGAAACACAACCTAGCTTACAAAAGGCAACTCTAGTCGGATCTGCCACAACACTTCCTTCGCTTTCTGCCTGGAGTAGTACCAGGAACTCCCAGCTGTCGTATAAAAGGAACATGTTGGGATTCTGATGTCAGTAATACCATCCTAGCATTCCTCTATTGTCACTTTGACGTTGTTGCGCCATCTACGTAGAATGTCGTGTTGGTGCTTTGTTTGCAGCGCACAACTGGACAGAGACCGCCTGTTGCTCCATAGTCGTCGTGTGCACCGTTCGCAGAGGGAACGACGCACCGTGGTGATCTCCGTTCGCCTCACCTTCTGGCGTTGTACTCGCAGCTCTCCAGCGGCGATATCCTGGGAATGTCCACCACCTGCAGACCCTTCTTGTACGCCTGCCACATGATGCTGGTCATCCACGAGAACGTCATGAAGGACAGCATGCCGACCTTGTCGACCGGCATCGCCGCCTTTTCCCTGGCAACAAATATCCCGGGTTATAACATTGGAAATAACGACGGACGCCAGGACTAAAGGTTAAAAAATAAACACATCAGTGCACGCCTAAAGTGAGCAGGACAGATGCGCAGAAAGTCAAATCACCAGAGGAACCAGTGTTGGCCAACAGACAAATCGCACGACACACGATTGCATGCAAAATACATCGCATCATCATCAATGATTATAAGCGTTCCCGAAATCCTTTTAACATTCCAACATACACTTGTTACCATGCAGATTGATTGATTATTGGTGGGAACACAGACACAAGGTGCCAATTCCGAGCACGCTAAGCCAGCTAAACGTGCTGACTGTGACCCAGATACGTCACCGGGTCCACCACACACCTAGTAGACGCTGTTGTGGGGTGCATGGGCACAGACCAGGTCCAACATCTTCACGAGGGGCGGTGACTGTGACCCAGATACGTCACCGGGTCCACCACACACCTAGTAGACGCTGTTGTGGGGTGCATGGGCACAGACCAGGTCCAACATCTTCACGAGGGGCGGTGACTGTGACCCAGATACGTCACCGGGTCCACCACACACCTAGTAGACGCTGTTGTGGGGTGCATGGGCACAGACCAGGTCCAACATCTTCACGAGGGGCGGTGACTGTGACCCAGATACGTCACCGGGTCCACCACACACCTAGTAGACGCTGTTGTGGGGTGCATGGGCACAGACCAGGTCCAACATCTTCACGAGGGGCGGTGACTGTGACCCAGATACGTCACCGGGTCCACCACACACCTAGTAGACGCTGTTGTGGGGTGCATGGGCACAGACCAGGTCCAACATCTTCACGAGGGGCGGTGACTGTGACCCAGATACGTCACCGGGTCCACCACACACCTAGTAGACGCTGTTGTGGGGTGCATGGGCACAGACCAGGTCCAACATCTTCACGAGGGGCGGTGGCATGCACGAGCAGCCAGCACTTACACCTTTGTCTTGCGCATGGGTATGAGCTGGCGCAGGGCCGTCGAGTAGCGGTTGTAGCCCATGCCGGGCTTGTAGGAGATCTCGCAGGGCTGGTACACATCCTCATAGCTGCCCTTGGAAACCGTATCCATGTCGGTGGAGTGCACCACACCTGCAATGGGGTTTACTTTCACAAAATTGGTCAACGTATTCAGAACGCCAATACTGTCGATGTACTGAACACCTTTTTGGGTTTCAGGGTGCATCGACCAGTTTTGATCATTCGCGTACTGAACACCTTCTATCAAAGAATATTTAGCATCACACCAGGGACATGGAAGAAAAGCCTGTAGGTTCCGACGAGTTGACTGCTCTGCCGTGTAGCGTCGCAATCACAGGTTGTGAAATTCAAACCCACGATCTTGCGATCAAGTCAAACACCCTAACGACTGAGCTACCATGGCCCCAACAGGAGAAAGATGGAGTTCAGGGATGCTAATTTGGGGATCCAGCAATAATAAAGTTAATGAAGTCAAAATGCATTGGAGGGGCTGACTCATAGGGTTACCTTGAGGGTTGCAACAAAAGCCACATCCTATATTTGTATCATCCAGACATTCTTCTGAAATGTATTATCTTATCTTGTATGGTGGAGATCTGAACGATGCTGCTTAACACACTCAAATCATGGTTGTGGGATTATGAAAATTATTGGGAGGGGGAGGGGGAATATGTGAAGGTAATGGGCAGCCTCAAATGGATTGTGCTGCATATTCCATAGGGTCCAATGTTAAAAGTTGAAACTATTTAAGCGAAGCATATATTGAGTGGGAAATTTCCTGCTCAAAAACTTATCATATATGAAACATAAAACATAAAAACATATAAAACATATAAAACACCCCTAACTCAAATAGTCATAACTTATGAAGGAGCTCTAGTGACAAACAGGAAGACACAGAAAGCTACGCTTATGACCAATAACTTCTTGTTCTCATAAATTGAGCAGGGGCAGTCAGCCCAAGAATAAACCACCAACCATCCCTCTTTCTTCATTAATAATGCTATAAGTCACTGAGAGGAAACTTCATATCAATTTGGAAAATAATTAAATGCAAAAACACATACACATTGTGCACGCCCTTTGCCCCACCCACAACTAAACAAAAAGTTTACATGAAGACCCAACAAATGGATTTCCGTTATACTGGACTCCTAGGTTCCATTGTAGTAAATGTAGACACATTAAGGGAGGCATATCCTACCACTGGATTATAATATATAATAATGCTCGCCCAGACTGGCCATTAACCTACGCCGTACAGGGTCTTCAACCACCCCTCTCCCCCCCCCCTCAGGTTTTTGCGCGGATGGTGAACGAATGGCGCGTGGCAGCATGCCAAAATTTGGCATACCTTTTCCCACATCAATTTGGCATGTTATGTCAAACTTTTGAAACCATGTCATCTATGGTCAATGAGTTAATCTAGGTCAAGTGATGTCACCTAAAAATTAAACCTGTTATGCTTTAACAGATACAGATATTGTCATGAAACTTTCAGTGTCTGCATATCTTTAGGGATGCAACAAAATGCACAAGAGGAATTTTTCATTTTTTCCACTTTTTACTTATAAATTTTGCATATTTCGTTATTAGAGTTCAAATCGAGGATTCGGGCTAAGGTAATCATTTTTTATGACAGCAAGTTGACTTCCAACAACATTTCTCAGTCTGCTCTGCCCATTGGAAAAGGAAAATGAAAGAAAATGTGGAAACTCAACATTTTGAAATTTTGAAGACAAAAATGGGGGAGCCAAAAAATGTTATGGCCCTGGTCGATTTCACTGTCCTTTTCTGATTCCAAATAGTGTTTTTTTCCTCAAATATCCCCAAAATGAACTCCCCAGAGCCAAAAACATAATGTAAGTCATGAAAAGTTGTGAAAATCTAGTCCCCTAGTTATGTCACTTTTGGGGGGGAATTGTTTTTGGGCTGGACCTGGGCCCTACTTATTGAGCACTCTCTGATGACACTTCTTTCATTTTTGTGTGATTCTTAGTTTGGATTTTAGAAGGGGTTACTATCTGCCCCTGAGACTGGGTATGAGGATCTGACCAGAGAGATGGGGTGGGTTAATAAAATCAAAATCACACACAAGATATGTAGAGAATGTAGTCATTGTGCAAACTGATCCCCAAAAAGATTAGCTGGCTCCTACTCATCCAGGAATGTATGGAGGGCCAGGCATATACAAGGAAGCCCAGATAATAGGCATGAATCCAACCACAGCAAGGTAGACCCTGGTGCTGTTGCAAATCCAATCTAACAACCTAGCTCAAACCAATATCTTAGAATGAAGATGCCAAATCTGCATGTCTTGCTCTGGTAGCTGATTAATCTTCATAAATATATGCATTCTTCTATTCTTTCACCAATGTCTGACAAAGGCTTGTAGCAAAATCATAGTGGTGTTGGGGATGAAATATGAGCAGTGCAGTAAAACTTATTACCACTCCCACACACAATATGTATACTCCATATCCATGCCTAACTGTTTGTATGACCCAAGGACAACATGTCCAAATTCACAATTTTAAGAATTGAGGCAAGCACGCAAATACAATTTTGAAGTGGGATAAATCCCAAACTTGAGGAGTATAGTCAACAATATTTGCATTTGAGATCATGACTTTAGCTTAAATTATTCACATATTTGCATACACCTACCAGCCAAGCTCTTCTTACACAGTCATTCCCTACTCAATAGCCAGCTTAATAGCTAACTATTAGGACTTTAGGGTGCATTGACTACATAGCTAGCTTAATAGTATGACAAAAAAGCTCCAGATGCCCATGGACCTAATATTGTTAATTTGCTGTAATGTCATCAAAATTGCACTGCAACTAAATATTGCATCAAAAATTGTTTAGGCTAGATTATAATAGTTTATTGCAGATTTCCTATCATATGTTCAATGCTATCCAATTAGGGAATTGCCATGCTAACTGGGCATATATTTTCTACATAGCTGGGGATGAAGGCCTGTGTACTTTGGTATCAGTGGTTTTCAAATTACTAATGTTTTTAATATTTTCAAAAAGGTGAGATAAAAAATTCACAATTTTTGTAACAAAAATAAATATTTGAAAAATTTCCATTAAAAAATACTTTGCTTCCTTGCATGTGGGGTTATGGTAGGTAAGTTAGTTATTAGGGGTTTAGGGTGCATCGACTGCAGTGGTCATACAGCACAAATAGGTTATGGTAGGTAATGTCAAGTTATGTTACATCTATTATCTTGATTTTGAACATTGTTTTTATGCTATATTACATGCCCAATTTGAAATCACAGTACAGGTGACTTTGCCTGCCATCTGAAAAGCATACATTTCCAGTCGAAATTATTGGTCATGTTATGTCCAGCACATTCATGAGCAATGCATTAAAAAGGAAATTACAAGGTATCAGAAATTACCTTACACTTCAAATTTACCACTGAACCAAATGTAACACCCTGTTTGCTTCATGGAGGAACAATATGTGTAAAACTGGTCTGGTGGATACCTAACTACAGTAATCATACCTTAGTTAGCTACCTAGTAGCTACATACCTAATGTGTGGTGAATTTTGCCAACCTGCCACAGTATTGGTGATACTGGCTGGTAGGCAGATACCTACTTACCTTCCTAGCTAGATACCTACCAACCTATCTAGGTACATACCTACCTACCTAGGTACCTATATACCTACCTACCTACCTACCCAGGGAAGCAGGGGTATCTGAACATGTTCAGTTTCCTGAACACCTGCCTTTGTACATCTCCCACATCATGTTCAGCATGTAAATAACAAAATGCTGGCAGTACTCATAAACAACTTTTTTCCACCAAAGCATGAAAGCCTGGTCACATGGTTCTGCAGATTCTATGTGTATGGAGCAAGCAGTCCAATGGTGCCATTTTAGGCTTCTGAGAGCAATTGGCTTAAGAAAACCATAAGGAAGTGTCCTCCAATGTTTCCCCAATTATGTACACCAGTATTTGTAGCAGGTAGGTACCTACCAATAACTTCCTGCATCCTGCACAACCACATTTGCATGTTCAGTTTATGACACATCACTACAAAATAATTGTTTTAATATAACTATTTGCAAGGGGTTTCATGATTTTCATTGAAAAGAACTATTTGAATGTGGATAGCTTGTTAGTTTTTGTGTTCAGCAAACACAGTACTATTATTGGTTTGTCCATACAGAAGCAGAAGCAAGCTATTTACTGCATGTATTAAATGTTCGGAACATCCCTCCCTCGAAGTGCCCTAAAACTAAAACAACCAACCAACCAACACCCCCCTTTATCTCCTACGAGGCACCTAGGTAGGTACTCTTGCTACAATTATACATTCCAACATGAAGAATCGAAAAAATAGGCAGACATGTCACATCGAATCTTGCTACCACGCATCACGGCCTTTGCCACACACCATACCTACATCAAAATGCAACGAAGGAGCCAGTGGGAAGACGATTCGATCGCATATCCCAAGATCTCTGTGCTGGATTTAGTGGGGATCGTGGGGACCACGGTCCTGAGTGGAGATCAATCACGGGATTGGTCCGGCTTATCTAAACAAACAAAACAGCCAGCTGATCTGCTGACCGCAGTTGCAGAACTCGCCACGAGATGTCAGCACCAGTTAATTCTGTCGTGGTAAGTGCTGCCACCTAACAGCAATTTCTGAAGACAACGAAGAGACGTGGAAAAACAAATTTTATCCCTGTAGGTGGCAGTGCTGTGCAGGGGTCGTTCCGCAGGCGTTTCTCCGCTCGTCCTGGGTGGAATTTCTTGGTATTGCCCGTATAAGGTATTGTTTTAGTGCGTGTGCATTTTTATTAGCCAGTGTATTTCGTAGAAGATGTATTTCCATGTCAGAATAGCTCGTTTCCGTCAGCCTAGACTGCGAACTGAATCCCGATTGTGTTCGAGGGAATGGCGGTTCGGATTGGTTGGGATTCTGTTCGGATTCGTCGTAGTTTGTCACTATTGGGCAGTTATTTAGAGAATGTGCCAGTTTGGTAACCTTAGGTACTGAATGCTTCAACGTTAGAATTTGATGACGCTAGTTTTGCTCAAAGCTGGTATTCAACAACTCCCGGCGGTATGGCAGCGTCGGTGTCGTGTCTGAAATGCGGCAAAAATGGCGCCCTGGAGATTGTAATAGCAACATATCAAAACGCTACCATGGGGCACATTTCTTTGATGCAGATGAATAGTTGATACTTTTGTTTTGGGGTCTACATATTATGTTCATGCGCGTTTCCTGTCATTATTATTTTCACTATAGTGGTGTAAGTTAAACCTTATTTGTCATGCATGATTGTGGTCAGTAGGTAGGTACCTACCTACCCGCCCACTTGTGTGACTGGTGTAGGTACTTGTAACAAATTTGTATTTGATATGTAGGTAGGCTAGTGTGGCACACTCCATTTAATGGTTGGCAACAATTGTGGATGTTTATTTGTTTTCCAGTTAGGACCACTAACTCCATGATGTGCTTTAGGCATGTGCTTTATTTCCATGTTGTCCCATTACCTACATCAAATCATAACTCTTATATTGAATAATTATCACAATGTGTATATAATTGCAGGGAATATTCTACTCTCCTTTCTTCTAATAAAAGACATCAAGAACTGCCTTATAATGCTTTGTATGAACTCTATTATTTCATCATGTAACTCATTTTATTATTTTGCAAGTTCTTTTTTCATGTTTCTTGGAGTGTAGTTTGGAAGCAGCATATTATCATGCAGCTCTCACCTGGTCCTCTCACCTGGCTGGCTCCCCAGATTCTTGAGCATCACACACCCAGAGATGAGTTCTGTGACTGATGAAGGGGAGCCTGTATTTGCAGGTATGCCAGTCCCCAAGACTAAAGAAAGTTATGGTTATCAGATAGACAGGGCAAGACACAGGAACTGGAAAGTGTACCCTAAGCAGAAGTTGTATGCTTAGAGTAGCCACATCTGCTAATATGTTGTAGTCAGAAAATATTTATCATGAAAGCTAAGAAAGATGAAGTATAGAGAAGGAAAGCTACTCTACAAGTTAAATTAGTATATTACCACAGTTAATCCCATTCAATATATTCATACAACAATGTGCAAAGATTTGCATGCAGTGCTGCTTTAAATGTCCCTAGGTCTGATAAGATTACCACATCTTCAGGTAGTGAATTCCAGGTAGCACAGCATCCGAGGCTAAAAAATATCTTCCTGCAATCTACTGATGCTTGCCTGTGTGCCAATTTCAGTGAGTGGCCATATGTGTTCACTGATGGTGCCAGCACAAACATGTCAGTGATCTCAATGGCAGAATGGCCATGAAAAATCTTCCAGCATTTGATCATGTCTGCTCGAATTAGTCTACATTTAACTGAGTACAAATCTAGTTTCCATAATCTGGCTCCATAATCCAGACCATTCATCCCCTCTATGTTTCTTGTCCACCTTCTCTGTACCGATTCTAGATGCTTTAAATCCACAATGTAACCTGTGTTCCAAACATGTGATGAAAACTCCAAAAGTAGCCTGGCATGAGTGATGTATAGTGTTTTCATAAATTCAGGAGAGCAGCATAAACTAGAACTTAGCAGGTTGCTGGCCAGGCTCCCAGCTTTCTGTGCTATTCTGTCAACATATTTGATGCCCAAGTCAGTATGGACCTCAACAAAGCTCACATGAAATCCATCCAGATAATAATTTGCATAAGGATCAAGATTTTTACAGTCATATGAGCCACAGTGTACTTTCAGAACTGCACATTTCTTAGCATTCATTGCTAGCCCCCATGACTTGGTAGTACCAACCAGAGTATCTATATCTTTTTGACCCTGTGAAATGCCAGTGAGCAGGTCTGAGACAGATTTGTACTTAGCTGTGATATAATTGACTACATCAGAAAGTAAAGCCATCTGTCTTCTTTGGGTTTATACCATGTGCTCCTTTGACAAATTACAGACTGGTTCATGGCTATTATACCATGTGCTTCTTTGATAAATTACAGATTGGTACATGACTAGGCATTTCACCAAGCTGAGATCCACATCCATATTTTTAGGATGTATTTCCAGATTGGATGTGGATGATGAAAAATTAACATTAGCAGGATGCCAAACCAGGAGTCTGGCCCCCATGACCCACCCAAGGTCCCAGCCACATATTTATGGGAGATGCTGTTCTGAATGCTTAAGAATCTGGTAAAGTAAAGATAACTTGACAATCTGCTCCACATGTTTAAAAGTTTTAAAAATACACCAAACAAATTCAGCAGATCACATTCTAAGCCCAGTAGTACCAAGTATATGAATGGAAAATTTGGAATGTCATAGTAAACAGGTCTAAGTCTAAAAGTATTCTCCCAGGTGTTGGAAAGCAGTGGTACTGGATGTTTTGCATACACTCCCATCCAGGTATTTATCCTCTTCATGTTCTTCACAAAATGTTGAATGGTGTTGTTTGAAATGACTCCCTGCCTATTGCTCTTTTTTATGCAAGAACCTTGCCAAGCACAAGAGGGAATTTCTGATATCAGAAGCAAAATGCAGAATGATCCCCAAACTTAATGGTATAGAGTTTTCCTTTCCAGATCCAATATTCCAAACAAGAATCTGACACTGATTCTGCTCAAATTGATATGTGATGCAGTGCAAAAATTAGCATGCATGTTTTCAGAAAATGTGTGTGGATGAGAATATTTATTCTCATCTGAGCGAAGTCCTCAGTTTCCATGAGGCCAACTTCCTTAGTTTTGTGGACCCAACAGTGTTTGATTTGCACTGTTTTGTCTGTATTTTTATCCTTTGAATATCAAACTCATTATATGCATGCTATATCCAGGGCATGGTTAGTTATTAGAGCTTTAGGGCACATCAACTACTTTGGTCATGTAGTGCCCATATCCATGGCATGATTGCAGTTGTAAATTATTTGTGAAATGGGGTGCAATATGCCAATTTCTTGACACTGAATCAATGTCCATCCCAACAAAGTATTGACATACTTCATGGTGTGCCTTCATGTAGTCCTCATCTCATTTATAACAGTATTGTTGATAAGTATCATACCATGGCAGATTATAATGGCAGATTATGATGCAAAAACATCTCTGAACACAATTCCAGGTGAAAGGATTGCCTATTGTATGCTCTGTTATGCAATATTAGTTCATAAACATAGTTGTATTATAGTTATATATTATACTATTATCACTAAAATAGTTATCCATATATTATTGGTATTTCAAATAAAATGAAAACATTGGATGCATGGGTGCACTGTTGAATAATACTTTTGTTTGATGAACCTATGAGTTATGTTAAGCAATATTGTTTCCGTGGCCAATTTCGACATCTTACTGTGCTCGTTTTGACATCTCACACATGATGATAACTATTATTTTAACATTCCATGATTAGCATTGAGAATCTGGCCTGGGATTGTTTTCAATCAGAACATTAGCTTCTCCTTTTTCCCATCAGAAGATGCTGCTTAGTGATGACCACGAATATATGGCTCCTTCGTAAATTTCCCGAGTTTGTTTGAACGTACAATATCATAATGAGGATGTGTTCCATGCAAGTATGTCTACTTTTTCTTTCTTTCAGAAATGGCGTCCATGGAAAACATGGAAGTGGATTCACCAGGTGATCATGCTCAGAGTGAAGCTGGATTTACCCAGGTATACTTGTCATGCTTTTTCAAAGTCTCCAACACAATGATTTGGATATGAATTTTCGATGATATCTTTTGCATTAATTAGCAGTTATTGTCTACTAGAGTATCTATTAGTTATATGACCTATGCAGTTGATGCACCACTAAGCCACAGAGTATCTACCGGAGCAAACTAATCCATGAGTCCAGCCATTCTGTATTGCCCATTGTTCAGCATCAGCATCAGTGTCTTGTGAGCAATTGCAATGTTCACACTAGCCTGGGATGGGCGCTAAATGGCCGAACCTGGTTGATGTACCCTAAAACTCAAATAACCAACCAACCAACCACTAGCCTGGGTGAGTCGACTTGTCACATATGTTGTGATCAATTGAGAAGCTTTACCAAGTGTGTTAGCTAGGTTGAAGCTTGATAAAGCCTATTGCCATGTATGTACAAGACAAGTTAATTTGAACAGCCTGACGCATCTCTGGTCTGGCCAGGCTGTAACACTACTTAACCCATGGTGTCTGCTTTCAAATCACATCATCTTCACTCAGAGCTAAGCTGGTTTTAAGCATTAATTCATGGCTTTCATTGCCATGTTTTTGGTCACATTCACCTCCTGTATTCAAAGCAAATGGTTGTAGTGGTTTGCTTTGCAAAGATATAATATGCTATGCAACTTTATTGATATGTTATTTAGTATCCACAAATATGCTCACTGAGTGCAGTTCTCACTAATCTGCTATTTGTTAGCCAATATATGGAGATATAATTGTGTGCCTGCACCACTAGATCCACATGTGGTCCCTGACTTCCACTTTCCAGAGTCCCAAATTGTCTGGTTATATTGGAGTAATAGGTGCATGGTTATGACTCAACTGCTAACCCTAAATAATCGGCTTGACTCGACCTGACCTCACCCCACCGTGCCTTGCCTTACCTTTACCTTGCCTTCACCTTAGCTCACCATACATACCTGAACCTATCCTATCCTGCTTGACTCTCACGAGCCTCCTGATTCGAATTTTGTTGTTGGTACAACCAGATTTGATAAAAGTACTACTGGAACTGATAAGTTTATTCTTCTTACTTCAAATTTGGAAGTTTTGTTTGCTTTCTATATACATCATAAAATACAAGCACCCTACTCCGATTTCGAAATTGAGTGACACTAGCACTTTTGTCAGTTGCTCATATCTGGGCTGTTATCAATCAGGC
This sequence comes from Imbricaverruca yamaguchii, assembly GCA_034440575.1. Lineage (NCBI taxonomy): Eukaryota > Metazoa > Arthropoda > Thecostraca > Neoverrucidae > Imbricaverruca > Imbricaverruca yamaguchii. The sequence goes on from JAOTOL010001241.1 coordinate 378,317, forward strand.
AAGAATTTCAGGTAAAAATGTACACTAAATGTATGATCAGTTGTAAAATAATGTGCATCAAGTTCAGTGTTTGTGCGTGCTTTTTGTGTTTGGTTATGTTTGTGTCTCCCTTCCATACATCCATGACTGCCACAGGTGGTTTCCTATGGTGAAAAGTTAGTTTGAGGGGTGCGTGATTATTTTAGTCAGCTGCCACGAAGGACAGTGTCAGCGCCCATTGGCTATGGTTTGTGAGAGTCGGTCTGAGGCTTAGTTTTCGGTCCAGGATCACATGGCGGAGCCTGCGCATACTGGGCCGGATGGAGGCCCCAGTGCGACCGATCGCAAAGGCCCAGCCATATCCGTGAGCCAGGAGTCCGACGTCACCGCGGGCGTCTTGGCGGAACAGCAGACAGCACCGGCGCCGGCTGCGGAGCCGGCACAAGAAAGTCCGCTGGCAGCATTGGCGAGCCAGGCCGCGCTGTCCCATGACGAGATGTCTGGCACTGTTGCTCAGCACACCGACACTGCTGCCCGGGGCGCTGACGCTGTCGCCCAGGGCGCTGACGCTGTCGCCCAGGGCGCTGACGCTGTCGCCCAGGGCGCTGACGCTGTCGCCCAAGGCGCTGACGCTGTTGCCCAAGGCACCGATTCAGCAGCCCAAGACTCCGACACTGCCACCAAGGGCCCCGAGGCTGCTCCCCAGGGAGCCGACTCCGTTGCTCAGGAAGTCGTTACTGCCACACAGGATGCCTGCACTGTCCAAGGAGCCGGCACTGTCGTCCAGGGAGACGGTACTGCCGCCCAGGATGTGGACACTGCCGCCGAGCGCGTCGACGAGAAGCCCATGCACACGGCGCCGACAGTGCTGCGAGACGCGTCGGCAGCGGCCCCGACCGGCTACCAGCCAGTCGGCGGCGACCTGGCTCTGTTCGAGGACGAGCTGGCGCCGCCGACAGCCGACCCGACGGCGGACCGGGTGCCGGCCGTGCCTGTAGCGCCGCTCGACCGTGTCCAGATGCTGAACACGCTGCTGGCTGGCCGGCCGGGCGGCACTACCATCACGCCCTGTCCCAGCCGCCTCCAGATGCCTCTGCCTAGGGACGGCTTCATGTGCGACCAGTGCAGTGACAGGTAACGTCAAGTGCCTGACAGGGCCGTGGCTTCATTTGTGGCCAGTGCAGTCATCGGTTGCATCATTTGTCTGGTGGGGTTATGGTTCCATGTGGGGTCAGTGCAGTGACAGGTAACGTCAGATGTCGCTATGTGGCCGGTACCCACAACACGGGGCTGTCGGATCGGTCACCGACATCGGTGTCAGGTAACGCCAGACGTCGCTGCTCGGTGACGGGTAGGCGGTGTATTCTCGGTGATGGTTTGGATGTGACGGTTTGCATAACCGCCCTGGTCGGGTGTCTGGTGTCGTGTAGGCGTGTGTACATCAGGGCCGGCTGTGGTGTGGTCGGGTGTCGTGTAGACGGGTGTACATCAGGGCCGGCTGTGGTGTGGTCGGGTGTCGTGTAGGTGTGTGTACATCAGGGCCGGCTGTGGTGTGGTCGGGTGTCGTGTAGACGGGTGTACATCAGGGCCGGCTGTGGTGTGGTCGGGTGTCGTGTAGGTGTGTGTACATCAGGGCCGGCTGTGGTGTGGTCGGGTGTCGTGTAGACGGGTGTACATCAGGGCCGGCTGTGGTGTGGTCGGGTGTCGTGTAGGTGTGTGTACATCAGGGCCGGCTGTGGTGTGGTCGGGTGTCGTGTAGACGGGTGTCCATCAGGGCCGGCTGTGGTATGGTCGGGTGTCGTGTTGGCAGGTGTACATCAGCGCCGGGTGTCGTGTTGGCAAGTGTACATCAGGGCCGGATGTCGTGTAGGCAGGTGTGCATCAGGGCCGGCTGTGGTGTGGTCGGGTGTCGTGTTGGCAGGTGTACATCAGGGCCGGCTGTGGTGTGGTCGGGTGTCGTGTTGGCAGGTGTACATCAGGGCCGGCTGTGGTGTGATCGGGTGTCTCTTGTTGCGTGTACATGCCGCTTGGCCTGTTATTATGCTTGATCGGGTGTCGTGTTGGCAGGTGTACATCAGGGCCGGCTGTGGTGTGGCCTGGTGTCGTGTTGGCAGGTGTACATCAGGGCCGGCTGTGGTGTGGTCGGGTGTCGTGTTGGCAGGTGTACATCAGGGCCGGCTGTGGTGTGGCCTGGTGTCGTGTTGGCAGGTGTACATCAGGGCCGGCTGTGGTGTGATCGGGTGTCGTGTTGACAGGTGTACATCAGGGCCGGCTGTGGTGTGGTCGGGTGTCGTGTTGGCAGGTGTACATCAGGGCCGGCTGTGGTGTGGCCGGGTGTCGTGTTGGCAGGTGTACATCAGGGCCGGCTGTGGTGTGATCGGGTGTCGTGTAGGCGTGTACATCAGGGCCGGCTGTGGTGTGGTCGGGTGTCGTGTTGACGGGTGTACATCAGGGCCGGCTGTGGCAGTGTAAAATTATTGGCCATGTGGCCTGGGAAGTCACAGTTAATGGAATTGTGCTATTTCATCCTTGTCTTAGGTTTTTACCATTTTGCCACATGTGTGGGCAGTCATTATACACACGACTGCTAGATAATGTAAAATGCATGTGACTGAAGTGAAAGGCATTCCGCTTTTTAATCCTTAAGTGGCGATCCTTTATTTTCTTCCAATCTTTCACTATTCCCAAGCAACTTCTTTCTTCACCTACACAGTTTATGGTGAAGTAATTTTAGGACACTGGGCTGTGGTGTGGTCGGGTGTCGTGTTGGCAGGTGTACATCAGGGCCGATGGACCGTCTGTGGTGTGGTCGATAGTGATCAATGACGCAGACGATCAACATGTAGAACAGCGCCCCAAAGTAGGTTATCTTGGAAAGTTTCAGAGAGCAACATTATGTCTTGAAAGGTAGCATAGCAGTTTGAAATACGGTGCAAATGTTTTGGAAATTGTGAATACGTTCTTCAGTTTTCTTGTATTGTCTAGAAGTGACTTCATTAAGTTGTGAAGAAGAAAACTTTGGAAGTTAAAATGCACACTTTCGCACTACCTATGGAACCAGAGTGTAAAATTTCAAGCTGAACGTAATTCACGCTGGGTCTTCTGTAATAGCCAGTCTAATGAATGGCCATGGCACCTTTAGTTCACGGTACTGGTATGTTCACTTATTGATAGCAACATAATAAGTTAATTTAATTCAGCGACACTAATTGTTGATGCTAAGCAAATCCAGGACACTTTTCGATCTTGATGTGTCGCTCTACTGCTTGATGCATCTGAGATGTGTGTGGCGGGACGGCGATGGCGGCGTTTGCGCTGGGGTGGCAGTGTAGTGAAGTTGTGCTCCAGCTGGGATCCCTATAACCACTGGTAGCTTGAGTGATAGTCTGGGGAAACCTTGTCCGTACCGGGAATACTTGGTCCGAAAGACATGCTGCTGTCTGTCTATTAACTGAACCTCGGCAGCGGGCAACGGACGACAGTCCGGCACATGCCCAGCTGCCGAAGTAGACTCAGTAACTGCTCAGAGCAGCGTAACAGTACCCTCGTCGATATTTCCTCAACGACCCCTGAACGCTGGCGACCGTCACATTACTGACCGGCGGCCGTACGCTCAGAAGCCCAGCGCGCCGTACCAACTGATGCGATGCGACGGGACAGCTGCTGACAAGCTCGAACGCCAGCGGCTGATAGTTGGCGCTGCTGGGCTGCTGGCCAAGTCATGCCCAACATGGCCAGGCAGGGCAGCCATGACTTAGGGACCCGACATAGCGCTAAGACTGCAGCTACACGCTGACGTTGGTGCGGTAGATGGCGCGCCGGTGGTGACTGTGGTGCCGCTGCGCCAGGTTCGTGCTGCCGTCCAGTCTCGCGCTGCACCAGTCGCGCCGTACTGCGCGCATCGCCTTCAAGTGCGCTGACTGCCACAGGACGCTCGTGTTCGACAACAAGTGCCGCTTCCTCGGTAGGTGACGCTGGCGGGCCGGAGCGGCTCGGCGGCGCGCCTGCTTCGGCAGCGACCATTCCCTGGCGTTGGCAGTGTTGCGTGGACTTGGCTCGCAGTGTTTGCGCGTTTTGAGCGTCGTCTATCCGATTCATTGTGTCAGAACGTCTCGGCAAAGGTTTGGTGTGGTTCACTCGAATGTGCTCGTCCCCCCCCCCCCCACTTGTGTCGGGGTTTTTACCGGCGAATACTAGTATGTGTCATGACAGTATGCTTTTACAGGTTGTTATATGCGATGTCTGTTTATGCCTGTTATAACCAGTGAAGACCGGTTATAACAGGCATAAAATTGGTACCATTCTTTCACTTCCTGTGACCTTGTCAGCACCATTTTGGTTCCTTTCTGTGTATTATGCACGTTGTATACGTGTATAATATGTGTATACGTGTAGTACGTGGCACGGCTGGACATACGAACAGTATATCTGATATAGCTGAGAATGATGAGGCATGGTATTCACAGGAGCTGCATGACCACTGCAGTGGATGCACCTCTAAGCTCCAGTATTCACAGGATCATAATCGGTAAAATCGGTTGGAGAACAGTATTCCAGATGCCGGTTTTTACCAGTGTTGAAAGCTCGTAAAGAAGGTTTCGTGGTTAAGTCTACCAATCCTGTCCAGAAAAGAATAATATCCAAAAAATGATCCATTCCTTTCTTTTATAAAATATTAATGTAGTTTTGAAGATGACTGCAAGCTCACTGTCGTGATAAATACGCCAGCGGTTTTTTATGTTAGATGGTTTAAATATATATATGTATATATATATATATATATATATATATATATATATATATATATATATATATATATATATATATCGTGGCCTGCTCTGAATGCCCAAAATCTTCTTCGAAATCCAGGATTCCAAAGCACAGTTCCAACGCTGCTCAATCGCGACTTCAACGGTTGCACCCGAACCTAGCCGGCCGAGCGAGTGTGTGTGCCCAGCTGACAGCCGTTCAGCTGGCTGGCGGCTGTGAGTGCACTGGCCGCCGACACGGGGCCAGAGTACGCATCTGTGGGGTCGTAGCGCGCCGCACCACGCGTCGAGCACCGCCCGCCACGTGTCCCCTGTGGCGGCCGCTTCGCCGTCTCGTCGGTGGTGACCGGCACAGTGTCTCGCCCGCAGAACACCTCGACCTGCACGACAAGGACCCGCAGACGCTCGACCCCGAGTCGGTGGACGTCTGCGCGCTCGCCGCGGCCGACCTGAGCTCGCAGGCGCGCATCATCCCCACGCAGGGCGGCCAAGTGGTCACCGGGCCGCCCAAGCTGATCCAGATGGGGCCCGTCAAAAAGCCGGACAAGTACGGGATGTCGGTGGTAGGGTGTGGCTGGGCTAAACGCGGTATCATTCAAAACTTCCACTGAATGCTTGAGTTCGACGCATGTCTATATATATATATATATATATATATATATATATATATATATATATATATATATATATATATATATATATGCTTATATATATATAGATGCTTCAACCTAAATGTTTTCTATACTTTGCATAGAAACGAATGGAATCTTCTCCCCGAACGTTTGGGGAAGGTATGACCAGAAAGACGCCATATTAGGCAGATCATGAGCTAGGCCCAATCAGTTCCACCTCTTCACCCGGCACAGAAGGGTTTTAAAATGTTTTATCGATATACTTGGTTCGTCTTCCTATATTTTTGCAACGCATGCAATAATTGTATCCCGGTATTGGCGTAAGGCGGCATGTGGCATTACACAATGCATATCTTGGTATGCAAAACATGTAAAAGTGCACGTGTCAAAACCCCATGAATTTGAATACATGCCTCTTGAAGGAAGAGCAATGAGCATATATGCCTGCGCTTATTCCCCGCTTGTGTGACGTTATAAAGTTGAGTACTCCAAAGTTTGGTGACACGTTGGTGCTTTTTCTTCCCTTTTGCTAGTTGAAACCAGACTGGCTCTGCTGCCTCTCTCACACAAAGGGCACGTTTTCCCGCTCCCAGTCGATTGCATAAAACCCTGTCTGTACGTTCAGGAAGGGAAGGCTTGGCACGTACCGCTCCAACCGTACCGCTCGGAAAGGGAAGGCCTGGCACGCGCCCCTGCAACATTATCGCTTGGGATGGGAAGGCCTGGCACGTGTCCCTGCAACCTTATCGCTCGGGATAGGAAGGTCTGGCACGTGCCCCTGTAACCTTACCGCTCGGGATGGGAAGGCCCCTGTGACCTTACCGTTCGAGATGGGAAGGCCTGGCACATGCCTCTGTAACCGTATCGCCAACATATTCGTTGTCCCGAAATGTCCCCACCCCCACACCAAATTAACCAGCTTCAGCTGACAGTTCAGTTGTGTATGCAGTCTCGTCGTTTTCATATGTCTGGCAGTGATTGCAATATTTTTGCGTTCTCGTGCGGCGATACGCATGATGTGCTTTGGCATCGTTCGGTGAAGCTGTTGCCAATATTGAGCCAGTGGGCAACGTCAGAGGTGTATTTTGTGTACTTCGTGGTTTCATCCCATCGATACTGACTCGTGGCTTGGGTGTATTGGCGGGTTAGCGCGCAAAATAGGCTGTTTTGCTTTGACGGCCGTGTTAATAGACCAATATCATTGCATTGAAAGTTGCTAAATGAATTAACTACACTGGTTCGATTACTGAGGTGTTCATGACAGTTCAGTGTTTGTCATGCGGTTCAGCCGTTTGTTAGATCCTGGTCGTAATATTGGTTAAAGTGCATTTTGGGTATCATTCGGCGGCTTTAAATTCGGGTCAAGGTCACTGGTGTTAAATTTCAGTTGGACTACGATGCAGAGGCGTGAATGTCTCTTGAATGTGGTTGGACCGCTTACGAGTTTCGGCATTGGTACTTTTTCAAGGATGGCCTCTGTGTCCTTGGCTATTTATTTAGTGAGCTAACGTTAGCGTCGCCGTACTCCTCCCTGGCCGTGGTGGGGGGGGAGGAGCGGTGTGTTTGCAGTAGAAGTGGAGCGCGCTCGTGTTGTATTGTAATCTGGCGCACCGTGCGCAGACCGGCGGAGTGTGTTTGCGATACTCAGTTGCATCATCGGCAGCTGCCGCTGACCGAAACTTAAATAACCAGGCCGGCCGGTGGTAGTGCTGCAGTCGTTACCACGCCGGCCTTGCAGCCAAGTCGAGTTGCAAGTGAGCATCAGCTCACGGATTCGATGTATTGTTGCACGTTTATACGTGCTGTGCTAGCAGGGGCCGGATCCGCCGCAAATGTCGCTGGATTCACATCGTGAGAGTCGAGGCGCCCTAAAACCCAAATAACTAACTAGCATCGTGGGAGAGTCGATATCCTCGTCTGCTAACGGATATGCATGCTCGGGACTCTGTAATCCCTGCGATAATTTCATCGGTCATACTGATAAGCTCGGTTGCCGCATGATTAGCAGCTCGAACCGGCTGCGGCTCGCGGTGCCAGCGTTCTGACGTCACGTTGTCGCCGACAGGCCGGTCTATGTCAGCTGTCCGATGTGCAACACGCTGTGCAGCGCGCCGTCGCTGGCGACGCACATGTGTCCGCCGACGGGGCCGGATGCGCTGGAGACGGTGCCGCCGCGCTGCCCCGAGTGCGCCCAGCCGTGTCCGTCCGAGTGTTCGCTGATGGCGCACTTCGGCCTGCACAAGCCCAACCTGTTCCCCTACCCGTACGTGTGCCCCGAGTGCAGTCTCAAGGTGCTGGGCAGCCACGACGAGTACCGTCGCCACGTGGTTGCCACATGTCTGCACCTGACGCGCGACCTCAAGACCTGCTGCGCCATCTGTCTGATCGAGGTGGGCGACGTCAAGTCGCACATGCTGCAGGCGCACGTGCAGAAGCTCTTCAAGTGCCGCAAGTGCCCGCTCGCGTTCGAGTCCATCAACGGCTTCAACAGCCACATTACGGGCAAGCATAGCCACGAGCCGATGCTCGGGGAGACGCCCTACATGCCCATCCTCAAGTGTCCGTTCTGCGCGGCCACCTTCAATCAGCCCAAGACGCTGCGTGACCACCTGTCGTCTAAAAAGCACGGCGAGCGCGTGCTGGAGCAGGTGCGCTTCGTATTCCGCTGCCCCGAGTGCGACGTCGACTACGGCCGCAAGGAGCTGCTCTCCGATCACCTGACGCAGAAGCACCCCGATTTCAAGATTGCCGTCATGGACCTGCCCGAGCCGGACCCGGAGCCGGAGCCTGCACCGGCGCCGGTGCCGGCGCCCGCGCCCTCACCCGAGGAGGCTCCGGCGCCGACCGCCGGACCAACGGCGCGCCCCGCGGCCCGGGCAGCCAAGAACAACGCAGCCGTGTCTGTCGGCCAGCGCGGTGTGGCGCCGCCCGCGTTGGTCAAGCTCGAGTCCAGCGCGCAGGCGCCGACGCAGGTGGTGCGCAAGGCTGTATTGCACGCGTGCATCGTGTGCCAAGCGCCGTTCAGTCGCAAGTCGGCCTACCTGGAGCACGCGCGCCAGCACCTGAGCGACGGCGAGCCGCTGTGTCTGCTCTGCAACGCGCACTTCGACTCGCAGGAGGTGCTCAAGCACCACATCGCCGACCACGCGTCCGAGATCGGCCGCGATCGGTGCGGCCTCTGCTACGCCAAGCTGGGCAGCCGCGACGCGCTGCAGTACCACCTGGAGGCAGAGCACAATCTGCGCAACTTCACGTGCACCGCGTGCCAGCTGCGCTTCAGCCGCCTCAACGACCTGCACCGGCACAACTTCACTAAACACCGCAGCGGCGCCAAAGGCCGGCCGCCGCCGCCGCTGCCGGCGCGCGACGTGCCGCCGTCTCCACAGGATGCCAACGCCAACACCAACGCCGGCGTCGCAGACGACGACGACGATGACGACGATGATGACGACCTTCCGCTGAGCGAGCTGGGCGCCAGGAAGCTGCGCGCTGGCCCGCCGTCGGGCGTCGATGGTTTGGGTGAGCCGGAGAGCGAGGCGTCGTCGGTGGTGAGCGACGCCGACACGGAAGCGGGCGGCGACTGGCGCAAGCGGCCGGCCGCGCGCACGCCCGGCCGCGGTGGCAAGCGCGCGCGCGTCGATGTGGACGGCATGCCTCGTCTAAGTCGCGTCAGCAAGCGGTCGCAGTCGCCGGACGAGGCGGCGTTTGTTGAGCGACCGGCGCCGGCGCTGCCTGCCTCCGGCTACCGCTGCGTCTGCTGCGGCCTGCAGACGGACGCGCGCGCGCAATTTGTGGCGCACGTGGCGCAGCATCGCCAGCCGGGCCAGCACCAGTGCCCAGAGTGCGGCCAGTGCTACAGCACCAAGCCGAGCCTGCTGAAGCACCTGCTGCTGGTGCATCGGCTGCGCCAGCCGCCGCCCGAGCTGGCCGAGGCCGAGCGGCAGCACGAGGCGCAGAAGTGGGAGCAGCTCACCAAGGACCTGGAGCCGGGTCAGTGTCATGTGTGCCGCGCCCAGTGCGGCGACGACGCGCGCCTGCAGCTGCACCTGCGCGCGCACGGCCGCGCCGCCGTGCGCGCGCACCAGCGGCAGCAGCAGCGCCGCCAGCAGCGCCGCCAGTCCCGCCAGCAGCAGCAGCAGGACCGCGCCGAGACGCTGGAGGACATCGCCAGCTACGTGGCCGGAAGCGGTGCCGGCGAGCCGCAGGAAGACGCCGACGAGGACGAGGTGATCGAGCTGGAGATGAAGGACGGCGAGGTGACGCAGAAGCAGCTGCGAAAGGCGGGCGTGGCGCTGGTGCGGCCCGACGACAGCAGCGAAGACGAGGAGGTGGCGCTGCAAGATGCGATCCGGCTGGACGAGCTGGCGCAGGGCAACGGCCGGCTACAGGCGGCCGACGAGCCGCAGCCGGAGCCGGCAGACGCCGTCGTGGATATCAAGGCCAGGACGGCCGCCGTGACCGCGCCAGCCGCCGTCCTGATCGAGGCCAACGGCCACCCGCAGGGCGAGGCGGTGCAGGGCGAGGCGTGCGGCTGATGCCGTGCCCGCCGCCGCCTCGGCCGTCACGGCTTTCACTGTATAAAGCCATTCCTGCGCGCGATCGTTCCAAGTGGCCGGCGATGCTGTCGCCGCACGCAGGTCTGACTCACGTGGTGTGGGTCGGGCCTGCGTGTGCGCGTGGCGTGTCGTATCGTTGCAGCCGGTTCTGATCGGTTTGCGCTTTGCACACACGAAGTTGTGAAGTGAGTGGCATGAATTCTGGCCGCGGCATGTTTTACGTGGCGTAATTGTGGCGTGGGTGTGTGGCGACAGTGCTGGGTTTGCTTCTCCGGTCGCCACATGAGCGTTTCGGTGAGTTTGATACCAGCCGGTAGTTTGTTGTGAGGGTTGTATCGTAACGCTTCTGCTGCGTCTTTGTGCTTCTTTTTGGCTGGTCGCGGCAGACATGAAGAATACTTGCCGACTGTTGATTGAACCCAACACATAAGTAGTGTTATCCATCGGACACTTAGTGATTCTCTTTTATACGCTTTCCTGTGAGGAATGATCACACCTGGATTGGGAACCGTACAAAGCACGTCTATTCTGGACTTCATCTGCTGGCTTCATGTGTGTTTAACCAATACACCTTTGTAATCACATACTGTATTCACGAATGCAGACGGAATGTGGCGTTTTGGTGCTTAAGGTTGTCTACTAAAAAAAAATGATGGTGCGGTCGGGAGTGTTCAACTGAGTGACTAACGTTTGACTCAGACCAACGGTAATTGCAATTTGGGCTGTGACCTCGAACGATTATTTCAATCGCACATACGCCAGTCGAGGAATAGAGCTTAGTTTCGTCCAATGCCTGCGAGTGCAAAGGATTAAGAGCTGACGATGTCTGGGCCTAAAGCTAATCTTATGAGGATGCCCTGTGCTGCTAAACATCAGCCATTGAAAAATAGATGGCAGGAGTGAGCGAAGGAATGACCACCGCGGCGTTCCTCAGCGTCACGTGCGAGTAGTGCGAACTGTTCCGGCAAATACTGCTTGAGCTTGCGGCGTTTATTTACTTCTTGATGTCGCCCTTCCCCCTCAGTGAAGTAAGAACGATTTTTCAGCTGGAGGTGGGACGGTGCTGAAGATATTTAAGTATAAAGGGGTGACAGAAAGTGAATCGTGGAAAGGTGGCGGGCTCGGCTTGGTATCTATTGAAGCATAAAGGGGCAACAGAAAGTGAGGCGGGGACGGGTGGCGGGCTCGGCCTGGTATCTATTGAAGCATAAAGGGGTGACAGAAAGTGAGGTGGGGACGGGTGGCGGGCTCGGCCTGGTATCTGTGGCGTCAGTTTATGAAATAAGACGAGGAAATATAGCGCTAACATGTTTCGAGCTGAGCTCGGTACCCGATATATGCCATTGCGATGTCAACGCAGCGTATTGTGCAGACATTTACAGCCAATGTCCGGCTGCTAATGTACTGCAGCTATGACCTTAGGTGGCAACATTTTTAATGGCCCCGTCCCGGTGATACATTTTTCGTGGAAATAGGTGGATCTTGCCGCCTAAGATACTTATCGACATCTTTTCCATCAAATTTTAACATCCTGCTCATAGATGCATTTTTGAGCAGTCTGCATTTCGTATGTAGAACAGTGATGTCGGTAATTTCATAACTACCATGCACATGCTCACCATTATGTGCAGTAAAACGTCCACATATGATGCAATTGCAGGCAGCGACTGTCATAACGTGGCGCCTTCTACAATTATTCATAAACACAACAAAAAATATGTCGATAAAAATGTCACATTATTGTCCAATGGAGTTTACACGAGCAATAAAAAGCATTGGGAATGACATTACTGAATGCGAATTTCGGCATCCTATTACGCGTACACTCCTTTTCACATCGAGCACCCAATGAAAGCCCATTATTTCGGCCGTGCCCTGCACCGGCCCGGCGTTGGCCCTCCGCCGGACACCAGTCCCGTTCTCGCCCAGTGTGCTGGGAACCAGTCCCGTTCTCGCCCACACTGTGCCGGACACCAGTCCCGTTCTCGCCCACTGTGCCGGACACCAGTCCCGTTCTCGCCCACACTGTGCCGGGCACCAGTCCCGTTCTCGCCCACTGTGCTAGGAACCAGTCCCGTTCTCGCCCACACTGTGGTTATTGTTTTTACGACACGTCGACCGTTGAGTCATGTAGCGTCTCCAATCTCTCACGCCGATTGGTCGCGGGCGAAGAGTAGCGACAGGTGAGACTCGAACCCACAATCTTTCGATTATGAGACGAGCAACTTACCCCTAGACCACTCGTCCTCTGCCCACACTGTGCGGGACATCAGTCCCATTCTCACCCACACTGCCGGGCACCAGTCCCGGTCTGCGCCGAAACTGTATTCGTGATATAATCTGGTCAATGGAGACGGACCAGGGCTGTTTCGTGATCGTGATCGCGTCAGCAGCAGGACGTCGGACGCTGTCGGGACAGCGTTGGACCATTTGCACTGATGGCGCCTTGTGTCTGCCAGTTAAACACACATTGGGGCGCGCCTTCACATGTGCTGGTCTACAAAGCGGCCTCCTCGTCACATGTCAACCCACCCATCCATCCAGTCATGGCCATAGGCCTCACGTCAGTGAGCATTCCCCGTCTATTCAGTATTACTTTGGGGGTCTGGCTGGGCCACACTATCCATCATTGATGCAAGACCCAGCGTTGATCCACGAGATACCAGCATTAAAACATAGCCATCTGTCGCCCAAACAACTCATTGTATGAGGCCATACGTAATTGGAAACCACTGCAACGTTGTTCAAGACAGCGTCAGTGATAATGTGTGGGAGTGTTTGGGAAAGGTCGGAGCACGCCTAATACGGTCGTGACATCTTGGGCGACGCACCCACGCGGCACCTCGGAACTTCATGGGGCCCGCTCGTGTCAGGTGAGTGAGCGGTTTGCGGACGGAGAGGTGCCGGACCTGGTGGCTGACGTCTACACGGACCGTTCCGTGCGCCAGTCACGCGGGCCGCGGGCGGCCCCGATATATAATCCATACATCGATCCTGCCGGCCGGCGACGCAGACCGCAGCGCCACTCGGCGGACAAAAGCGGCACCACATTCAGTGGGCGATGTTACACGCCCGCTGCCGCGGAACTGGGTGAACGAGTTGAGTCTGGACTGGCCGTAACTGTGTGTCCTTCTGCTGAGCAGGACAAGGGTTCAGTGATCGTCTGCACGGGTCAGTCATCAATTCGATGACTAACTTGACATACGTTGAACTTGCGTAAGGTAAGATGGGGCGGGGATGGCCGAGTGGTTAAGGTGTTGGGCTCTGGGTACCAAAGGTCTGGAGTTCGACACCGGCGGCGCTCGGAACATTTCCCAATCCCGCGACCCACCGGCGAAACAGTGTGGGTGGCGCCATGAGCCGTGAATGTGCGTCGTGAACCGTCCAATAAACAAATAAACAAACAACATAATGTAAAATGCGACCAACCTAAAAATGCCAACGTGTAGGTGGAAGATACGTTGTATGATTAGTCCGTATGCTTTTAAGGAGTCGTTTCGAATGCCTACAGTATTGCATGTTCATTACGGCACTGGGAAAATTTGTCTTGGAATAGATGAGCCCGATCCGAGTTCAGCGCCATCTACCTGACTCCGTCAAGGTTTGTCCATTCGCCACTGGCTCTTGGGGTCACCGCTGTGCTCACATGTGTACACTGTACGGTGGCATCCAACATATACAAGCAAAGTTCCGCCTTAACCCGCACTGACTTCAGCTACACTGTGGAACTCGACAGGAAATGACCTCGGCTTTTACAAATGTGTCCACAGCACCAGCTGACCTGCAGTCGCTATGAGCGTGACAGGCGCAGCAGGTCAGGACCATGATCCGCTACAGATCAGGCTGAGCCAGTGCCAGGACCTGCTGCAGACCCAGTTGGCCGTGGAACAACGACTGCGTCGTCTGTAAGCATCACATGCACCGCCGCACCCTTCTGCACCTGCCATGGCATACCGGACGATCTAGGATTTCTTCAAGGATGGGGGCGTTAAAAATATGTTCGTGATTATTCGTGATAATTATTCGTGAAATAGGGTGCAATATACCACTTATCGAACAGTGAATGCATAGCGCACCCAAAGAAATATCGGCATCGTGTTCGTTAATGTATGTTTATGAAGTACCCGCGTCTCGTCTCTAAGAGTATCTGGTGAATAAGCATCATGCTTATCTTGATCATTAAGGTTTTTCGTACGTAAGCATCTCGTAGCACAATTGCGGGCAAAATGGTTGCTTATGGAGTGGTTTGTTGTACAATTCCATCTGTTGATTCTATGGTATTGCTATAGTTAGCAGGGTGGGAATGAAGGCACTTCTTAAAAGATTTCATCTCTTGAAACATTTTTGCACTCCGGGTTCATACTGGATAGAATGGGTTCCACATCTACTCACAACACAAACCTGCAGAAGGAGCAAAAATACCACTAAAAAACTAATACAAGATTGAAGAAGACATCCACCAAACATATTTTTATACTTACGAATACCAAATAAACTAGCCACTCTTCGTACCATCAAGCACACAGACAACATTCGAACACACACCACACCAAACCACAACCAACGGAAATGCCGACAACAACGCCCCAAACCTCGCGCCTGCGCACTGAACAGTGGCCTCCGGTCGCTACGAATTATGCGAAACCTGCTTTCGAGGCACCCTATAGTGGGAAAAACTGACACTTTTAAGAGACGTCCTCCGGAGTCCCGGAGGCCGCCTATCGGAACTTGCTTCGTTAGCATTTTCTGTTTTGAAAACTGTCTTTCAACCAATCGATGCATGGTATTCTTTAAATGACGTCATAGAACAGCAACCTTGAACACATGGTTACCAGTGCCATACTGCAAACACAATACCTAGACTGATCATTTGCTTTGCGCACCGCCATCGCTTCCGACTGTCGCATGTGAGGTAGTGGTACGGAGTCCGTATCGCGCAGGGAATTGGCTGCGTGTGTAGGTACGTGTGCGCTCTGAGCTGAGGCTGAAGCGTAAATTATTTGTGTTCGTTCTTCATTTGGTTAACCTTGTACTGAGACCAGCAGTGAAAGGAAAGCACATTGCTCCTATGAGTTATGAGAGACAAAGCTGAGCTGATCATCACGACTCCCTGTCTTACGGTGCGGTCCATTGTTCACATCTTTGTTTCTATGCCTTGATGTGACCAAAAATGATGATGTGTATTATTTATGCATACTACATACGTACTGACTAGGTACATATGATTGTACCGTCGGTTACCGGCAAATAGATTCCATGCATCAAAAAATAATATGTTCATGAAAATGTACTCCGGAAGAAATATGTTTGCACTACGACCCCAAACCCGGAAAGTAAGTTTCCCACTCTGATAGTTGGCGTTAATATAAATATCCCTGCAATGGGTGCTCTCAGAATAAAGGAACACACATAATTATGAGTACCACGCTATTGGCTCGAAGTTCAGCTCGAGATAATGAAAAGATGCTTAAAACGACATGCTTCCATGATGCACTTCGGCATAATGCTGTACCCGTTTCGGCATTTCACACGGAACGAAAAAGCACAATGTTGACATTGTCATTGTCACTGCTATTGTCATTGACATTGGCATTGTCAAAAGAAGTCCGTCGCATCATGTTCCTCCTGGGTCCGTCCATGCCGTCAGGTATATGAGCTGAATACTGGTACCAGTATTTTTAAACATACCGTATTTGAACAGTTTCTACACTTGTAGTGGTATTGGCATTGACAATAGCGCAAGGCATGTAGGGTACTGTTCGTTCGTATGCTGAACAATCCTTCGAACTGAAGTAATCCACATCAAAACCATTTTGGTTCGGAATTCATGCAGGTGCCTATATGTGTCCACAGGGGGTGGGGTGGTGCAGTAGCTTTGCAGGATATAATTTCAACTTTCAACATGTGGCATGCCACCCCATGTGCTATAGTTATGCCCCTCCCCAATCAATCGGATCCCGTCCATTGCATTCATGTACCTCCCAATAATTTCCAAAAACCTACACCCATGCTCGGCCCTTCACACACTTGCGTCCGCACATTCGCAGTTAAGAGAAAAAGTTATTCGGCGGCACGTGTTGCCGTGTACCGACACCGACAGGTGCGAGCGACCTCGCCCGCGATCCGACTCTGTGCACCTATCCCGCGGCACCTGTTCCATCAGTCTGACCGTGCCGACAGCATCATTCACCGTGAAAAAGTAAACACGGGAACGCCGGTCAGTACGGTGCGCGGACTAAGGACACACCAGCTGCAGGCGGCGTCTACGTGCCAGTCGAAGATCGTGTCCACTCAAAGCCGACGTGGTTACAATGGCACGGCAAATAAGCATCGGTTCTTCATTCAAGCTGTATGGAACGAGTGATTCACGTAGCAGGGCCTCTCGTCATCACGGCGAGAGACTCTCACGGCCAACCCTGCGGCCGTGGGTACTGTCCGGCGCTTCCCCTACCCAGCCGCGGTGGCAGGCTCCGTCCTCTCACTCCTGCCCGCTCCGGATTGCGACGCCAACGTTGCTTAAAAGGAAGTTAGTTCCCATCCAGTAAAAACACGTGGCTTCGTCGTTGTCTTACTGGAGCATTCAGGAGATGCGCTGTGTCAATTATCAGTCAAGTCAGGAGATAATGGTTGCTCTCGCGACCATTCTCAAAGCATCTCCATCCATCTGCATAACACTTTCCATCATTCAACACCACGGTACCGGTCGGGAGATATTGGTGTCCAGCGTTCCACATAGGAGATAATCCTCTGCCGTGTCCTTCGTTGGGAGATAACAGTTTCCCGCGTCCCCGCTAAGGGAAAGTGGTTTGTGGTGATCCAGTCGGGATATAGCGCCTCCTGTGTCGGCAGTCGGGATACAAGCCCCTCCTGTGTCGGCACTCAGGATACAGCGCCTCCTATGTCGGCAGTCAGGAGCGGCGAGAGCAGCTACAGAGGAGAGCGCAGCGTGAAGTGCTATCGCCGCAACAGCGTCTAAGTGAAGTCTGCAAACGAAACAACACACTGAGAAAGGTACGAGGTGTCGTCTGCATACAACGGGTCCAATGGGTGGACATCATTCTCCAACCACATACCACTGACCAACGTCAACACAGTATTTATGATTTATTCCAAAGGTATTAATATTTGGTGAAGAGAAATTTGCTCTAGTGCATTTATTGTGGCAAAGGTATTCCAAATACTTTACATTCTTACACATCGGAAGACAAATGGTGCAACATCGGTCGCCTGGAGTTATGTGACATCCCAAGCGGGTTTGGCCCACCACAACCTGGTGGCTGAAGTCTGCCAGTGCTTGAGGACCTACAACCTTCAGTGCGACTTTGCCATTCAGCGCGAATGCCACCAGTGCAACGCCGAAATGCATGATTATCTAGGCGCCTGCGGTATCATGCCCAGTGGCGAATTGCCAACTCAGGAAGCAGTCAAGCGGTGAGCAATCATTCATTATATACTATTTATATGCTACCCCCGATTAACTACTTTTCCGAACTGGTGGAGCAACGCTCAACTCAGTTCTAGGTACAATTTGTTCTTGCTTCTATTAAAAGAAGTTCTTGAAACATAGCTCAAATAGGAAAATATGTCCCCATATGCCAGGTTGCTTATGCCATTAACCATTTTTGTAGCCCTCTTTTGTACTCTTTCTAAAAACAGCAATCTTTTTCATAGCTAGGAGACCAAGCTTGGGTGCAGTATTCCAAATGTGGCCTGACATATGCACAGTAAAGCTTCCTGATGACTTCCTCACTTCTGTATGATACATTCCTATTTATTGCCCCGAGCATTCTCAATGCCTTCTTCCTGGCTTCCTTGGTCTGTTCTGATGCCCCCAATTTTGTGTTTAGAATAACACCTAAATCCTTCTCCTGTTGAGTCACTGATAGCACTTGGCCACCCATCAAGTATGGAGTCTTCATATGCTGCTTATCTACATGCATGATTTTGTACTTATCAAAATTAAATTTCATTTGCCGTTCTTCGGACCACTTCACAAGTTCGTCTAAGTCTTTTTGGAGCGAGATATGCTCATCTTGACCTGTTATTGCCCTAAAGACCTTCAAATCATCCGCAAATTTCAAAACTTTACTGCTTAGGCCACTTTCAATGCTACTTACAAATATAATGAACAGTAGTGGCTCCAGTACTGACCCCTGGGGGACTTCACTAAGAACATTTTGCCATGATGGCTTTGTACCATTTAGCATCACTCTTTGCTGTCTATCTGAAAGAAAAGATGCTTCCCAAAAACTTCCGGTTCGGCCGACCGTTAATCGCGTGGTCACGTCACGTGACCTGTATGACCCCGGGGTAGGTTGGCCGGCTATCAATCATGCGGTCATACCACGTGACCTGCGTGCTCTGGCAGGTTAGCTGGCCATCAGTCAAGCGGGCATACCACGTGACCTGCATGGCGCAGGGGTATGTCGGCTGGCTATTAGTCACGTGGTCATACCACGTGACCTACGTGCCTTGGGGCAGGTCGTCTGGCCGGTTCATTGACAGTTGCAGTGGCATTCACAGTCGCACACAAATCTGATGTCGCGATGGTTCCAGTCATGTTGCAATTCACGTTTGCTTCATCCAAACTTCATGCAACCAAGTAAACTTTATGGATTCTTCTTATACTCAATCTCCCCTGGGTCTTTGATCAGGGACCCAAGTCCTGGCTACACGAGAGGTAGAAGGGACTCCGACCCGACACCCGCGGAAGCGTACCGTCTTGAGCCTCCCACATCCCGTACCACATCAATAACGCGTGGTCGGAACCACCAGAACCAGACAAATGTCCGGCTTAATACCACAGTGCCAAGGCCATGTTCTCCTTGCGTTCTAGTCTTGACCCCGAAGGAACCTGGGAAGACGCTCTCCTCACTGTCACCTTTTCAGCGCAGATGCGGTTGTGACCTCCTTGGAGATGTCGAAAGATGCGAACCTTTGCGTGATGGAGGATTAGAAGAGTTTCAGAACGTGGAGGAGGCAAGGAATGTTCTAGGGATTACCGGGTTTAAATATACAATTAGAGACCAGAATGAACGACTCGAAAGTACTATTTCGATCACGGTGCAACCACACAGAACCAAAAACTAATCGAAGGGTGTGATTAACTGTTATGGCCTGAGGGTTGTCTCCGAAGAGGTAATAGTGGATGGTCTGTCTTAGTACGGTGTAATAGAGGCACGCAGGACCAAGGCACGTCGTGGAAGCGTTTTGACGCCAACTAACAATATCATTTTAACTTTGAACTCTATTGACTTGCCAACCACCATATCTGTTGACTACATACGAGTTAATGTGAGGATGTTTATCCCCAATCCCATGCGCTGCTCCCGATGTCAGCGGTACGGCCACACCACACAGCATTGCAGGGGTCGCTAAGCGTGTGGGAAATGCGGTTCGCCAGAGCGTACTGGCGACAACTGTAGATCGGAAGACACGAGGTGTGTTAACTGTAATAATAGTCAGGTGCCGCATCCATCATACGACCGTTCTTCTCCAGCATATGTTAGAGAAAAAGAAATACTGTTCATCAAGAGCACCAGACAACTTTCTTTTCGCCAATCCTGAGAGGCGTATGACGAAACCCATCCAAAACTCTCGTATGCAGCGGTAGTGAAAGATGCTCCCAGTATCACCACAACAAGGCAGCATGCGAACACCACCCAGTTACTTGCGCAGCTCAGTGCCATACTTAACACGTTTGGCATGATCTGCATACCGGCGACAGATACAAGAAGTCAGACCTCTGGTCAGTTTCGTTCACCAGATAAGGTGAGACGCCCGGACACCCCGCCCAGGAATGATGTTACCTCGGTGGCATCAGAGGTGGTGCAGATAGCGGACGAAAGTGTCGCCTCGAAGGGTGAGTGGTCAATGGTACAAAGGACTAAGAAACCAGCAAAGTCCCCCTCCCACAGCCAAGCCCAACTCCCCCTCCCTCAGTCTCCAGTGTTCCCATGTCATCCCTTCCCACCACCTCCCACTCAAGATCCCCTCCACCTCCGTCTAACTTACCGAGAAACACGACCTCTGCACCAACGTTGCCGGCCGCAAACACTATTAGGACACCACCGATACCGGATGCGAGTCTCCAGAGGCAAGAGTCCGAGAGACGCGCCCGTGAGGCGAAGAGAATGCGACTTGTGGAAATGGAGAGAGTCCGAGCGGCAAGCCGCCAAGGAGTGGACAAGACAGGCGCTACATGACCAATGTAGTCGATGCGCCCTTAAGCCCTAATAACTAACTGGCGAAGATCTCCACGGTAGCGACCACTTCCCCGTTTGGCTGGAATTCCTAGGAGCAGTTCTGCGGTCCAGCCCACAGCGGTGGAATTTTCGAGAAAAAATGAGTGGTAGGGTTTTACAGTTCGGCTGCAAGCATGCTTTAGCGAATACGACACTCCTTGTGCAATGTCAGTAGAAGCTTTTACCTCAATACCTTTGCAGTGCGCTTTCGAGCGCATACCTCGCACTACTGGCTCTCCTCAATATGCACCCGTCCCGTGATGGATTGAGGAGTGCAGAGCCGCGATTAGGAAGTGGCGCCGAGCCCTGAAACAATTTAGCGAAATAGCACCAACGATAACCTATCAGCTTTTAGGAAAGCGAGGGCGGCTGCACGTCGCACGATCCGAGAGGCAAAGAAGGCGTGATGGAAGGCGTACGTCAGCAATCTAAACCTCCCTGTGTCATCGTCGCAAGTGTGGTCGCAAGTAAAACGTATCTCGGGGAAATTTTGGTCACCTCCACTGCCAACCCTACACGTTGATGGCCTCGTCGTTATTGAACCCTTCCATGCTGCAAATGCAATCGCTGGCGCCCTTGCAGAACGCAGCATGAATCGCAGAAGTGGCTCTAGTTTTAGGCGGCATCAAGCTTACTACGAAGCTACCCCTGTTGATTTTGAAACCCCGGACCAGCACTCGTACAACTTACCCTTTACAATGACTGAGTTGATTTCACCAACTGATTCCTTACGCTGTGTGTCTGAAGGACCAGACAATGTTCATAATGAGATGCTTCGTCACCTACCCGCGAACGCGCTTGAAATACTCTTCAGGACTTTTGATGTTGTTTGGAACGGAGATGGGTTTCCTCCCTCTTGGAAAGAAGCTACCGTAGTGCTATTGTTGAAACCGGGGAAGAGCGGTTTTGAACCATTACATTATCGACCGATCTCGCTCACCTCATGTCTATGTAAATTGATGGAGAGACTTGTGACCCTGCGTCTTACATGGCTCTTGGAGGAGCGAAACTTTTTTTTAACGAATGCACAATGTGGTTTGATAAAATATCGCTCCACAATTGACCATGTGTTAAGACTGGATACGGAAATCCGAGCCAGCTTTAAACAAAAGCGACACGTAGGTGCAATCTTTTTCGACATCGAGGGTGCCTATGATACCGCATGGAGGCACGGCATACTTTTGAAAGTTTGGAATGCCGGGGTTCGCGGCTATATGTGCACCTTTTTGAATATTTTTTTTTGTCGATAGGACGTTTCGTGTACGGGTTGGGAATGTCCTGTCCGATACTTTTACTCAGGTGAACGGTGTTCCTTAGGGAAATATTTTGGCGTTGCGCTGTTCGCAGTCATGATAAATGACATTGGAGACGGTCTGCCATGCGGAATTGGTAAATCCATGTTCGTCGATGACGTTGGAATTTGGTCCTCAGCATCATGTGCATCATCTCTGTCGAGACAGCTGCATATTGTGGTTTCGCATCTCGAAAGGGGGAGTGTTGTAAATGGTTTCCGTTTCACCAAGACAAAGACGGTAGCTATGCACTTTTGCCGTCGTCGAAATTGTTGCAATCCAAAAATCCAACTTTACGGACAAGAAACACTTTTCCGAACGACAGCAAGATCCCTGGGTGTCCTCTTCGATAGTCGCATTACGTATAGACACCACATTCAAGCTCTGCGTGAATCGTGCAGTCGTTCCTTAAATCTCATGAAGTGCCTGTCTAGGACTACATACGGGTCGGACAAGACTACCCTTCTACGGCGATACCGATCACTTATACGATCAAAACTTGATTACTGCTGCTTTGTCTACGACTCGGCCAGCACCTCGAACAAACGCATTATGGACACCATCCACCATGCAGCCTTAAGAATCGCAACGGGAGCATTCCGTACTTCGCCAACTGCCAGTCTCTTCGTGGAAGCTGATGAGCCACCATTATCAATGAGAAGAGCCAAACTCGGACTGCGCTTGTAGGTTAAAACAATTCCCCACACACCCTGCTATGAGTCTGTGTTTTCTTCTCGCGTACAGGAGATATTCCAGCATGGACGAGGCACGGGTTTGCACCCATTTTGTACCCGCGTGAAGGAGTTGCTGCAGGAGAGCAGCATTAGCCTGCGCAGCATCATGCGGGTGGAGTTAATACCAACTTCCCCTTGGGAACTATCCCCACCTATGATAGACATTCACATGGCGGACAATTGCAAAGCGAATGTTATACCAGAACACTTTCGCATGAAAGCCCCAGAGCACCTGGACAATTATGGTGAGTGTGTTTTCCTTTACCGATCGTTCTATCCGCGAGATCCACTTTTACAGGACATCGCAATTCGTCTTTGTACTCTCAGCCAGTGTGGAAAAAGTGCCACCTTGTACTGGGTCCCTAGCCATGAGGGCATCACTGGAAATTACATTGCTGACGCGGCGGAAAAGAAGGCAGCCGGTAACCCTTCTACCCACATACCTCCCCTTCCTGCCACAAATCTCAACCAGGTCATCAATGCATTCTTCCAACTCAAATGGCAGAAAGCATGGAATTCCATTGAAAAATAACAAGCCAAAATGGTGAGAAGTCGCCTAGTGTCATGGATAATCAGTCAGAAAATCCCGCAGGCAAAAAATAGTACTGGCTAAGCTGAGGATAGGGCACACATACGTCACCCATATTAATTTGCTGATGAATGAGCCCAGACCATCATGCGACCATTGCGATGTACCCCTCACAGTGCGTCATGTCCTGTTGTCATGTCCCCGCTTTGGAGTGCAGCGAAGACGGCATTTTGGACGAGTAGACTCGCTTACTCTTACTGACATTTTAAGGGACGATTCGCGTTTTATTCACACGGGCAGACTATTTGAATATATCTCCGACATTAAGCTCCATGTCACCTGTCCATCACTGTAATGTGCTTTTGTTGTTTATGTATACTTAACCCGCGCACGTCCCGGGGGGGGGGGGAGCGGATATCTGCTCCCCTGCGGGTTTTCCTAATTTTCCGCCATAAGAATAGAGCTAGCAAGGCCAAACCTCGCATGGTTGCTCATTATTCTTTTCCGAATATCCTCATACATTTTTAACCCTGGGTCGTCTTAGGCCAGGTCACCAGGTCAGGCGAAGTGACCCAACTACACTCGGAGTTCTAGGTGGCATAACTTCCACAATAATTGGGCGATTTATTTCAAACTTATAATGCGTCATGATCTCATCAGGGATCGTAATATGTGTATCGGTTTTTTTCTCGTAGCATTGACCTTAGGTCAGGTCGTGGTCATGGCTTCCCCATTATATGGCTATGGTGAAATATACAAATGTTTCCTGGTTGCATATTTACTCCCGGAGTGATCTCACAACGGTTGTGGCATGTAGTTGGAAGCTATGCTCAATGTTACCGCTGACATTTTTTATCGGTGACCTCGCCAAGGTCATCTCAGGTCGCCTAAGATCACTACACATTTCTGCGCATTATATCGCACTGCATTGAGCTAGAAGGCTGAAATTACCGTCATTGTGCTTGTATCGCCAAGACGTGTCGATTGATACATATGCCCTCATTAGGCTACTTCATGACCTTGACCTGAGGTCATAGTTTCGGCTGACCTGACCTTAAATCACACCGCCTATTGTCAATAGCACATCTCAAGGACCGTCGAATAGCGTTCGCCGTTTGTTTCTATCTGTTACAGGTCCTGAGATATGTGTCAATATCTGAGAGTCCCACCCAATCTGGTCGAATTTTACCTATGATGGCCCAGTCACCTGAATATTGAACTGAGCGAGAAAAAATGACCGAAACACTTTCGATATAGCCTGTCACCAGCCATCCAACGTCGCTTTCCGCTAGGTAGCATAGTTCTAGAGATCTTAGGGGGGCAGACATCTGCCCCCCCCCCCGGACATGCGAAGTTGGCGGGGACCGCCGGACGTGCGAGTGCTAAGGATGCGACTTAAGTGTGTGAAATTGTGTATATGTATACTTCGGAAGAAGGCTTGATCATTTTTAACAAGTAGCGCACCATTAGTTATGGGCGCCAAATGACCAAACCTGGTCGATGCGCCCTAAAACTCAAATAACCAACCAACCACTTGGGCCTGCTCATTGCCTTCATGAATTTTACCCCCACAATAATTTTCAGAAAACAACACCTAGGTATTTACACTTACTCGAGCCTAAGCAGTCACGGTCCCGTTACGGTTGGAAGCAGTGTGACAACCGGCCAAGTTTCCGACTTTGATAACAGGTGCCATCTCCGATGCAGGGGCGGATACAAGGGAGGGACGTCCATCCCCGCTATGGAAAGTTGGCACGCCTCCCGTCGAGATAGACAGCCTTGAGGAAGGTTCAAGTGCACTCACCCCGCTCAACGGATTCGTCAGCCAAAATCACACTTTCCAAAGGAAGAGGTGCCTCGCTGAAACGAAAAGGCCCCTCCAGTATACCCGGGTGCACCCCCACCTCGCTTAACGACTTTTTTTCGCGCCAAGGGCGCACCTCCCAGAAAGTGTGTCCCCCCATTATCTCCTTCACCGATGAGAATTATTAGACCCGCCCCTGACCAAACGTTGCCGTCGATATAAGGACATATAGCATGTCCAACAAACCACGAGTCCCAGACTGAGGGGCGACGAATCGGGAAGCTGATGACTCATTTGCCTGGCATTGTTTGGGCATTATTGTTTTGAAAGGGATGAGCGAACTGACACACTCAGCTTGCGCTTGTGCGAAGATGCGAGGTTCCGACTGGACCTCCACTAAGTGGCCCGTAACTTTAACATAGTATATTGCATGTTGATAAAACATGGGCAGTATTCCCTTCTCGTTATAAAGCGGCGGCGCACTAAATGTCGTCAAAGCCGTCAACGGCCATCGCCCTGGGGGCACACAACCGGCGGTTGACCTAATAAGCGTAAGAGTTATTTTTCAGAGCTTATTTCAAGACGAATACCTGGAGGAATTTCATAGACTCACAGGTCAATCGATTTTTCAATGCAAGGCATTATCCGTCTTCCTCATCCCCTCCCTCCTTCTGACTGGTACATATTGGATTTAGTGCATTGTGGCACGTGACGAAATCCCGCAATTTATGGTCCATTTGTATACTTTGAGTTAATGGATAGCATTCCAGGTCACCTTTAGCTGGCTGAGAAGATTCGATAAATACATGTCGATGATTTCATTTCCTCCCACGCCTTCTGGTGAAAAAAAATCTGGACACCTGACTGGCATTTCATGTTTATCATGTTTTGTATAACATGCTCCCATACTGACTACAAAACCCAGAAACTCGTTCGGGATTCTTTGCCGGGCCCGTCGTGTTCTTTCAGTCTGCTGATGTGACATGTCCAGAATGAATTTGTGTAAGGGCCCAACACAGGTTACGCTTTTTAGGGTTTTGTTGCTTTTTGTGAGTCCAGGTTGTTTTGGAGGAACTGGCGCGTTTTCGGAGGTCCAATGTCTTACTTAGCACCCGGAGCTTTTTTCCAGGACCAATCGGGTTCCTGCGAGCTCCAGCATGTTTTTACGCCTTCACGCCTTTTTTAGGCCCTGGTATGCTTTGAGGCCCTGCGGTGTGTTATTGAAGCCTCCTGGCGTGATTATTTAGGGTCCCAGCGGGATATTCTGAGGCTCTGTCGCTCTTTGCAAGAATCCGTGTGTTTTGAGGGCCTCGACGTACCTTTGGTCTCCAGATGTGCTTTCATGTAGTCCCGCTGTGTATATCAATATTCCCTCTTCCCTCCCCAATGCCCAAATGTATGGGACCCCAGCGTGATTTTGGGAGGCTCCCGTTGGATGCATTGGGCTCCCGACGCCATGGTTCGGGCACAATGCTAATTCCAACATGAATGTGGGGTAGTTCAAACAGGGATGTGGCAATGAGCATGGTAACCCATGCAGATTCGCCTACAGCCCGCACGCCACACCAGCGCAGGATGCCGCAGGCGAACCATGTGGAGCCATGTCATCGAGGTGAAAGTAATCAAGGCTCACCTTAGCAGACATCTATTCTTGTTTTGGGTTCCGCGTGAAAGTCGCCCGGCGCCACAAATCTGCACGCCTCCCTCGAGGCCCGAAACACGGCGGCCGACACCGCACCAGCACCAAAGTGCGCCAGCGCGCCAGCGGAGCCGAGGTGGCGCGCCACGCATTTCGGTGTTGAGTCGTGATGCGAGTCAAGGATAGCAGAAAAATATTAATGAAATGCGAAAAAGCAAAAATTAACACCTCGCTTAATATCAGTCTTCATTGAAAAATAAATTGATAAACTGATAAACAGACTTGTCGTTGATTTGCAAAGCCAAAAAAAACAAATATGCAACAACCCCAGTGTGCTTTGGTAAATGATCGGTAGGACAATCCTTTATACTGTGTTCAGCCATTATGAAAACGCTCGCTTTAAGCTTTTGGGTCAGAAAATTACATATGAACGCTCTATAACTCTGACCTGAGAGGGCATCCAAAGCTGAGCTTGTGTGTACTATGATTTTCATCGAATCCTATATAATTCCAACATATATAAAAATCAAAGGGTCAAGTTCAAAAAGTGCCCTTCTTCATCGGTTTGGCGCGACCAGATTCGACATAAGCTCGCACACTTTCGATCACCGACAACCAGTGGCGCAGCCAAGATTTTCCTTAGCCTACTAACTACAAAAACATATAATAAAATTCCTACTGCAACGAAAAAAATATACCGAAATTGACAGCCTCCGGTACACGAAGCGTACCGAATATTTAAGGTTTTACGTTGTGAAAACCTCAGCATTTCTAATTCCTAGTGTATTTCTGGTTTGCAAGGGGCCGAGGCCAGGGTCCCAGACTGCCCCTTAGTCGCGTCTCTGTCGAAGACCCTGTGCGTCAGTGGAGCCACCGCGTCGGCTCCCTGCCCTCGCTCGATATGTGGGTCTAATGGCGAGTTGACTAGTTGGTCGCACGTGAATGATATATAACGCTAACTTCAGTTGGTGTGACGGCGGAAGCAAGATTTCGTTCGAACACGACGGCATCCTCCAATTACTGGCAGGTCATGCATAGCATCGCCAACATGCATAGCTATCGAAGCTCTGATGCTTCCCAACTGATTTCAGCAAGCCGAGAGCATGGAGAGTCGCGCCCGACTGGCCAGCCTGAATCCGATCTTCAGTCAGCTAGAAGCCATGAAAATGGAGTATCTGAGTTGGTCCTACGTACAGAGAGGGCGCCACAGGGAGAACAGCGTCGGAAAAGATCGCCGGCACTAATGCTGCGGGGAGACGATGATACTGTCGTCGCCGCGGCGGGGAGGGGGAGGGGGAGGGGAGGTTGTGAAGACACTCTGGCGCAGGGACTTTGATGGCTGGTGTTTGAAACTCGATGTGTACGCGGTGTTCGCACCGCGCGTGGTCGAATGTGTCTGTGCGTGCTTCAAGACCGCGCCATGTTTGTAGTCTTGTAACGGCAGTTGGAGCTCGTCTTTCTTTCAGTCCAGACTGGTAGACCCGAAACCAAAATAACGCATTGTAGACCAATGGCTCTCGGCATAAGGTAGTTAATTCCTCCCAGGTGAAATTTACGAAGAAACTTTGGTTCTTGTGCAACGCATTCGAGTGCCGAGCCAGATTGCATCGCCTACCTCCAGCAAGGGTGCATGTCAATGCGCATACAGATCAAACAAGGCTTCACATATGCTGCACGATCCGTATTGTGAAAACATCATGCATACACCAACGAAAATCAGACAGCTTCGAACCCAAACATGGACAAGGGTTGCGAATCGCTGAGCGAAATGCGCCTTGCTGACTGCATTCGCTGCCCGCGCTCACCCCTTTCCGTGTGGAGTCGTGCTATTGTGCCTTCAGTTCGAGACGGCATTATTGGTCGGTTCCGCCAGGAAAGACAAACGCCGTTGTCATGATCGCACATATGCACTTTATTGGACAAAAATAAAAGAGGACTAAACCGTTCCCTTGCATATAAAAAGTCCCACACACTGCGCGATCGTGACGCACGCCGATTCCCGCCTCTACCGGCGCGCGCCCGCATACAGCAGAACAGCAGGTACATTCTATGACCACATATGTACAAATGAAATGTGCACACAGACTCAGCGGTTCCAACACACAGACTCGCGTGCATTCGAATTCATCCGACGACTTTGTACTTGGAGCAGTGCAGTGGCGCAGAGGTTGGCCAACATCCAGACGGCAGACGCACCACCACCTCGCAAACAGCAGACATACAGCCAACACACGGAGAGCAGACATACCGCGAGCACGCAGACAGCAGACACACCGCCACCCGTCAACACGCAGACAGCAGACACATCACCACCTCGCAGACAGCAGACACGTGACAACGCCGCAGACAGCAGACATATCACCTCTGGACAACTCGGCCAACCGCACCGACTCGAAAAGTCAACAATCACAATACAACAGTCACACACAGAGCAGTCTGACGATCAAGGACGAACTGATAGTGCTGGAGGACTTACGTTTCAGCTGCTCAGTTTTTCTCGAATCCTTAATGTTTTATTACAGTTGAAATCGAACGTCTCCCCTTTTCGTCTGTTTCCGCTCTTCATTTGACCGGAGACAAGCAGGCATTTTACTTGAAAGTAAAAAAAAAAAACGCTTGCACACTATTGTGTTAATAAATTAATAAAACAAAGTTATATCGTATGCCGATATAGTATTCCACTGCAAAGCAGAATAACAACAAACGGGTTTAAATTTCGATGTAAATTACGTCCAGTAAATAGCATTTCATTTTCATGCACACGTACGCATCACTGGCACCGTTCGTGGAAGGAGACCAGGTGCTCGGGCAGACGACGGCTTGACCCGAGTCGGTCCGGCAGCGCGCTGCAAGGTGGTCCGCACCGGAACCGACCGACAACGGTCAAAAATAGTGATGCAGCGGTGACAATGCCGACTGTGGTGGCCACCGCACGCAGACACGCTCTCTTTCTCTCTATCTTTCTTTCTCCATCTCTCTCTCTCCCTCACTAATATCAGTATACTCTAGTGAACAAATGGTCACAACCTAGGCTGCTCGGTGAGGAGCGACACTGACGCTGGCACACGGGTCCGGCAGCGGCGGTCCGGCCGCCCTGCGTGGTTATGGAGTGGAGAACCCCTGACCGACAGGCGTGCTGGCCGAGTGGCAGCACGAGCGGCCGGCCAGTGCCGATATGGCCGCCCGGCGGCCGGCACTGTCAGCCGGCCAAACCGTCGCGCCGCCGCCAACACATACTGCCGGGAACTATTATGGAGTCGACGTCGGATTTGGTGTCAATATTGCACAAACACCTCTTTGCCAACGTAAAATAGCACTGCAAAAGTGTTTGCACACGTTTGGATGGAAGAGCTGACAGCCAAGGTGATTACCAATCAAAAATCAGAATAAATAGTGACAGGGGTGGTCACAACATAGCACGCCAGCATATTGATGCGCAATGTAAATCATACAGGTTTGTACACGAAATGAGATGTAAGTGTCACGTACATAACAATGGTTGACAGCTCCAAAATTCACCGTCATGGGAATAAAATACAGGTGACCTGTGTCAACACAACACACTATATCATGTAATATACACTCACACTCTGTACAATGTCTGACAGCACGGGCGCACCGTGACCTCACAATGACGTCAGCACATGCCGAGACCGACGCCACTCTGCAGTTCCGCCGGCTCCAAGGCACTGGGCCATGACGTCACCGAGCGCGCGCCGTCTATGCCGGCACGTCCCAGATTTCGCGCAGGAAGGGCGGCAACGACTTCTTCTGCAGCTTGAGCGACCAACAGAGCTCGGTGTTGAGCTTGCCGAGCTGCCGCACCTCGGTCAGCACGCTCAGCAGCTTGGCGAAGATGACGCCGGTCGGGTGTGGCCGCTGGTAGTCGACGTACGCGCGCAGCGCCTCCACGTAGATAGACTGGATCCGCTCCACTTTGTCGGGCTCCTGCAGGATGCACCGATCTGCGGGCGAGTCGGGGCGTCGGTCAGAGCGGACTCAGCGAGTCTCCTGGCCGTGGGTGGGGGTTAATGGGTGCCGGTCAGAACGGCCTCAGCGAGTCTCCCGGCCGTGGGTGGGGGTGGGTATAGGTGCCGGTCAGAACGACCTCAGCACATCTCCCGGTCGTGAGCGGGGTGAGGGTGCCGGTCAAAGAGACTTCAGCGCATCTCCCGGCCGTGGGTGGAAGTGAGGGCGCCGAGCAGAGCGGACTTATCGAAGCTTCCAGTCACGGACGGGTATGGGCGCGGGTCGCAGCCGCATCCGCGCGTCTCCCGGCCGTGTGCGGGAGTGCGGGTGGTGGTCAGAGCGGCGTCAGCGCCGTGCCCCCGGCGGCCGGCCGTGACTGGCCGCTCGGCCGGCCGTCACCGTAAGCCGACAGGTGCACGGCGCCGTGCAGCGAGTACCGACAGGCGGCCGCGCGGAATGCGGACGGGCGCAGACTTCCGCACCGCATCGTACCGCACCGCCGCGCGCCGGCAGCGAGGAGCAGCCCAAATCACGCCACTCGGCCCCGCCGACATGTCGCCGCGTCAGCGGATAATGTCAGCGCCAGTCACGCGATTGTGCTGGCCGGGCGGCGGCCGGGCCACGGCCGTGGCTCGACGATGGGTCCCACCGACCGTCCGGCGCGGCGCCGCACCAGCCGGACGGTATGACCGCGACGCGCCACCACTGGCTTCCCGAACAGCCGTGTCCGGCCGTCGGCTGCCCGGGCGTCAGCTGTCCGGGCGTCAGTTGTCCGGGCGTCAGTTGTCCGGGCGTCAGTTGTCCGGGCGTCAGCTGTCCGGGCGTCAGTTGTCCGGGTGTCAGCTGTCCGGGCGTCAGTTATCCGGGCGTTGGCTGTCCGGGAGTCGGCTGTCCGGGCGTCAGTTGTCCGGAAGTCGGCTGTCCGGGCGTCAGTTGTCCGGGCGTCAGTTGTCCGTGTGTGAGCTGTCCGGGTGTCAGTTGTTCGGACGTCAGCTGTCCGGGCGTCAGCTGTCCGGGCGTAGACTGTCCGGGCGTCAGTTGTCCGGGCGTCAGCTGTCCGGGCGTCAGTTGTCCGGGCGTCAGCTGTCCGGGCGTCGGCTGTCCGGGCGTCAGTTGTCCGGGCGTCAGCTGTCCGGGCGTCAGTTGTCCGGGCGTCAGTTGTCCGGGCGTCAGTTGTCCGTGTGTGAGCTGTCCAGGCGTGAGCTGTCCGGGTGTCAGTTGTTCGGACGTCAGCTGTCCGGGCGTCAGCTGTCCGGGCGTCGACTGTCCGGGCGTCAGTTGTCCGGGCGTCAGTTGTCCGGGCGTCGGCTGTCCGGGCGTCAGTTGTCCGGGCGTCGGCTGTCCGGGCGTCAGTTGTCCGGGCGTCAGCTGTCCGGGCGTCAGTTGTCCGGGCGTCAGCTGTCCGGGCGTCAGTTGTCCGGGCGTCAGCTGTCCGGGCGTCAGCTGTCCGGGCGTCAGTTGTCCGGGCGTCAGTTGTCCGGGCGTGAGCTGTCCGCGCGTCAGTTGTCCGGGCGTCGGCTGTCCGGGCGTCGGCTGTTCGGCGCTTGCTGCGGCTCGGATCGCCAGCACGGCCGACGTGCAGCGGTGGGCCTCGCCGACAATCCAGAGGAGCCGTGACGTCACCAGACCACGCACGATCGATCGACGATCCGACAGGAGCCATAAGGCGTGCTTACGCCGATATTTGACGCAAAGTCCGACGCGTCGACAATGTGATCTGACCAGAGGAATCATCGGCAACGAGTGCGCAAACACGATCCCCAGCTGCAGTCATAAAATGGTGCGTGTTTCGACTCTGAACCAGCCGTTCCCGCTGAAGAGCTGACTGGGCCTGAAGTGCATGCACACATCACCATTGTAGGTGGTGATTTGGTGCATCACCATTGTAGGTGGTGATTTGGTGCATCACCATTGTAGGTGGTGATTTGGTGCATCACCATTGGAGATGATGGTTTGGTGCATCACCATTGGAGATGATGGTTTGGTGCATCACCATTGGAGGTGGTGGTTTGGTGCATCACTATTGGAGGTGGTGGTTTGGTGCATCACCATTGGAGGTGGTGGTTTGGTTCATCACCATTGGAGGTGGTGGTTTGGTGCATCGCCATTGGAGGTGGTGGTTTGGTTCATCACCATTGGAGGTGGTGGTTTGGTGTATCACCATTGACGCGACACCACGATCAAGAGATTAGTGTCAGTGTGCACTTGCTGCCAGAAGGACGCGAGCGCCCACCAGCCCAGTGGCACATATGACTCACCTGAGAAGATGTCGATGGCGGTGAGCAGCGCGTACTCGGCGTTGTCCACCTTCATCTTGCACATCTTCTTGCAGAACTTGAAGTTTTTGTCGATGGTGGCGCCGTCCAGGCCCGCCCGTTCGTACGCCTCGCGCGTGTACGGGTAGTTGTTGGCGAACACAATCGATTCGGTGTCCTCGTCGTACCTCCGGGCGCACCGCAGCATCATCACTTCACTGGAGCACTCCTGATGAATCGGCCCGGCACGCGTCACAACGAGACACTAGCGCCACACAACGGCACACTCGTCAACCGATGGAGAACGGTCCGCGTCATCAGCATCGTCCAGCTTGTGATTATTGGCTAACGTTTTCAGCACGAACCTCAGCAGCACGCAAATGTTAATCCAATAAATCGGATTAACAAACACGATTAACTACCGGTTGGGCATCCTCAGCGGGGGAAATGCCCACGAATTCTCCGTATCTTATCAGGTTGGAACAAGACGAAGCCAAGATCAGGCCATACACGACGAGAAGCATACGAAAACACTACGTATATATATATATATATATATATATATATATATATATATATATATATATATATATATATATATATATATATATATATATATATATATATATACATACAACGATGATGACTTCCCACCTTTCTTTCCAATACTATCATTCCATACAGCATCGAATTCATTCACACACGCATTCCGATCAAACAGACTGGATAAACACTACGCACTAACCTTTCCGAAGATGATCAAGAATGCCCGAGGTGAGAACAGAAACCGAGATCCTCAATTACACTACGTCAATTTCACTATTTTCCGATCGAAAGTACGACTGTCTTCGGTTTTTCTGTGATGTGGTGTTCAAACCGGCGGTCCAATTTTCATGCGGAGGACAATTGCAAAAGCAACGAGCGTGAGGAATGCAGTGCCGCGCTGATGTTCGGTGGGGCGCACTTAGGACGCTTCTCGCTTATTAGCAGTGCACTGCCAGACAATATACACATGCAATAAAGTGTGAAGGCACCGCAAGGGATCCGAGAACGTAAAGGGATATAGATACCGGGGAGTCACCAAGGCCATACGAGCGCGATTGATTCGGGAATTGCACAGGTTGCAAATGTGTAAGGCCAGCGTCATATGCAAACATACTAAGCACTGATGTACAGACTGTACCATTCACCTATTTTTTTTAACGTTATTTTTTTTGGGAGGAGGGAGTGCGCGGAACACAAAAACCACGATGAGCGCGACGTGAATAATTTCGCGATGAAACTAGGTGTGCTACCTTTATTCCACTTCCACACAACTAAGGTGTCATCCGTACCGTTTCGGAACAGAAATGCACTCAATGAGATCATTGTGCAATAATAAATTGTGTATGTACACTGAGAAAGCAGCTCGCACAGCACAAAAATTGACCATGAAAAGTGGATTGAGAGGCAGCCTGATACATTCTGATTCCACCTATCCGCGGACATTTCCGACATTCCAGTAGACAACGCCGACAACGCCATTACGGCATCGCCCGCAACCTCCGGAAGACCATTTCCAGAACCTTGTAAAACCATTTGCACAGGAATGCGTCACACCTGTGATCAATTCTGTCACTTGGCGGAACAAGAGTCGCAGGCACATGTGTGGCGTTAATCTGGCAGACAGACTTCCCGGCCTTGAACTTGGATAATCATCTTGTCAAACAATTAATCACGAGCAAATGCATCCGCGCTGGTGCTCCTCAAGGGCAAGTGTAGGTCACACGGTCTGAATGGCGGCGGTTGTGGAGCCAGCTTATCATAAGCCGGACATGTCACTATTAACGCCATCCAAACCTAGCTAGCAAGTCCGCAACATCGTAGGATTGGTTTCGAACTGCGCGAATCTACATCCACACGCCGTGATTAGTTTCCGGTTCGTGCCTTTTGATAATTGGGCAGTGAAGCGCTTTTGATGATGATTTTCCGATCCTTTCTGCATATGAAACTAGTAACGATTTATTGTCCCAACCCTCTTCGACTGATCATGCGGACGAAACACTTGTCCTTACGAACCATTTCGCATATACTTAACTATAATATTTTACTTTACAGCGCCTGTAAGAACTTTTTCTGTCCATGTCCTGAATTTATTTCTTGGCACGGCTACCATAGTGATCGCATGGGGTCGCACCTTCTGCTGGTAGCTCCATTCCCAGGGAAAGTCAAACATGTGTACTACTTTTAGTTAAACACACATCTCAATTTCCCAGACTGAATACCGTAAGCAAACGAACACGTCCCGGGTGCTCATCGCCTTGTTTCGCCTCATATCGCATGGCCAAATCTGATAAAAGTCTCAGGGGAGGAACTACTCCAAATGATTCGGAGGGCTCAATGCATGCAGGCAACGGGAGGACCAGAATCGGTTTGGAGGGCCTACTTCATAGGATCTCATGCTAATATCCAAATTTATTGGGAGGGCTCATACTGGCTTTGGGTTGTGGTGGATTGGAGTTTAGGGTCGCGTCGACATCTAGGGTCATTTTTCGCCCAATACTTGCTTTGGGGTTCATTCAGGAAGTACCCATGACTTATTTTCTATATGTGAAAGCCAGGGCTCAGGCACAACTATGCCGGGAGAAACGATAATCAATCGAAGCTTAAAAGGATGTTCATGTGGCAACATCGTCTGCGTGCCCCACTCTGAGTCAGGCAAGGTCTAAGTACAAAGGATAACTTAATTGGTGCCTTCGCAGATCAAGTATACGTGCACGAGCAATCCTTGCCAAAACATGTAGTATTGTCTGGCTGGGCGGCATTCATTTTCGGTTACCACATTTCGCGTTCCACGATGCAAAAGAAAATCAAAACAACGTGAAGATTTACGCAAAGAAACATTACGGCTCCTTCAAGTATTTCGACTTGGCTCCAGTCTAGCGAGCCGACCAAATAATGCATGCTTGCCCTTGGCCTCGAAC
The DNA here is from genome assembly GCA_034440575.1 of Imbricaverruca yamaguchii. Classification (NCBI taxonomy): domain Eukaryota; kingdom Metazoa; phylum Arthropoda; class Thecostraca; family Neoverrucidae; genus Imbricaverruca; species Imbricaverruca yamaguchii. The sequence continues at coordinate 413,682 of JAOTOL010001241.1, forward strand.
TTGGGCACCGTCTAGGAGCGAGCTCCCTAGTCGACACCGTAACCATGAGAGCGGAAGATCCCAGTATTTAATCCATTCTCCGCGTGACTTGGAATATCATATCTTATCCTTTGTAATGGTTCGTGCCTTGCACAAGTCGCTCTCGCTAATCTCTAATCAGTATCTCTAATCCGCATCTTTAATCAGGGAGTGTTAAGGGGAGTAGTGTTCGTTCCCGAATTTCTGAAATAATGCATTCATTCAAATGTATCGATTTACTAATAATCAATTTGTGAAACAAGACGGCCACGAACCTTTCGCGCACCACTGGACAAGTGTGTTTATGAATGCATTTTCCCCTCGCCCCACCGTCCTGGATATTCCTTCGCTCACGATTCCCCGTGTGTACATCTTACCATACTGCTACCCTTATTTTTTTCCACACTGCAAGACCACCTAGAACACCGACTTCGCTCTGAATTATCGAAATCACTTTCTATTGGTATCTCGAGATATCAAGCAAAATGTTTACCTGAAAAGAGACAAAGGTAGCTCAAAGTCAAGTTTGTTGACGCCTAGCCACCCCACGATATTTCGTTTACGTTATTCCTTCCACTTTTCCACTGGCTGCGTTAAAACGGCGTAGTTATTTGTTCAGCAAATAACTACGCCACAATAACAACTGATAGCCCTACAACATCCCGATCCTTAACCTTCCGACTTCACTTCCTACCCCTCACACTGGCCACTTGCAGGTCATGGTGAGCGGTAGCATTAACCGATAATTACTTAGTGTCTTGTCTAATAATTTCCGTGCTCAGCAATTATTCAGCGCTTGTGTTCAAGCAAGTATATCAGCTGCCAAAATGCATCCGCGCAGCAGAATTTGCCGCACTTTACAGCCGACAGCCGCTCTAGATGTTTCACCGTATACTCCAACCAATGCCTTACTCCAGTAATTCAACTAATGGGCTACTCCAATGCCCCCCACTAATGCTTTACTCAAATGTCCCTTCCAGTATCCTACCCAAATGCACCAATACCCAATTTGGTAATTGTCAATTCAATCGTTTGACAATTCTCAACTGAACACCGTGACTAGGTCCATGTCACCAGCAGCCCTAGCGTGTCACCGCCTGCGAGCTATTGACTGTGTGTGGTGGCTATTGGCTCTACGACACGTCAACCGCTCAGTCATATAGCGTCGACAATCTCTCACGTCGATTGTCCGCGGGCGAAGATTAGCAACAGGTGAGACTCGAACCCACAACCCTTCGATTGTGAGAGGAGCAACTTACCCCCAGACTACTCGTCCCCGAGCTATTCCCCGGCCCGTCAGCTACCTTCAGAAGAGTGATCTGGTCGTCCTTGAGCAAACGGTCGAAGCCCGTCAGACACTTGCTGAACTCGACAATGAGTTTGATCGTCAGGATTGTCATTTCGGTAATGCGGCGGAAGTGCTGCTCTGAATCGTCCTCTGTGGTCGACTTCACCAGCGCCTGGGACGACATTCGGGGAGTCAGGTGAACTCGGAGCGCCAGCTGGGCGCTCCCGGCGGCGATGACGTCACTGGTCCCCGCAGGCGACGGGACCGTCTTCACAAGAAACGAGGAGAAGCCAGGAAGAGTTGTCCGGCCGTCGTCTCGGGGTCGTGTCTTTCCGTCAGCCGTCAACCGCCCGCAGTTACCAGTCAGCCACCAGCCGACAGCTTCCGTCCGTTGACCATGGCCCGTCAGCTTCCATCCATCAACAAACGTCCGTCAGCTTCCATCTGTCAGCTTTTGCTCGTCAGCCGTTAATCGTCAGCCTGCGTGCTTCAGCCTCCGTTCGTCCAGCATTGTCTATCACCTACAGTCCCTCAGCCCCCGTCAGTCATTTAGTCCACAGGTCGCGTCTTCGACAAGAGCCGAGCGTGACTCAGTTGAAACGTTGGAAAGAGATGCGTCGGTGAGAAAGAAACCGGAAGAACCGTCACCAGTGTTGTTGGAACTTACCAGTTACCGAGTCTAAAGTGTGTCGATGACGCACGCGGCCGCGGCCGTTCGGCCGTCCCGGCGTAACCCTGCGGCGGCCACCGTCGTCCCTATTCCACGTATCTGTCTCGATCCAACAATCAGCAACCGACCAAACAGCAGGCCGATCAGCCACCCCGAAAACGGGTGGGCTTTCTACGGAACAGGCGACTCGGCGGTTGAAAATCGTCCAGCCCCGGCGAAGCTCGCCCGAACACGATCGACACTGTGCTGACTCATTGTGTGCGCGGTCAGCCGAGAGGTGCTGCCACGCGTGACGCAGCCGGTGGTTCCAGCCCGAGACGGCCAGGACGCAGCCGGCGGTTCCAGCCCGAGACGGCCGGAACGTCCACTGTTCCAGCTCGAGACGGCCGGGACGTCCGCTGTTCCAGCTCGAGACGGCCGGGACGTCCGCTGTTCCAGCTCGAGACGGCCGGGACGTCCGCTGTTCCAGCTCGAGACGGCCGGGACGTCCGCTGTTCCAGCCAGAGACGGCCGGGATGCCGGAGGTTCCAACCCGAAGCGTCCGGGAATAGCGGTACAGGGGACTACAGGACATGGGCCAACCGATGACACCCCGCAGGACACAGAACTGCCTTAGGATAACCGGCAGCTCAGGACAACTTGCAGGGCACAGGACGATCAGCAGGACAACCGTATCACAATCGGCAGGACACATCTGCAGAGGAGAGGACGACTGCGTGGCTTTCGTTCGGGCGTGCCATGCACAGCTCTCTCGGCGAGGCGAACGAGGCGCAGTTTGGCTGTTCACACAGGAAGTGAGAGCGCCACACAATGCCGAACAATGTCGCCTCTGCGCTCTGCATCTGTGCCCTGTCGCCACGGTCCACCGAGACCACATTCCCCGGCCGTGACACAGCGCTTTGCCAGTCATGAGACAACATTCTGCCGACGGAGGACATCCGGCCACGCCAATCCGCCGCGTCAGGTCACCGCCCAACACCGCAGCCGCGTCAGGTCACCGTCCAACACCGCAGCCGCGTCAGGTCACCGCCCAACACCGCAGCCGCGTCAGGTCACCGCCCAACACCGCAGCCGCGTCAGGTCACCGCCCAACACCGCAGCCGCGTCAGGTCACCGCCCAACACCGCAGCCGCGTCAGGTCACCGCCCAACACCGCAACCGCGTCAGGTCACCGCCCAACACCGCAGCCGCGTCAGGTCACCGCCCAACACCGCAGCCGCGTCAGGTCACCGCCCAACACCGCAGCCGCGTCAGGTCACCGTCCAACACCGCAGCTGCGTCGGTCACCGCTCAACACCGCAGCCGCGTGGGTCACCGCCCAACACCGCAGCCGCGTCAGGTCACCGTCCAACACCGCAGCTGCGTCGTCACCGCTCAACACCGCAGCCGCGTCAGGTCACCGTCCAACACCGCAGCTGCGTCGGGTCACCGCTCAACACCGCAGCCGCGTCAGGTCACCGCCCAACACCGCAGCCGCGTCAGGTCACCGCCCAACACCGCAACCGCGTCAGGTCACCGCCCAACACCGCAACCGCGTCAGGTCACCGCCCAACACCGCAGCCGCGTCAGGTCACCGCCCAACACCGCAGCCGCGTCAGGTCACCGCCCAACACCGCAACCGCGTCAGGTCACCGTCCGACACTGCAACCGCGTCAGGTCACCGTCCAACACCGCAACCGCGTCAGGTCACCGCCCAACACCGCAACCGCGTCAGGTCACCGCCCAACACCGCAGCCGCGTCAGGTCACCGCTCAACACCGCAGCCGCGTCAGGTCACCGCCCAACACCGCAGCCGCGTCAGGTCACCGCTCAACACCGCAGCCGCGTCAGGTCACCGCCCAACACCGCAGCCGCGTCAGGTCACCGCTCAACACCGCAGCCGCGTCAGGTCACCGCCCAACACCGCAGCCGCGTCAGGTCACCGCTCAACATCGCAACCGCGTCAAGTCACCTTCCAGCGAGTCGAGGTCACCGTCGAACGCTGCAGCTACGTGAATGCTCACCACCGAATACTGAGCCGCGCTGAAAGTCACCATCGAAAGGCCGCCCTCGAGCACTGTGGCCGCGTCGGGAAGGTCAAAGGTCGCACTTGAGCACTGCAAGTGCGTCAAAGGACATCCTCAGAAAGATCAAATGTCGCCTTCCATCACTACAGCTGCGTCAAAAGCTATCCTCGGGACGCTCAAAGGTCACCCTCGATGACTGCAGCTGCATCAAAGGTTACACACCTGGGAGATAGTGGGCCCGATGCAGGGCGTCGAGTTCTCAATTTCCGACCAACTGTCACTCGCAGCAGCTCGATACGGCGAATGTCAACAAGAACGTACAGCCAAATCACAGGAGAATACCGTCACTTGCCGCCTTGATCAGCTTGCAAAGTCAGTGTTCCGCGCCAATACTGCTTCTCATTCATAATGCTAAAACAACCAATGGAACTTGGATACAGCTTCTTCCGCATGTTCCCAGTGCAACGAATACAACATCTTCTGTGAAAACATTGCCTGACGGCCCAGAAAATACCTGTAGCCTCCTGATGGCATCCAGCTGGGATCTTTACCCTGACATCTCCTGGTTCAACGCTACTTACCTGACCTCGCACGAGAGGCACTCAATCACCGTAACGTTCGCAGGCGCGCACGCACACGCATCCGCTCAGTCCCCTCTCTTTCCCCATCTCATTCTCCAACCCTCGTCAGCGGTCACCTTGACTAAGCATATCTGGTCTTCGCGACACAGCTTGTCCTGGAAGCCGGGCAGCTGTTTGGTGAACTCGACTATCAGTCTGACGGTGAGCACAGTGAGGCCGGTGATCTGCTTACAGTGCAGCTCGGCCGGGTCCGAACTGGTCCGCTCCAGCTGCAGGCGTGATGTCACACACGTCACTATCACCGTCTGGGATCGGACGTTCAGACCAACAGCAGAGAAATGTGACGTCACGTACTGCCACTCGCCTATATATATATATATATATATATATATATATATATATATATATATATATATATATATATATATATTAATATCAGACAGGACAGAACGTGACGTCACAGATTGTAAACCTGAAATTCTATATGGATCTGAGTTGCATTTTTGTACTTTGATATCGGTGAGTTACGACCCACAACCCGCGTGCACACGGACAAAAAGCCGTTACCTCCGTCCATTAAAGAAGGTTCAGTCTTGTAGTCAACGATCGGGTGAACTCGTGTTCTAACCAGCGTTATTTGTCGTAATATTTCGGCCCGAGTTTATCTTTTACTTTACAACCGTACCTAGTCAACCGTCTCCAGCATTGCCAGCCAAACGCAGCACGCAGCACCGGTGATAAGCCGGGCCAGCCGATAAAAACACGAGTTCACTCCAGACAGCAATAAAGGACAGATTCCGAAGATTTCGTCACGAGTCGCGGGACATCCAAACACGACGAACAAAACAGCAGCAGCGGCGGCGGCGACGACAAGGCGGCGGGGCTCGCACCGGTCCCGGGCCGCCACAGCTGGCCCGGGACCCCGCGAGGACCGCTGGTCCGAGCCGGGTCCAGGACCACCGGTCCCCACGACAGGTGCCCGCCCGGGCGCAGTCTGCTCGAGGCACATGACGAAGTGTGTCTGATCACAGGGGCCTTACTGGTCCCAAAGTCCCGCCCCGTCGGCCACCGCACAAACAGCCTGCCTAGCCACCGGCCACAATGACGGCCGGCTTTCAGATGGAGCAACCCCATCAATCGGCTAGTCTAGCTGAACCGCACAGGTGCGGACAATAACACGCCTCCCCTTCCACACACATCCAGCAGTGACGCTGATGCCCTCAGGGGCCCAGAGCGGTCCACCCGGTGGGGACCGACCTCTGTCGGGCGGAAACACTGGCAACGGTCAGTCGCTGGAGCACGACACCCAACAGTGCCGCACCACGCGTTGACCAGGAAGCCACAGCCCATGGCCGGGGCCGCCGCTGCAACCGACGACGCCCGACGCCCCCCCCCCAGATACAGAGTACACTGTCGCCCACGTATGATTGGAAATGCTAGCGCGGGCACAACCTTTGCGGACCGCCCAGGGGGTTCCTGAGGACACCCTGCGTCTGGATCATAACACGGATTGGAATTGCTTGGTCCAATCCAAGCTGGATCAATGAGGGCTAATCCATACTTAATTCAAGTTCATTCACAACTAGAACGGTAATCAAAATACATTCTGCTGGAAGACATTTGCTTTGTTGGAGCACGCAGAGCAGCCACGTAGATTAGAGGTCGAGCCTAAAGCGAGTCCAAATAAAAAATTTACGATTTTTTTTTGTGTTCTACTCTCATACAAACACAATCGAATTCAAAATCCATACGGATAATCCAATCCATGTTATGCCCCACCTCCAATCTGGGCATCCTGATGCCATGTGGCACTGATCGGGGGCTTCCACCGGGACGCCCTGACGCCCGCTTACTGCCGGATGGGTGGGGTGTGGGGTGGGGACACCCCGGGACATCCGTGCTAGCCACGCGAGCGTGCAGGGCCAGTCCTCACCGCCGACCGTCGCATGTCCTCCTTGGTGGGCGACTCGTACTCCTCCTGGTAGCGCACCAGGCGGTTGATGAGCTCGTTCTGTTCGGCGGTGAGCGACTTGCGACTGACGGGCAGAGTGACGGGCGCCGGCAGACTTCCGCCGCCGCTGCCGGCCGCGCCCGCTACCGCCAGCGGCACCTCCTGTCAGATGTCGGGTCAGGCCGGGTCAGACACACACGCGCGCGTCGCAGTCGCCGCCCGCCGGCACAACCACGGCCGCCGCCGCTGCCGCCACATAAGTCCGGCGACACGGCGCAAACATATCCAGTTAGTTGGTTAGTTATTTGGCCTTTAGGGCGCATCGGGACCAGTTATCGAGTCCGTCATTCGGGGAAATGCGGATCGCCGCCAGCCTGTGTTGATTTGTCGGAGGTGTGAAGGTCGGAACGCAGTCGCGTGCTGCTTATGCCGACTGGGCCGCAAAAGGCAACATGCGTCGATTGGGAAACTACTCTAAGATGGCGCACCAAGCAAGGCTAGGAACACCGTCTGGGCGGATAAAATTCCCTGCACAGCCTTACAGATCGGATGCGAAGCAAAACATCAATCAGTGGTATACTACATTGCTGACTTGAGTCGGGAGTCCCGATAGCCGGATGCTCGGGGCGGAAATCCAGAACGTTTCCCTCACAACAGTCGACCATACCACCCGATCACAGACCGCCTGCCGGCTTCAGCAGGCCGCAAAGGAGTCTACACACACCGCGGGAACCGCACGGATGAGCTGTTGACGTCGATCAGGATACTTCACAACATTCGCACAGTGTCACAACAGTATCCACACACACATGCATAGCATAATCACCGCATCAAATTGGCCACACAATCTGGCCAAACCACAACAGCGAAGAAAATCTCAGTAACATGGCGCGTTGGCAAGTGGGCTCGACACAGTGAAAACAGCCAGTTGGTTTGGGCGGGTTGCATCAGGTGGAGATATGTCACGTTGGCGCTGACCTTACTCGCCGCACCCTCCACCTCCACACAGCTGCAGCGATGAGCAACAACCTACAGATGTCAGTAGGTGAGAGCTGCATCATATGGCTGACATTTTATTAACCCTTTAGCCCTGTTTATATTACCAAATCCTCTTTAACTCACCCTTAAACTCCGCTGACCCTCCACCGGCTACTAACTCCCGCTGACCCTCCACTCTCCACTAACTCCCCACCGTCCACTAACTTCAGCTGATCCTCCACTGTCTAACCATCTACTCCACTCACTCCCCACTCTACTCTAATAATCCACTCCCCACTCTAATAATCCACTCCACTAACTCCCCACTGACCCTCCACTGTCCACTGACTTCAGCTAATCCTACACTGTCCACTAGCTCCCGCTGACCCTCCACTGTCCACTGACTCCCCACTGACCCTACACTGTCCACTAACTTCAGCTGATCCTACAATGTCCACTAGCTCCCGCTGACCCTCCACTCCCCACTGACCCTCCACTGTCCACTAACTTCAGCTGATCCTACACTGTCCACTAGCTCCCGCTGACCCTCCACTGTTCACTAACTCCCGCTGACCCTCCACTGTTCACTAACTCCCGCTGACCCTCCACTGTTCACTAACTCCCGCTGACCCTCCACTGTTCACTAACTCCCGCTGACCCTCCACTGTTCACTAACTCCCCGCTGACCCTCCACTGTTCACTAACTCCCGCTGACCCTCCACTGTTCACTAACTCCCGCTGACCCTCCACTGTTCACTAACTCCCGCTGACCCTCCACTGTTCACTAACTCCCGCTGACCCTCCACTGTTCACTAACTCCCGCTGACCCTCCACTGTTCACTAACTCCCGCTGACCCTCCACTGTTCACTAACTCCCGCTGATCCTCCACTGTCCACTGACTCCCCACTGACCCTCCACTGTCCACTGACTCCCCACTGACCCTCCACTGTCCACTGACTCCCCACTGACCCTCCACTGTCCACTGACTCCCCACTGACCGGTCGGACGATGCTCACACGTGGTCGATGCGCCTTAAAATCAAGCAACCAACCAACCGACTGGTAGCTCTCCACCTATCCTCCACGCACTGAACCCCGACCGCCCACTGACTGCCACTGACCACTGACTCCCCGGCGGCCCACTGACTGCCACTGACCACTGAACCCCGACCGCCCACTGACTGCCACTGACCACTGACTCCCCGGCGGCCCCCTGCCGGCGACCGCACTAACCGTGGGCACCAGCCGCTGCCGCTTGGTCTCGGCGGCCACGTCCTGTGCCGATGTAGTAGAGTTCGGCCGGTCTCTCTCCCGCTGCGCCTTCTTGGCCTCTCGTTTCACCTGGCACTGGTACTCGGGCACCACACCTGCGTACGACGAGCACGCACCGTCACCAAACTAGTGGTCTTGCAGCACATGGGACACTCCTAGCAACAGGACTGGGGAAATATGCCCACACACACACACAGACACAGACACACACACATATATATATATATATATATATATATATATATATATATATATATAAATACAAATCAATATACTATACGTCTATAGCGCCAAAATATTTTGGAAGAGCTCGATACATTTACTTCGTGTCTGGTTAGTGTGGCGGTGGTGGTTTAGGTACCTTTGGCCCGCGATGATCACACTTCAGTGATCAGTAAGACAAAGACGCACTCGGAATGGATGGGCCGCCCGTTTGGTTGATGGCACGAGCAGAATTCCCGCCACTTCCTGCCGCGCCAACTGGCGTGGCGCGTTCACAGAACTGAGCGAGCGAGTCGCCGCCATGCGTGCGACGCGAGTTGCACTGTCAGCACCTGGCCGGCTTGCGCGTGCACCGTGTACAGCCGATCACCGGGTGCTCACCGCGCAGTCGGCCGCGCCAACGACGCACGTCGCTCGCCCGTGCGCCGTCGACGACGGCACGGACGATCGGCGCGCGCGACGGCTGCACCTCCCATCCCCAACCCCATCTGCCGCCTTTAATCGACCAGAAGTGGAGAATCGCGCGCCGTTGGCGCGGCGCGCCAGCTCACGGCGGCTCTATTGCAGAGCAGCGTGACAGCGGACAGAGCGGCCAACGGACCGGTGACCTTGGGCCGGCCGCAGCGGGTTCAAGGACGCAGATTAAATCCGCCAACACAGCACGGCCCTGCAACAGCACCGGCGCCGCAGACGACTACTCGCAGGCGGAACCGGCCCGACCGGGAAGGGGACCCCGACGGCCGACGGTCCGTTGCGCGCGCGCTTATCTGGGAGCCGGACTGTGGCGACAAATGTAAAAACGCGCAAATTTTGATGCAACGGTACGGCGGCGCGACTTTGTCATACCCTCGCATCCGTCAGTCCGTCCTGTTAATGTTTTCTTGATTTATACAGGAAGCAGGATGGAGCCAGTCATTTAACTTGAACCACTTAAAAAAATGACGTTACCTTACGTTTATATCACTGGACATAATGATCGTCTTGACCAGTATTGCTAGTACCATTATTAATTTAAGCTTTTGTCCGTTGGTCGAAACCAGGGAAGAATACACATCACATACACACAAATTTATAACTCATGGTTAAACTTTTCGTCACGTCAACCTCTAACTCTGGCTGTTCCTTTTCTTAACTGTTAATCGGTTCGTCATCAAAATCGGACAGTTCAGTCGCGGCGTGACGTCAGAGAGTGCGGACTCCCAAGTGAGTTAGTGAAAGCAGCACATTGGCCGCCGGTGTCCGGACACTGGCGGGCTGATCAGCTGGGTACTTACATTCTGGCCGCATTCCAACCGCCAAACACTTCTTCAGCCGACACTCTTGACACTTCCTCCTCATGTACATGTCTATCTCACAGTTTTGACCATATTTGCACACATACACTGAATTTTTTGTCATGCTTCTTCGAAAGAAACCTGCAACGGAGAGTTGACGGGGGTGAGAGAGCACGGCTGGGTTAACCTATGGTGTGCAGACAGGTCGGTTGCATGACACTGTCGAGACTCGGCGAATGCGGACGTGTCAGAACAGTGACAGGCCGGCACGCGAAGTTGTCACGCTCCGCGCCTCGGGACAATCCGTCGAATCGTGTTCGCCATAAGCCGAGGAAACTGGTCGGTCACAGATGCAATCGTCCAATCAGCGCTGCGCAAAGCCTCTTAAGATACGAGACACATGATGTACTTTGTTAACCATGTCGGGTTCATAGAGGGACAATTAGTGACTTTAATCCGTTGGCAGTGGGATTAGAGTGGAGAGCAAGTGGTCTCGCTTCTCTTCCTGCTTGACAAAGTACACCAGTCCTCACGCTGCCCCAACTTTTGCGAACACACGTGGTTCCCCAGCATGCGAGTAATGATTGCATCACCACAGCATAGCGATTTCCTGCCTAGTTTCAGCACTGTGTGATCAGACTGAGCAATCGATGAGATACCATTCAAGTTTTTGAACTGAAGAATAGCAGAAAATAGTCATCAAAGTGGGGCAATATAACACCAATCGCTAGCATTAGAAAGTGAGCATAGTCATGTATGATCACGTTCATTTGCCACTGTCACTGCCACCAGTTGTATTTTTACCTCGGCAGAAACGACATGCGCTTGAACAGCAACGTCACATACAGTAAGAGTGCTACATTTTCCTTTCACAGCCTTCATAAGTGACGTAATGCAGCTTTTCACAATTACTAAAGTCAAATGTGCAACCTCATATGCACAACCTTATAACCTTCATCATTTGAAATCATACAGCAGATTTGCACATGCAACTCAGAACAATTCTGATAGGGTGGATTGCACAGCTGCCTCTCGATTACAGCTGTCATGAGCATTGTGTGAACAATCTACAACCCCACATCTAAGCACGAGTGGTCTTGCCTTCGCAAATGAGTGCGAATGGTCTCACATTTACAGCCACCACAGACAAGTGTGCATGATCTCACCTCTACAGCCTTCACATGTGAGAGTAAATGAGCTTACTCTCACAGCATTCACAGGCAAGTGTGAATAGTCTCACCTCTAGAGCCTTCATAGGTGAGTATCAGTGGTGCCACGTTCACAACCTTTTTTTAAAAATTGAATCCGAATTGTCGCTGGGGTGGCTTGAGGAACCAGGGTTCTATTGCTAAGCAGAGCTTGTTGCGTGAACCCTGGCCCCACCACCAGATCCATGAACTCCAGTTCAACGGCAGAATTTAGACCGAAAGTTTAACGTGCCGCTGATGCACCGACACGGCCGCCCGGTAGCTGGTCCCGGGCCTTGACCAACTGAGCTACCGGGGCGGCTCACACCTTCACAAGTGATTGGTGGTCTCGCCTGTATAGGTCTCATATAAGTTTCACCTGTACATCCTTCACAAGCGTATAGTGAGTGGTCACACCTTTAGACTTCACAGGTGGGTTGTGTGAGTGGTCTCACCTTTACAGCCTTCGCAAGTGAGTGCGTTATAGTGGTATCCGGAGGCGCGGTCGCCACACACCAGACACAGCTCCTCGTTCTGGCGGGGCACCGGGCCCTTCTTCTTCTTGTCGTCGCCGAACGGACCCGTGCTGCACGGCGACGACATCTCATCGTGACCTGAAGCGGAACCGGTCGGCGTCACGGTCTGGGTCACGGTCGGCGTCACGGTCGCAGCTACCGAGGGCTGGGAGACCCGCACCGCGCGATCGGCGGACGACGTTGCAAACATTTCTGGCGCGAATACGTGGGGCACGTGCTGTGTGGTAGGTGCGGAAATGAGACAATTATTAGTCGTTCTATGGACTGAACAGGAACGATGACAGCGATCCTGTGTCCGGCACTTGCTGTGCAGTAATTCTACAATTCAAAAGAGTCATAAAAAGATGAAGAAGGGAATGTCACCCTTCCAATCTGAATGCATGTGGTTGTGCACATGTCTGACATATCCACCTTCGTCAATCACATGTATGATTTGCAGTACGGTTTGGCAGCCATCTGACCCGACGCCTTCAAATATAAGAAACTCTTTCCTATGACTACCGTAAATATCAAACTTCATACACATGATGCATAACACACGTATGAAGCCTATACGTATGAGATATGGTCCTCACTTTTACTCGTATCCTGCACGATTTACGTCAGACATTAAGCCCGTACCGTAGTTTGTTCATTATCTCGAAGGCGCTCAACTGACGCACTTACGTCATTAGACGCAAATAAAAACACTTCTCTCGAACAACATATGCACGGAAAATGCTACAAAAATGCAACGTCATTCCAGAATCCAATCTTCCATCGTTAATCCATGAAAACTCGTGCGTCAGACATCTGTCGTGCACGTGGTGCGCGCAGCTCGACATCGTGGCACATCAATAAAAGTGCAGATAACGGTCTCCGGCAGCAAATTCCAAAAGCCGACTGAACTCATGCAGTGTCAGTTCAACGTGCGGGTTCAAGGTACCATCTCAAGGTGATTCACCGGGTCGCCATCTTAGGGGTTCAGTTAAGCCTTCCTGGCTTGTCGCCGCTCCTCGCGGCCGACATTTCCGACTGATGACAGCATCACACCGCCGCACGCAGACTCCCACCGACGCGAGACGACGCGGTGCGCTTCAGAACGCACACGGAGCGGCCGAAAACCTCGCGCCGACCAGCGCGCGCGGCCGGGATCCCACCGAGCCGCGGGGAGCGCCGCAGCGGCCGCCGCCACCGGCCACTGTCGGCCGAGTAAGTCACCGGACCGGTGGCGGTGACCCGTCAAAAATCGGCTTACGTGCACGGACCGAGTGCGGCCGGCCGGCCGGCTGCCGCCATGGCAGTGAACTTGGCGGCGGCGGTCGGCCGCGCCGGCTGGATTTCCATACATTAGTGGGCCAGCCGGACCGGACCAGTTGCAGGTGGTGGCGGTGGTGGCGGTGGCGGTGGCGGTGGCGGTGGCGATGGCGGCGGCGTGCGGCGGCGGCGGCGGCGGCGGCCCGGCTCGGCTGCTAGAACTGGTGCCGGTGCCGGTGTTCGTGGGAACGGTCGCGGACTCGCGCTGCCACGCCACGCCGGCCGGCCGTTCGCGCGTCCACCAAGGCCGTGCCGGCCATCTCCGTGCGGACGTTACAGCGGGGCCGCCACGTCCGCCGCTGGTCGCCGACCGACGGCCGCACAAAGCCCGCTAACCCAGTGCGGGCACCAGACTCTCCTGCGCCGGGCGGGGGCGAGGGCGTAGCTCACCGCCGACACAACCCGCCCCGAAATGGTCCATTGAAGCCGTCCAATGGTCGGGCATTCTAGTGAAGTGATGCAAGAATTTCGCGGCTTGTGTGTCCGATTCTTCCCGTATGAGGACGCCTTTGTAGCCTGGCCGGCCCACTCTCCGCAGAAAAGGCAGCTGGTATTCAGCTCAGAGTTCGGCAGACAGTAGTGCGCTTAAAGGGCCACAAAGTGGACCGGTCCACATAGAGGTCCAATCACCAAACTCCTCCTGTCCCACGGGAAAAACGACGTAATCTGGTGAACGTAAACGGAGGGTAACGACGTTGGAAAGTGGCCAGCGCACGGGTTTACGGTTTCAGAAATGCAGAACACTCCCTAGGATGCTTATTAAGCGAGTCGGCAGTATCAAAGGATACTACATTGAAATTCAAAGTATGTAGCATATGTGCCGTTCCCGAGTAGGCAGACACATTGTAACATTTTCCCATATGCAACATAGTAAAACCGAAGAGTGGCAGACTCAACTTTTAGGCTCCACCAGGCGACACAAACCAAGCACGATCGCACCGCGATAGGTATCGGACTCATTCCCGCCTTTCCATTCGTCCATTTCACGGTAAAAGCCACCAAATGCGTCCAACGGCGCCGCGCCAGCCTGCGGCATTCGTCACGATTGGGGCGCGCTGTGACGAGACAGACGTTATCGTGTCCTGTGTCTGGAGGAGCGGCCAGCTGGCGGTGCGCCGCTCGCGCCACGTCCGCCGCTCGCGCCACGTCCGCCGCTCGCGCCACGTCCGTCGCGCCAGCGCCACTCGGCCGGCAATGTCGTGCGGCGGCGGCGCGGCCAGCCCTGACGGCCGACGGCCGCTACGTCAGTGTCCCACGCGCACCGCGCCGAGCGCACCTCCCGCCAGGAGATGCCACATTCAGCTCGCGCCTGCTCGGGCTCTACGCAGACCGACACGCGGAATAAATTCCAGTACCTATGACAACAGCGGTCCAACAAATTACCGCAAAAGCAATCATGGAATCGCGTTAATACAATATAAACACTATTTGTGAAGGCAAGATGTAAAATAGACACTACTTGTGAACGAATAGTAAATACAGCTAGTGATATTCATCTACTCATCGGCTTCATTACAAACTGCGTTCACCTTCGCATTACATTCGCGCGGCTACTTATCCTCAGGTGCTTGCACTTAGTAGCATATTGTCAATCGTCATGCCACGCAGGCATGGTCCGCACCGACCCCTCCCCCCGTCCGGGTTAAGGCCAGGCATGCGGGCCTGAGCATGCGTAAGCAGCAGGCCCCGCCGGCCCGACCGCGACCACGGCACAACGCTCCAGCGGAGAGGTGCGGTTCACTCTCCGCAGCTTGAATCGGGGTCACCCGGTACCAGGTAACCGCGGACTGCGGACTCCCCTCCCCAGGCGGCCAGGAGTGGCATCTCGGCGGAGGGCGACGGCGGCCCCGGCCAGGATGGTGACGAAACTGCCCGCACGGCCACGGGCGGCACGCGCGCGCCACTGGCCCCAGGTGACCTTCGGTGCCGCGTCGGCAGGAGACGCGGGCCTGGGTCGGTGGTCGATGTCCACACCTCAGCCGCCCGGCGGTGCACGCTCATGGTCAGCCGCGGCAGTCGCGACGAGCTCGTCCCGCGCAGACTGACAGCGCATCGGTCATGATATCGGCGGCATCACAGCTGCTGGCCAGGACGCAACTGTTGGCTCTGGGCGCTCATGCGAGACGGGACGAGACGGCCGTGGCCGCCGCCGGCCATGTGGGCCTTCTCTCCGACGGGATGGCGGCGGGCGGCGGGCGCGCCAGTGCGCAGTTCCAGGCGCAGTTCTCGGGCTGCGCGATAACTGCGCGCGCACCGGCGCAACTCGCTCCTCGGCCCGACTGCGGTGGTCGGCTTTTTGCCGACGACTTTCAAAGAGCCGCCGCTCGCCGCCGAACGCTGGATATTCATCGCGAAAATCGGGCAGCTCGGCCGGCAAAACAGGCGACAAAACACGGCCGCCATTCCGGCGCACCGCCAGGTGCTCCGAAACGACGCCGCACGCGAAATAAGAACGCAACCCTACCCCGAATCAAACACAACAACAACATCTGCATACGAATGGGCGGCGATAATTCACGGCCATTTGTGCCAGGCCGAGCCGGTGTTTTTGCTGCGCGTCGGCGCCGGGCAGAGGCCGGCCGCGGCCGTCCGCAGCCCAGAGCCCGTCGCAGGCAGGTGGGTCGGCGCGGCGCGACGTGCGCCGTGCCGGCCGGAGACGGCGCGCGCGAGATGGCACACTGCCGCATATCTTACTGACCAGCTTTCGGCCGCGTGTCAACAACCCCGGCTGACGCGCGCGCCGCCGCCGCCGGCCTGGTGCTAGACGCCCACACGGCGCCGCAGTCTCCGGCGACTGCGACGCTTCCCAGAAGGCGAGCCGACGCGGCCGCGCGCCACTCTAGACCCGACCACTTCTGGCTGGAAACTGTAGACAGGTGGACACCAAATGTTCTGACTTAAGTGTTCTGACTTAACTACCAACTCTACCCTTCCAACTTGGCCGATAGCTCTTTCCCTGTCAATATTCAGTGTATAGTTGGCAGTGGCTGTCCTGTATCTGAAGCAACACCTACATTAAGTTTAACTAATGCATCGAGTGTAGTATTGATCCTTCAAACCAACCACCTTGTATGCATTCCGTTCTTTTGACACTACCCTGCAATTAACTGCATAAATACACCAAAGGCCTAGGAAAATGACAATATGAAACCATTCGCTTTGCCCCACAACTCACCATTATTTTCCAAACTGATCTTGCCAGATGCCAATTGATCTCATAATTTTTGCACCGCTCACACACCGCATTTTGTGTGCGACTGTCCACTCCACGGCACCACGGTGTGATCAGTTTCTGGACACAGACAACTGCGGGCCGGCGCCTGCTGGGTGGTCGCGCGGCACACCACACCCGCCGCAGGCGTGCGTGTCACGAGCGGCGACCGGCCGGCCACAGACGCTCAGTGTGGCATTGCGCTCCAGCAGCCTTCACCGGCTCAGCAGCGACGCCGGTCGGACCGCGTTCACCTCGAGTCGCCGACGGCGGCGATGGCGCCGCAGCCCATGCCGCCGCCGCCGCCGCCGCCGCCGCAAGTGGCCAATTCATCTTGGCGTTACATTCAATCTAATAAGCGTCGGCCGGCTACAATTGTGCCGCCGTGCACCCAGCCTTCTTCCCATGAACTTCACAAGGTCGAACCGATTAATTGACGGTTTTATTGTGGCGGCACGGCATGTGGGCCGCCACGGATTTCCCATAGGTTGGTTATTGGTTTTACGACACATCGACCGTTGAGTCATGTAGCGTCGCCAATCTCTCACGCAGATTGGTCGCGGGCGAAGAGTAGCGACGGTGAAATTCGAACCCACAACCTTTCGATTGCAAGACGGGCAACTTGCCCATACGGTACTCATCCCGATATCCCATACGGCGAATGAGTCTCCTTCAGTTTGATTTTTAACACAGCGCCATTAGCCGTTGCGTTGGCATGCTAAATCTCACGAAATTTTTGTGGAGGATGCGTCCCATACCCCACGTGGCGTGGCCCATACGTGAAGGGAACGTCAAGATGAACAAAATAGCCGAGAACAGCCAACTTGCCGGTGCCAGAAAACACAGCTATACGGATATTGTACTTCACACGCCTTCCAATCATGTGGGATGGCGGTAATCGGGAAATAAAACCGCGCAAATCCCTAGGTGCACGCGTCGGCGTTCCCGAGGAGGCTACGCCCTCGCGGGGATGCCGTGACGCCGGCCGTGTTTGAATGGGGTGGTATTCAAGAAATCTGAAGCATTCGCCGCCGTCCAGTCTTAGCAAGGAACACACGCGGCACGTGAGTTCGCGTGACACTTAAGCACAGAAGCCGGCGGGCACGCGTGTCGCTAGCAGCACCGATTCAGGCTCTGGCAGGCGGCAGCACGCTACGGAAGAACGCCGCGCTGCCACCTCCGGTAAGTAGATTGCCGTAATGGTGTAATGTGCACGCACGTGATCGACGTATGACGTAATGTGCACGCACGTGATCGACGTATGACGTAATGTGCACGCACGTGATCGACGTATGACGTAATGTGCACGCACGTGATCGACGTATGACGTAATGTGCACGCACGTGATCGACGTATAACGTAATGTGCACGCACGTGATCGACGTATGACGTAATGTGCGCGCACGTGATCGACGTATGACGTAATTGTAACGCCGCCATCGCTATAATGCTGATTCGCCATTTCCTAAATGCACGGGAATGGTAATAACGGGACTCCGGTGAATGGCTAATTTTAATGCCCACTTTTTGCCACTGTTGGAGTCCCATAGTTCCGCAACATTGGGCTATCACAAGGAGTTTCCGCTGGTTAACCTCACAGGCAGCCGAATCTGGCAATGTTACCTCCCTCGGCTAACACGAAAGCAAGTCTCACGCGGCTAGCTACCGTTCGAGGGTGAGACTGACACGCTTGCAGTGTCGTACTTAACTAGCTGACACCTTAAATATCTGCCATCGGAGCTGACAAAGTTAACCAAAAATCGGGATTCCTTTCTCAGCGTGGGGAACATACGCATCCTTCCTGATGTACTGGACATTCCCACCTACGCATAAAATAAGCACTTCACCGCATGCCTGAAATAATGTCAAGTAAATCTCATCTCAGACAGACAGCGAGCAGCAGAGACACAATGTTATATCGTGCCACTGCTGAAGGTTCTCCAGGTGAGTGGTCTTGCACGTGCCGCTGGAGACGCCTCGGACCAGTTGCCTCCACACGGTGGCAGGCTGGCAAAATTCATTCACACACACACAGTTGCCTTCAGTGCGGAGGTGTCGCAGCCGCCGGCCGGCGGTGCCGGTGAGAAGATGCGGAGGACCGGTGCTGCTCCAGTCAGCAGATGTTCGGCCCGATCTCCGCCGGTCGTGACGAGCCGCCAGATGGTCCGACCAGCGGCCGACAGCCGCCGCCGCCCGGCCGCCACCGTCCAGGTGTGCTGCCGCACTGCACGAACCGCGCCGAAATCGGCCGCCGGCGCCGCAGTCACGGCACACTGCGATAGTCAAGCCGCAGTCCTCCGCCGGCCGGCCCACCGACCGTGCACATGGAAATGGACGACTCCGCGAACAAGTGGCGGCATGCAAAGTCATCGCCGCAACAATGGCGGTGCGTGGCGAGGATAGGTAGAAGTAGACAACACGGAGACGATATCGCAGCATGATGAGCAGACACATAATTAATTTGAAGCCGTGTCCTCAGCGCGAAGCTTCCAGCCGTCTCGCCTGCGCCTTCCGCACGTTTGTTTGCCAACGTGGCCGTCCACCTCTCCACGTGGCGCCGCAGCACGTGTGTGCCCTGCACACGTTTCACGGTCGCGATCCATTGTCGCCGAGCGGGCGGGCCGCGGCGGTCCGAAGGTCGACCCTTCAGTCGGTGCCGCTGTCACGTCTCCGGCCGCCGTGCGGATCGGCGCGCAAGCGGAGATGCAATTAGACCCTTACAGATCAATCTGCGCCGGCGGGGGCGAGCGGCGCGACCTTGGAGACACAATTATTCCGCCACCCATTGGAGGCACTTACCGGAGTGGTGGTGGCAATAAATCGGTCCCGCCGGTCGGGTCCCACTACGACCCGCTTCGCTGCCGTCCCGCCTCCTGGCGAGGCAGCGGCAGGCCAGATCCGGCCGGCGCCCGGCGCACATGCGGCAGGTGCGCTTCTGATCGGAACACGCGGCCGCGCCGCCGGACGCGCACCAGCTCCAGCTATTAATGACATGCCGCAGCCCATCCAGTGGCACGGCGCACTGTTTCGAGGAATGCGTCAGCGCCGGCCTTGTCTGGCGCTGCCGGGTGACTGACCACCGGCGGCTGAGGCCATCGAGCCTCTGCACAGTCCTGGCGAAAACTTGGGCTTGGCCGACAGAATGCTGCATCCGCCGACATGCTCAGACGAAACCACTCATTCCGAAGTGAATACACTGAGTGGCCGGACTGCCGCGCGCGACTTTGGCGCACCACACAACGCACGGAATGCCGACATCCTCCTCGTTAAAGCCGGTCGGCAACTATACACGGTGCCGACCAGAGCGCGTCGACAGCCCTGCGAGTGGCGGCAACCTGGGCAGGCGCGACCGTGGCGGGGTCAGCACGGCTGTGTCGCAAGAGCGCCGACGGCCGCCCGCCGGCCGGCTCCCGGCTGACGTGACCTGCATCCTGACGGCGGAGGAGGGGGGTAGGGGGGAGGACTCCACTCTGCCGCGCCATGACCGACCTTGACTCGGGCCGGTGCCGAGCCCGGCCCGTCCCGGCCGCGAGCCCCACCGCGACGGGCTGCGCGCCATCCGCTCACGCACACTGCCAGGGGGAGTGCGGCAGAGGGCAGGGCAGCTGGCCGCCACCCCCCTCTACCCCGCCAACCGCACCGAGCGGCAACAACAACCCACCGCCATTTAAATTGCGCCCCATGGCGCCATGCGCCGCCGTGAGCCAGTCTGGCTGGGCGCGTCACTGGTGAGCTACAGTCGGGCCGGGTACGTCACTGGTGAGCTACAGTCGGTCTGGGTACGTCACTGGTGAGCTACAGTCGGGCCGGGTACGTCACTGGTGAGCTACAGTCGGGCTGTGGCAGTCACATTGAGATACAGTCGGGCCGGCTACGTCACCGGTAAGCTACAGTCGGGCTAGGTACGTCACTAGTGAGCTACAGTCGGCCAGGGTACGTCACTAACGAGCTACTGTCTGGCTGTGTCTATCCCTGGTGAGCTACAGTCTGGCTGGGCACGTCACTGGTGAGATACAGTCTGGCTGGGTACGTCACTGGTGAGCTACAGTCGGGCCGGGTACGTCACTGGTG